>CM076581.1:1489131773-1489731773 GCA_034641835.2 Pinus albicaulis
TGAAAGAGCGGAGGGCGAATGTGCGCGTGATATCAGACGTTAATGTAGCTATTGCGACGGATACGAAACAATAGAATCATTTTTATGTAGCACGCATATAAGTTTCGAATTTTTATGTAGCGCACATATAAGTTTCGTATTTTTATGTAGCGCGCATATAAGTGTCGTTATACTGACGGCGGAAAAAGCGTCGCTATTGCGACGAGTGCCTCCAAACGTCGCAATGGTGACACCTAGACATTGTGTCACACTTGCGACGATTGGAGTCGTCTCAATAGCGACGCTTTGGGCCATAGTGTCGCAATTGCGACGTCTTCCTCCAAACGTCGCAATTGAGACACTTTTCTAAGTGTCGGTATTGCGACACTTTTCTATAAACATCGGTATAGCGACGGTTTCAGGCGGGATGGAAAAAATTTGGGAAAATTTCCGACATTTGGTCAAAAGCATCAGAACCAAGTGTCGGAATTTCCACCAAATGTAGTAGTGCCATGGGTAAATTCCATGGGTGGATGGATAACATGGGTAGATGAATACCATGGGTGGATTCCATTTTCCATTCGGATCATAACCACTTGACCCATTGTGTTTGTTTATCAGATACAAAACAACGAAGATATCCTTCCAAACATTTATTTACTATCTCAGTTTGACCATCAGATTGAGGATCATAAGATGAGCTATGAGCTAATTGAGTACCCAAACAAGAAAATAACTCCATCCAAAAATTTCCAGTAAAAATGGGATCTCTGTCGCTCACAATAACCCTTGGGCTTCCATGTAGCTTTTGAATTCTGTCCATAAATGTAGTAGCAACTGTACTTGCTTTAAATGGATGAGATAATGCACAAAAGTGTGCATGCTTGGTAAGTCTATCAACTACCACCATGATGACACTCTTTCCTTTGGACTTAGGTAAACCTGTGATAAAATCCATTGAAATCTCCTCCCAACGTTGACTTGGAATGGATAAAAGTTGTAGAAGTCCCGGGGTCTTAATTGTCTCAACTTTATTCTGCTGGCAAACCAAACATTCTGCTACAAACTTTTGAATATCAGATTTAAGGCCATCCCAAAAAAAATCTTTCTTCACCCTGTGGTATGTTTTTAAAAATCTTGAGTGTCCTCCTAAAGGAGAAGTGTGCAATTCCAAAAGAATCTTTTGTTTTAGTTGGGAATTCTTACAAAGATATAAGCGATCTTTGCACCATAAGGAATCATTTTTCCAACTAAATGTATCAGATGTACTAGGATCTTGCTGCAAATTTTGAATGAGTGTCCACACTTCTTTGTCCTTCTTCCATTCATCCCTTGCTTCGGTTATCCAATCTGTTTGGATAATAGATATGCCACAAATCAATGCTTCCAGCTCTTCATTCTTTCTTGAGAGTGCATCTGCAACAACATTTAGCTTCCCTTTTTTGTAGATTATTTCAAAGTCATAACCCAACATCTTTGTGACCCATTTTTGCTGCTCTTATGAAGATATTATTTGTTTAAAAAAGTGTTTAAGACTATCATGATAAATTCTTACCTTGAAGTGTCTTCCCATTAGGTAAGTTCACCATTTCTTTAGTGCATGCAATATTGCTAACATTTCCTTCTCATAAATAGCTTTTTGTAAATACTTTCCTTTGATTGGATGACTTTCAAAAGAAATGGGTCTTCCTTCTTGCATTAAAAAAACACCAATTCCATTTCCTAAGGCATCAAATTCCACAATAAAGGTTTTTGTGAAATCTGGCGTAGCTAAGACCGGTGCTAGGCACATTGCTCCTTTAAGATGTTTAAAGGCCTTAGTTGCTTCAGGAGTCCATGAAAATGCATCTTTCTTCAATAATGTTGTTAGAGGTGCTACTATTCTCCCATAATTCTTAACAAACTTGCGATAATACCCTGTTAACCCGAGAAATCCTCGCAACTTCTTTATGGTTGTGGGGACTTTCCATTCCTTAATGGCTTTGATTTTGTTAGGGTCTACCTTAATGCCCTCTTGAGATACAATATGACCCATATATTCCACCTCTTTCACTCCAAAGAAACATTTGGATGTTTTTGCATATAATTGTTTCTCCTACAATAGTTTGAGCACCCTGTCAACATGTTGAACATGATCCTTCCAAGACCTGCTGTAGATTAGTATATCATCAAAAATTACTAGCACAAATTTTCTAAGGAAGGGTTTGAAAATGGAATTCATCAACCCTTGAAATGTAGAAGGTGCATTGGTAAGGCCAAAAGGCATGACCAAAAATTCATGATGACCCTTATGAGTTCGAAATGTTGTTGTCTGAATATCTTCAGTCTTCATTCTAATTTGATAATATCCTGAACGAAGATCCAATTTGGTAAAATAAATTTCTCCATGTAATTCATCCAATAATTCATCAATCACAGGAATGGGAAATTCATCTTTAATGGTGAGCTTATTGAGCTCCCTATAATCCGGACACATTCGCCATGATCCATCCTTCTTGTGTACCAATACTACGGGAGCAGAGAAAGAACTTTGACTAGGTTGAATTATACCCGCCTCTAACATTTCTGCAATCATACGTTCAATTTCGCTCTTTTGGAAGTAAGAATATCTATAAGGCCTGATGTTTGGAGGAACACTTCCTGGAATCAAATGAATAGCATGATCATGATCATGAATAGGTGGGAGTCCTTTGGGAGTTTAAAACACCTTGGAATGATTGTCCAAGACTTGTTGGAGATCTGCAGAAATAGATGATTTTGATGTTGGAACTTCTAGTGAGCATAATTGTGCAATTACTCCTCGTTGTTCTTTCTTTAGAAGCTTTGTCATGACATTAGAGCTTATTATCCTTCCCGACTTCCCTTCAATACCTCGTAATTCGACTTCCTTTCCTTCTGAAAAAAATTTCAAGAAAAGTTCTTGAAAATTAAAAGCTACCGTCCCCAAAGATTGTAACCATTGTACTCCTGGTACAACATCAACACCTCCCATAGGAATGGAAAGCATTGGACTATTCAATACATATTCCCCCATGGTTAGCTTGATATTATGGCATTTTCCAGAGCAATTTATAGTTCCTCCATTTGCAACCATCACTTGACATTTTGGTGCTGGGTATAGGAAACAATTCAATTCCTTGGCTACCTTACAATGAACAAAATTATGGGTACTACCTGAATCAATCAACACTATTACCTTTTTCTTCTTGATATGTCCTTCTATATTGAGAGTTTGAGGAGTGGTAATTCCTTCCAATTCATTACAAGATATGGTTGGACTCATTTCTTCCTCTTCTAGGGTTGGTTGGTGGTGTATATCATGTTCTTTTAAAGATTCTTGTTCATTTTCTTCTTCCTCTTCACAATCTATGTAAAATAATTTCTTCTCAGCACACTTATGACCTTTAGTGTATTTTCTATCAAAACTGTAGCAAAGCCCTTTTTCTCTTTTTTCTTCCAATTTTTGTGGTGTCAACCTTGTAGGTTGTGAAAATCTAGGAGTAGAAACACTTCCCTCTTTATAGAAGTGAGTGGTAGGCTTCCTTGTTGCCATAATTTTACATTCAATTTTTTCTGGCCAACTTGAACGCCTTCTCCAATGAATCAGGTTCCAAAACACGAACTACATGTTGGATGTTATCCTTTGAAGTACCTATGAAGAGATCAATCTTGTGTTCCTTTGAAATATCAGATACCCTTATATTCAATTTTTGGAAGTCCTCAATGTGCTCCCCCACTGAACCCTTTTGTTTGAGATTTAGCAATTGGATAAAGAAGGTGTTGCTCTTTGTATCCTCATAATGTGCTATCATTTCCTCCGTAAAAATTGACCAAGTGACAATTTTTTTACGAGAGCAAAGCCATCGATACCATACAAATTTATTTTGTCTAAATGTAAAGTTGCAATGCATACCTTTTGTGTGTTTTGCACATTATTGAGATCAAAATATTGCTCCATATTTAGTATCCATGTTACAGGATCCTTTCCATCAAACTTCCTCATATCCATTTTTGGACTATGGTGGTTCTTCCCTCCAACATTAGATTTTATGAAATCACGATTAACATTTATTTTTTTTCTCATCATGAGTTTCCTCTACTATATTTTCACCATTTGGAAACATTTCTTGTATCAACTTTTCCAAACCTTCGATGTCTACTTTTAGATCCTTCTTCATGTTTTCCATGCTGTCTTTCATTTTTTCATCGATCATAGCTTCCATGTCATCCATCTTTGCTTTCATGCCCACTTCCATGCCATCCATCTTAGCTTCCAAACCATTCATCTTAGCTTCCACACCTTTCTTCAAACCATCCATCTTAGTTTCCACGCCTTTCTTCAAAACTTCCATTTCATTTTTTTTTGTTCTTTGCGAGAGCAAAATTTGTTGCACTTGCTCTTGTAATTTTGATATGTCATGTTGCCATTCTTCGTCTTCATGAGACATAGTAGAGCCTTCTAAAGGTTTAATGGGTGTTGAATTATTTTTAGGGGCCATTTTAGAATCCAATACTGATATCTATTCTACAATATGCCCTTGGAATCAATTCAACTTGATTCTTCAAACAAGACTTATGCAATTCGGAAAAAAAATACACACCTTTTACTTGCTTTTGAGGAGCTCGATATTGAAATTGAATTATCTCTATAATTTTAGATCCTCAATATCTAAAATTTGGCCTTATAGTAGCCCTCTGAAACTTCTTTCAAATGCCACAGGTTTGATCTGATTTGGATCCTTTGAGGCAAAGTTATGTCCAATCTACCACAATGACCCAATTTTGGACTGGTTCAGTAGAGTGAACTTGTACGTCTTTCCACGTGTCATTGTTTTCTCCTTTGGCTCTAAAATTGATAGACAAACAACTACAGTCTGTGTACTTGTGGCCACTTTTTACAGCATTCCAATCCGATTCTCAGAGAGATATCTATGAATATTTTCCCACAATCACCTCTTTGCGATGAAATTCAGAAGCCTAAAAAATCCCTAACTTCCACAGATCATATCTCGGAAAATGTTGCGAACCAACATCTGAAATTTTGCGACGATGTTACTCAGGATTTAGGCTTTAAATTCTAAAACTTGCAGCTTTTGAAACTTCGTAGAAAAAAATTTATTGCGAAAATACCACGGTGACCTTTTTAGGTTAAATTCAGGAGCCTGCAAAATGACCTAACTTGCACAGATCATATCGCCGAAAATATTATGAACCAAGTTTTGAAATTTTGCGATGATGTTCCTTAGGATTTTGGCTTCGCACTCTAAAAAATTCAGATTTTGACCCTTCATAGAAACAAAGTTATAGCAAAAATTCCACAATGACCTGTTTGGAGCAGCAAAACCCTAGAATCCCAAGGCTCTAATACCAAATGTTGTGAAACTAGCTCCAAAAATAGATGAAAAGAGATATCAACACCTTAGAAATAAGCCACTTTGAGGGGGAAACCTCCAATAAATTACATGAATGAACAATTCTTGGATGATACAAATTACAAAACCTCCTTTCTATATATAGGAGTCAATGGGGCCACATTGTAATCCTAGTGGGGCCACAATGTAATCCTAGCCGACCTAACAATAATAATTTAAGGGCACAATGATAACAATATGGGGGTTACAGGGGTACAATAAAAAAAATAAGGGTGTTACACTAACAACAATAAGGGACTACACTAGTAATATAGGGATCGGACATGCCCTTTCCCACACATTGGGTTAGACCTAGAATGATGCCCTGGAGGTTGATGCAACTAAAAGAAAACAAAAAAACATAATTTGGCCACTCACAACAAGAAAATGTACCATAAAATGAAAAATATGGTTGGGAGACACAAATTTAGCACGTGGAGAAAATAAAAACATGAGCTCTACCCCTTATCTACGGCCATCACCCTGGTTCTTGTGGGTCTTATATGAGCCCCCTCCACATTAAGGAACCCATGATTGTCCTAACCCCTGGTGGGAAATGAACCACCCAACATAAAAGGAGGTTTCTATTACTGTATCCTACACATCATGCTCTCATCCGTTGGAGCCTTGAGCAACTATAAAGAAAAATCAATAAAAGGCAGAAGGCATGTGAATAAGGGTGGAAAAAAAAAGTTCGAGGTAACTCATGTACCACAATTTCTCCCTACTACACTCATATACCAAAGTATGGGATTCCCCTATTATAGCTACCCTTTTAGCATGGCTTGTGGCTTGGAGCCTTCTCCTGGTCCCCACTCCATTCCATCATTATCACATGTCGCCTACCACTTGATGGATGTGCCATGGACATGTCACCCCTGTTGAAGGCTGAAACCACCTAGTAGGGTCCTTGGTTAACCCCCTTATTGAGCTTGGAGACACTTTTAAATGCCAGAGCCCATTATGGAAGGACATGCCACCATGAAGTGACCATTTGATTCCATGATTTGTAAACTATTTTAATTGATTATTCTAATGATTTGTTGTATTGGAGGGAAAGGGGGCACATTGGATCTTATGTAGGATTGAAAATGGGTCTCCATTTTGGTTTTGGTATCCCTATATGAATTCCAAGCCCTGCAAAGGGTCACATTGTAAATTTTAGGGTGATCGTTTAGATCCATGGGACTCCACCATAATAGAGAGCACTTCATGGATCCCCAACACCATTTATTGATTGCTTGTGTTCCACCTTTTGAATGAGGATGATGTACCTGGACCACCATCCCCAACTGACTTCACACTTGCACCATACACTTGGTAGATTTTCCAGGGCCCATAAGAGGATATGTATCACCATGGGAGACAAATGGAGGGCTTATGTCATCATTCTAGTGATTATATATGGTTTACAGGCCTTATCGATCCACTTGGAGACCCATGAGGATGTCATTGCGCTCCCAAACCCACTTGGGGACACCATAGTTGTTTTTCTTGGATATAAAGGGGAAAACTCCTTCATCAATAGGTTTTGAGCCCATTTCTTCATCTTGGCATACTTTAGACTCCACTAGGCCTTCTCAATGGGCCAACAACATCATCACATTTATTATTTTTCCCTCTTGAGAGGCTTATATTTCTATTTTGAGCTATCTTGGCAGGCTTGTCACCAAGGGATGTTATTATTGCACGTTATTTTACTATTTGAGGCTTAATTAGGAGAAATTAGGCAAATAAAACTCTTTAGGAAGGATATAAATATATAAGAGGCTCATTCATTCCTCTCATCATCACTTGGATTGTATTAGTATATTTTTAGATATTTTCGCATTTGTTTATGGGATGAAATTTTTGGATTTTCTGGATGCACTATGATGTTTGGATTTTCTCTATTGTATTTGGAGCTTATTTCTAATGCAATGTTGATGAATAGATATATACTGTCTCGCATGTAATTGAAATTTTAATTCTATTCTTGTTATCTTGTGAAATGCATGTGTTTTTTTATCATTATTCTTGCATGGGTTAAAGTAACGCAAAATTATTCTGGGAACCTGGAATAAGTGATTGAATGTATATTTGGATATTTTAGGTAGTGGGTGAATGTTCCTAGAGGCACCTCATAGGTTGAAAGCCGTTGAAAATTAATCTCCTTTGAAATTCGAAGTATAAATATCTAAATGACCTTGTTGATGCAACTTGAAAGGCTAGTGAAAGTCATCTAGGGTTCCTTAGCACAAGAAAATTCTCAATCTAGGTGTATCTTGACCCCATTAAGGCCAAGAAGAAAGCCACTGATCCTAACATCCCTTTGGTGGTCAAAATTACCTCTCTTTTCTCACCTCTTAGAAATCTAGGACTAACCCTAGTAGGTCACCTAGGGCATTAAGAGAAATTCTTTGTAGCCATCCAAAACCCTTGAATTTTGGTCCACTACTGCATTAGGGTTTTCTCAAGGGGTCCTCTAATTTTGAGGAAAATCTAACAGTGTAATCTCGAGATGTAGCAAGCCCTAGGCGCAAGAGCATCTCTTTCCCTAGATTGATTTGCGTTAGTGTCCTCATTTAGGTCATTGAAATTGTATTTTCAAATAAAAATTGTCCTTTGATCATATTCTCCTCCCTAAACAAGTTAAGCCCCTCTAGTATTGATCAACACCATATTCTAGACCTAGTTTGGGCCCACTTGGGTTCTTTGTGGTCCCACAACTTTATAACTCACATTCTGCAAGGTTCACATAGAATCCATTTCTCCTTTAGGGTTCTTAGGTATAGGATACCTATTGTCAAATGATATCATCCAACGTTAGGTCTAAGTATCCTCATGGCCCTTCTTAGAGAGCCAATCACTTTGATTTCAAAGCAAGAAAGCCAATTATCTAAGACTCTCTTATGAATAGGCTTCAGGGTTGGATGATATCATTTGAAAATAGGTATCCTATACCCAAGAACCATAAAGGAGAAATGGATACCCCATATCTTATCATTGGATTATATATTCTCATGATTCCTCTCATATCGTGACTCCTTCCATTGGTGAAAGTACATAAAGAGAAGGGAGCCTTAGCTGAGGTGACAGTGGGCTATCGCTCCATTGTTTCCCCTTGACCTAGTAGTTGCTCTATAGGATCCCCTCCTAGGGCCCTTGCTAGTTTGAGCGGTAACATATCCCTTTGGTTTGCGGCTAAAATATAAATCATGCCACTCCTTTTAAAGAAACACTATCTTCACATCCCACATAGATTTCAATAGAAGTTGACGTGATATGAAGCTAGTTCCAAACCATATAATATTAGGACACACCAAATCCTTGTTATTGGTGAATCTTCTCATCAAACTAAGAAGAGATGCATGGATATATATAAATTGTCTTATGCTCTTGGATGATTCAAAATATCCTTGACATAAGGAATTTTCCCTATACCTTCTAACATTAAATCCATACAGTATGCATCACAAGGTGTCCAAAAAAATCTAGATACCTCTCCATAAGGAATCTTCCAGTAAAAAAAAAAAATTCAACATTATCTGTTATGACTTGGAAAAAATTTTGTGGACCTACCTCTTTAATAAAAACTTCCCACAAATCACATAATAATATTTCATATTTAATATGTGTAGATGCATTAAAAAAATTCATAAGAATTGTCTCCTTAGGAGAACTAACCAAGAAGTTGATAAGGGTTCTACCATTTTTTATTAATCCAACTATCTGACTATTAATTTTTGTAGCATTACACACGTGTTCTAGTCTCGAATTTGGTCAAAGAGGTTAAGAAACACTAGATCTCCAAAACCTAGAAAAAGTTTCAGGATAAATCACCTAGAGATAGCTCAATTGAGTTAATTGATCAATAATTAAATATTTCCTAAGCCTAACTTAGGAAAAGTGATTAATTAACAACAATTAATTGATATGTTGAACATTGGATATGTTAGAGTCAATATGTTCAGTGATCAAATATGCTCTCAGTTTACTTTTTAGTAGTCCTAGGTCAAGAAATTTTCTTTTCAAAGAAGTTTTCAAATAAATTTTGGTCACTGCATATGGTCTAGGTTAGTAATACTGCTCCCCTCATTCCATCCATGGCTATTATCATCTCATAGGTCATGTCACAATTAATTTTAAATAACCATGGTATGTTCTGTGCTTAATGCAATATTACTTCAATATTTCTTATAGGCCCAATTCAATTTAGCACTCACATAAACATGAAAGTAAAATGATGATAGAACATAATAATAGATCAACATAAGACAAGCCGAATAATGTATTAGAATTATTCTTGTCTAGTAAATGGATAGATAAATGTTTGTTACAACAGTCAACAGGATGCCCCAACCAACAAAGCCTTGAGTTGATAAAACCAACTTCTCCAATAGCCAAATCAACCTTCCACAAGTGTCACACACGCACCTAAAAGACAACTCCAAAAGTCAACACAAGTCAACAAAAGAATCCCTCATCCAAATTTCCAGCATCCATATTTTCGACATATATTTCCGGTATCCATATCCGACATCATCCATATTTCCGACATCCATGTCCGACATCATCCATATTTCCTGCATCTATATTTCCGGCATCCATTTTCACACGTGGGAGAGATAGAAGCCTCTTCTAGGCTGTACGAACTAATCAGATCAAGAGGAATATGTGTGATGAGATGATGAGAAAATGAGTAGCAAGTCTCTCCAATTTATATCTATCATTGAGGGTGTGTGACACATCTGTAGGGCTTGTGAGCCTACATTACAAATTTGTCCGACTCTGCACATGTGTGGAAAATAAAATCAAAATATATGTTTTTCTTATCCAAACAAGATGATATTTAGATCAATGTTGCACCTCTCCGAAAGAGGAATTAAACAAAAATATAATCATCATCATATGAGAAGTGCAACATGGATTTTGGACCTAGTTGCCCAAAATTAACACTCCCTCTCAACTATGGAGAAATCCATCTCTCCACCTGTGCCATCCAGTGATTAGTACCATTGTGTACTATCATCATGTGTTCCTACGTCATCCTGTTGTAACATACTTTTCCAGCTCAAGGGAAAAAAATGAGAGTGAGTCATAAAGATATCACACTCTGCTGACCTGAAGTCAGCCTAGAGGGTAAAACCTCAATAGACTAAACAAGAGTCACATACTAACCCGAAGTCAGTTTAGAGGGTAAAACCTCAATAGAATCAAAAGAGTCACATACTAACGCAAAGTTATTTTATTGACCCGAAGTGAGTTTAGAGGTAGGAACCTCATCAGACTTGATCACTGATAAATGTGTTAGACACATGCCATCCTAGACTTAAAGAGTATGACAATATCCGATGCATACATCAGTCTTGCTATTGTTCTCTATCCATATTTATCACCTCATTGGTCAAATGAGAGGTATTTCCCATGAGTCTGAAACTCCATGGGTAGGATGCATGCATGGCATAGACAAAAGAGAAGGTGAACCAAATCAAACATCATAACAGTGGGGTAGAAGCACAACAAGGTTCGCCAAGCCTAGCCCTATGTGTTCTTATAGCTCGAAGAAGCTATCCCTAAGCCCCCCTGATCTCCCAAAGCTCATAGTCCAACTCAACCAAGACCTCACAATAGGGTTTTTCCATGATTCCAAGCATATCACAGAAGGTTAGGAACTTGACCTTCCCAAGAGGCTTCATGAGAATATCTGTGACCAGCTCATCAGTTCCTATGTGATCGATCCTTATGGTGCCTCGCTACACCATGTCCCGTACAAAGTGGTACTTAATATCAATATGATTTGATAGAACAGGGAATATGATATTCTCATAAAGATGAATCCCACTCTGGTTATCACAAAGGATAACGGTGGTATCTAGCACATGTTTGAATATCTCACCAAAGAGCTTTCTCAACCAAAGAGCTTCACAATAGGTCATACTCACTGCAATGTATTTGGCCTCAACGGTGCTCAAATACACTCACTTCTGCTTCCTTCTCATCCAAGATATTGAAGAAGAACCCAAGGTGAAGCAAAATCCAGATGTGCTCTTTCAATCCACCACACTTCCAGTCCAGTTGGCATCAATATATCCATGGAGTCTCAAACTCCCGGCAGTGTATCTCAACCCATGGTTGATTGTGCCCTGAATACATCTCAATAGATTCTTGGCACCAATCCAATGAATGTGACGAGGCTTAACCATATTTTGACTCAAAGTGTTCACTGCAAAACATATGTCCAGACGAGAGTTCACTAAGAACATTAGGACCCCTAAAAATTGTCGATACTTAGTGGGATTTCCCAGCTTGGGCCCAGCAACGATTCCACACAACTTCTTAAAGTTGAGTTCCATCGATGTCAACATAGACTCATAGTCCACCATACCAAATCTCTCCAGTAGCTTCACGACATATTTTCCTTGAGAAAGGAAAATATTTCCTTGCCTTTTCGAGACCTCCAAGCCTAGGAAATATTGCATCAGTCCTAGATCTTTCATCTCAAACTCGGAAGCTAGCTCCCTCTTACATTGATGAATGACAGGGTCAAAACCTATTAGGAAGAGATCATCCACATAGAGAGCTATAATTATAGGCATTTCTCTATCAACCTTAGAATAAAGGTTTGGATCAACATTACTTCAAGTGAAGCCCAACTTCATCAAGTAGCTTTATATCCTTTCATACCAAGCCTTGGGGGCTTGCTTCAACCCATAGAGGGATTTCTTCAACCTGCATACATATGTGTCTCTTTCTTGGACTTATAACCCCAGAGGTTGCTCCACATAAACATCTTCCTTTATTGAACCATGTAGTCTTCACATCCATCTGATGAAGACTCCATCCTTGCATTGTAGGAAGGGAAATGATAGATATGACGGTGTTATAGCGGGCGACCAATGAAAATATATCATCATAATCTATGCCTTATTTTTGAGAGAAGCCTCAGGAAACAAATATTTCCTTGTACTTTTCAACACTTCCATTGGCTCCATGCTTGATCTTGAAGAGACATTTCGAGGTGACAACAGGTATGTCCTCTCGTGTCAAGACAACTTCTCAGAAATAATTCTTCATAATGGACTCATATTATTTGTGCATAGCATCCTTCCAAACTTTATGATTTACTACTTCTTCAAATGATCCAGGCTCATATTGTACAATTGTACTCATGGTTGCTAGGTACCCTTGGTACCTATTTGACTTCTTTCTTTCACAAAATGTCCCTCTCGGGGCAACAAGTCTCTCGCCATCGTGGAGAGTGTCCCTAAGCCATGAGGGTCCCCTCTTATTAGAAGGAGGTGGATCAATATGATCCATCAGTCCTTCAACATTGGGAATAGGTTCATCCTTCGGTTCTTCTAGCCTTCTAACTTCTTCTTCTTGTTTGTGTTCCTTTGAGCTAGGAAGATTTCTTACTTTCTTGAGGGCAACATCTTCATCGAAGGTGACATCGTGGCATATCTCCACTTCTCTTTGATCAAGAACATAGATTATGTATGCCTTCAAAGTTTCACTATAGCCCACAAACATTCCCTTCTTTCTAGAAGCATCCAACTTGCTTCTCTTTTCTTTCAACACATGAAATTTAATAGGACTTCCAAAAACTCTAAAGTGGGAGACATTAGGCTTCTTACTAGAGAAGACTTCTTCGAGATTTTTAGATTCCAAAGCAGAATGTGAGCATATTTTTTGAACATACACAACAGTGTTCACAGCTTCTCCCATTAGAAACTTTGGAAGACCTTGGTCATATAGCATGACACAAGAAACTTCCATAATGGTTCTATTATTTCTTTCAACAAAACTATTTTTCTTGGGAGTATACACAATAGTGGTATCCCTCTTAATGCCAACTTCCCTGCAAAAGTCATTCAATTCATTTGACTCATACTCGGTCCCATTTTTGGTCCTCAAATTTTTTATTCTCTTCCCGGTTTGATTTCCACCAAGGCCTTGAAGGTATAAAACCATTTGAATGCTTCGTCCTTCTTATTCAAGAAATATATCCGGGTCTTGCGGGAGAATTCATATATAAAAGTCATGTAATAGGAACATCCTACCAAGGATGTTACTTGAAGCATACAAGATAAATCAGAATGTATTAATTGCAAGATATCAAATGTCTTTGTGACACTTGAGGGAATGGTCCCCTTGTATGCTTCCCTTCGGCACAACCGTGACATATACCTTCATGATCATATTTTAACTCGGGCATCCCTATTACCACCTTCCTTGCTTCAGGAAGGGATTTGTAATGAAGGTGTGCAAACCTATGGTGCCATAACTCGGTTTGAAGAGTTGTATCACATGACATAGCCCCCAATGGACTTCCTCCAACCTGGTAGAGTGTATTAACTTTAAAACCAATAGTAAGAGCTTCTTTGAAGTGCTTATTCTAGATGCGTACCTTTCCATCAATGAATGCCACCTTGAATCATTTTTCTTCCAAAGCCGAAATAGACACAAGGTTCTTCTTCAAATCATATACGTACAACACATCTTGCAAGCAGAGGAATTGACCTTGAGATAGATGAAGGGTCACAGTCCCTGTCCATTTCATAGGATATATGGCATTATCTCTAAGGATAATTTCTCAATCAAATCAAAGAGGGATTCTTTAACCACTGAGGTGTCATGAAGCACCACTATCAATCAACCAGACATCCATAGTGTCAGGAGGAGATGCAACAGAGAGGGCAGATACAAGAATATATTCATTTTTCTCATTATCAACAACATTGGATTCATCATACCTAGAATTCCTTGACCTATTGAAAGGTTTACCATTTCCACTTCGATCAGAGGGAGCCTTCCTCTTCTTTGCATGAGCGGTAAAGGTAGTAGGGTCACCTCTATTTCTATTAGAGGGATGATCTCTCTCCATCATTCTTGTCTCCTCTTGATTGAATCTAGTCAGAAATTCATCAAAATCAGGAATCATATTATTATTAAGAATCATAGTATTAAATACATATCAGTCTAGGGGAAATCCTCCAAGAGCAATGAGTGCAACCTCTCGATCAACTACTTCTTCTCCTATGGCAAGGAGATCATTCCTGATTTCTGCAAGCCTCATAAAATATGATGGAGGCTCATGAATCTTCCTCTGCACATAGTCCATGACATCATGATCTTCTAATGCCAAATCCAAGGAAATATTACATGCATGATAATTAGACTTTTCAATCAACTTATCATCAGATTTGAAATCCTTGTAGGTTGAGGAGGCCATTAGTCCTTGACAAGTCTTCTTCTTCAGTGATTGCTTTTCACACTATCTTGGGATTTGTATTCACCTTAGCTTTTATACCATGTTAATTTTAGATAACCATGGTATGTTATATGCTTAATGCAGTTCTACTTCAATATTTCTTACAAGCCCAATTCAATTTGGCAATCACATAAAAATAAAAGTAAAATGCTGATAGAACATAATAATAAATTAGCAGAAGACAAGCCAAATAATGTATCATAATTATTCTTGTATAGCAAATGGATAGATAAATGTTTGTTATAATAGTCAACATGATGCCCCAGCTAGAAAATCCTTGAGTTGGTCAAACCAACTTCTCCAACAACCAAATCATCCTTCCATAAGTGTCACACACACACCTCAAAGACAGCTCCAAAAGTCAATGTAAGTCAACAAAAGAATCCCTCATCCATATTTCTAGCATCCATTTCTGGCCTCAATTTCCGGCATCCATATTTTCGACATCCATATCCGACATCATGCATATGTCCGGCATCTAGATTTCCAAAATCCATTTTCACAAGTGGGAGAGAGAGAAGCCTCTTCTAGGTTGTACGAACCAATCAGATCAAGAGGAGTGTGTGTGATGAGATGATGAGAAAATGATAATCATGTCTCTCCAATTTATATACATCAATGAGGGTGTGTGACACATCTATAAGGCTTATGAGCCTACATTACAAATCTGGCCGACCTTGCACTTGTGTGGAAAATAAAATCAAAATATATGTTCTGCTCATCCAAACAAGATTATCTTTAGATCAATCTTGCACCTCTCCAAAAGAGAAACCCAAAAAAAATATAATCATAATCATATGAGTAGTACAACATTGATTTTGGACCTAGTTTCCCAAAATTAATAGTCACTCATTTTCATTTAGAGTCTTAGGTCAGTCACTCCATCTCCATCTAGGTCTGTTGTCTAGGTGTCCTTGTTTTTCCACTGAAAAGTCCAAAAATGTCACCAAAAATGGAGAAAAAGGATTTATTTTCATAATATCATTATTTTAAAGAGAGTAAACATAGTTAGGAGAATAAAGTAAAACACTTTGTATTATTTCAAAACTTGTTTCATCGTCAAACTATTCCAAAAAGGAAAAATTTTCCTCAAATTCTTTTGTTTCACTAAAAGAAAAAAATTCATTTCAAGACATTATAAAAAGGAAAAGGAAGGCTTTTTAAACTCATATTGTCTTTTCATGATTGGTAGATCTCCTCTCTTACCTTCAACATTGATCCATAATTGTCAAGGGTTTGAAGAAAAGCAAGAAAACTACTCCAAAAGGGCTTTGTTATGCATCTGGAGGAGTTTGTTATGCATATGGAGGCTCTGTAACACAACTGGTAGAGGTTGTTTATGCATATGGAGGCTCTGTAATGCATCTGGCAGAGGTTTGTTACGTATCTGGCAGACTGGTTACACATCTGGAAAATGTTTGTTACGCATTTGGAAGAGGTGTGTTACCCATATGGAAAGCAATACGTTTTGGGTATTTTGGCTCCCAAATCATTCCTCCAAGCTTCAGGGTCATTCCCATTAGTTTTTAAATCTTATCCGACAGTAAGTTAGCACCTCAAATTCTCCTCACGTCAATTTATCAAGCACATTATCAATTTTCTTGCTTACCTCCTTTTCCACTATGTTCTCCCTTTTTCCTAATATTGAGAGATTTTAGTGGACTACAACCCTAACCCTACCATCTAAAATCCTCATAAACCTTCCCCATGCCATACTTTATCATTCCCAACCATTCACAACCTCCATACACTTCATTCCCATCAAACTCTAATTTCCTACTATTTTTCTATTGCAAAATTAGGAAATCCCTGTGTTTTCCTAATTTGATCATCTTATTTACATTCATTTCACCAAATTTCACTTTAGTTTTGAAGAAAATATACAACCCTAATTCCTGAATTTTTTTGGGAATTTTTCCTAGCTTCACTACCCTTCATCTCACCCTCCTAAACCTACCCTATCCCTGTCCTCTATTTTTCCAAATTCACAGTTTGCATAACCACTACATCTCAACACCTAGTGTTTCATAATTTTGATAGACATTATGGAAAGTGAAAATAAAATCCACAAAGGAGGGTGCCACATTAGATTTGAGTCATCCAGCTTGCAAGAAGTCAATGCCTCACCTTTTTTCAAAGGATGCTTTGAGAGGATTGGATGCTTGAGATTCTATGAAAAAAACATGGAAGAAGGTTTTCATCTCCAATTGACAAGTTTATTTTCCACTTGTTTCAGTATGGGAAAGGCAATCATTACAGGTGTAGAGTTCAACTTATCAACAGATGTGATTTCTTTAGCAACAATTATACCTAGTCATGGACAAAAGTGGTTTAAGGGCATGTACATAGATCTTGAAGATTACAAATTGTTCCTCAAACCTCATGCTAGAGTGAACCCTGAGTACATATTCCTTTTCAAACACCTCCTTAACAGATATGCTCCTTTGAGATTCTCTTGGTTGTACATGTACATGTACCATATCAGATTATTGATGCACTTTACCTCTACTAAACCACTTGACTTGCCACATTACATGTATAGAAGTTTGCTTAGAATGACTGAGAAGGTTCAGAGCAGAAACAAAGATCATCACCCAAGCCCTTTCGACCATGGTCTAGTCAAACTAGTTGTTTTGTATCATCTCTCAACCAGAGTCTTAGGTCAGTCACTCCATCTCAATCTAGGTCTATTGTCTAAGTGTCCTTTTTTTACCATTGAAAAGTCCAAAAATGGCACAAAAAAGGGAAAACGAGGCTTCATTTTCATCATATCAGTGTTTTAATGAGAGTTGTTGAGATTGCAACAAGATGATGAGCTTAGTGGAAAGAAGTCGCCTTCGCTAAGTGGGCCCGCAGGCTATTTTTGGTGCAAGTCTATTTTTAGACATGTCGATCATATTCTATGAGTTGCAGGATGCTATTTGTGGATGGTTGGTCAAGTTGGAAAAATAGATGGACTTCTATTTTTAGACATATTGGGCGGAATTTATTTTTAGATTGCCAGTCTAAAAATAGATATGTCGAATATTATTAGCTCTTAATAATATTTGGACTATAAACATTATCTTATTCTCTTGGAGCACTTCAGTTAAGTGCACAGATGTGGCACAAGAGCTGACAGAAGGAATTACGCTATTCCCGAGGGTTAAGTGGAGCTATTTCATGGAGACTTCAGTTAGAACTCATGTGACAGAGTTTGGTGGAGTTATTGAGGTAGTTGGTGGAGTTGTGTTCAGTTTAACTGAGTTAAACATAGTTGAGCTAGTTATATCTAGTCTAACTGATTGATACACTAGTGAGAGTGGTGTGAATTAATTATTAATTAATTCACTAATTATTAAATCATTAATCAACTAAAGAATACATTAGTTAACTACAGTGCATGGACAGTTTCAGTGGAGACCAGTGAAGAGGTAGGTGAAAGAGCAGTGTGACTATCAGTTGTGACTATAGTGTTGCATGATTTGCAACACACAGTGGTTGGAGATGCAAATGAGGATTGCGTTAGCAAGGCTGGACCAATTCGAGTTCATTCAGAGTCATTCTTTAGTAGTGATTGCGCAGTAGAGGTAGGCTAGCAGGTGGCAGAGATCGGTGCATGGGATTTTCTAGATCGGACCTGATTAGTGTGTAGAAATTGGAGATTGTACTGAGAGCTTGTGAGGAGATTTGTATGATGATTGTTACATTATCTCTACGACATATAATATACAGTTATTTGGGGGTTTTTAGCTTTAAACTTTCCCATAAATTACTGTGTTCATATGTGTGAATTTTTATGGTTTTAATGTGTGCATGCAATTGATTTTATTTCCGCAAGTAATGATCAATAGTAGAAGAGATTATGTATTGTGCATGAAGTCAAATATTGTGTGAAAAAGAGAATATTGGATGTATAACATATCAGTTATATAATTTCTACATGGCATCAGAGCGATATTTATCATTGGAGCAATTGCAAAGCATTGAAGCGATTGAGTTTTGTGTTGGTGGAATTCGAATTTGCAGCAATGTTTTCTTGGTGTCAAAGTTGAGATGTCTTTCAACGGATTGCGATTGAAGTATGCCCTTGAGGGTAGCTCAAATTATATTTCATGGAAGGATAGGATGGAGGTGGTGCTGCAGGATAATGGGTTGAAGAAGTTCATAGATGCAGAAATTCCAAAACCTGCTTCTAGCAATGCTACCGCGCTTAACGCATGGAAAAAGAAGATAGAAAAATGTCGAAGGATTCTGTTGGAAGGTGTGAAGGATAACATAGTTTCCAGCCTTCATGGTAAAGCTTCTCCATTCTTGATGTGGAAAGCTTTGACAGACTTGTTCCAAAGAAGAGCGACCAGAGGAAGTTGGCGCTCAAGGATAAGCTCAGGAATATAAAAATGGAGAAAGGCGATAGCATACCCAATTACCTCACGAAGTTTTTCCAGTGCAAGGATGAGCTGGGAAGTGTGGGGGTTACTGTAGATGATGAGGACTTGGTGAGCTTGGCTCTCCTTGGGCTTTGAAAGAGTTGGCACTCCTATCAGGACTCTGTCAATGGTCGGGAGAAACTACCAGGATGGGAGCGACTTTGGTTGGATCTTGTGCAAGAGGAGATAAGGCGGAGTACCAGGGATGGATCTTCATCGAAGAATGTAGATGAAGAAAATTTCACTTTAGTTATTAAAGCAAGGAAGGGGAAGAGCAAGAAGAATGCTTCTCAATCCAGTGTGAAAGGCAAGAAGTAGGACATGTCCAAGGTGAAGTGCTTTCAATGTCACCAACACGGACATTACGCCACTAATTTTCCACAAAAGAAGAAAAATAAGTAGGCTGTTGGATCTGCAGCTGGAGAGGCCTCAGCCTCGTAGTTTGAGCTGGATGTTTCGCTGATCCCATGCTTGGTCTCAAGTGTGATGGTTTCAGTGTGGTTTCTTGACAGTGGTGTGTCTTTTCATATGACCGGAGACAAAGATTTGTTCAGTGATCTGGATGAGAAGTATCTTGGAGTGCACATCGAGATGGGCGATGATGGTAGATATAGTGCGACTGGTATCAGGACCATTTCCTTTGAGAGGGAGTTCGGTAAACCTTTCATATTGAAGTATTTCATGCATGTTCCAGGATTGAAGAAGAATCTGATCTCGGTGGCCATGTTGGAAGACAAGGGATATGATGTTGTCTTTAGCGAGGGAAAGGATTTCCTGTGCAATAAGGCAACTGGCGAAACCTGGAGGATAGGGGTTCAAGTTAAGAACCTTTATCAATTGCAGGTATATGGATTCACAGCAATGGCAGGCAAGGCAGAAGAAGTGGTGAGTCGGGATGAGGGTGAGCTATGGCACAGGAGATTGGGCCATCTTCACCATGGTGCTTTGAAAATTTTGCAGCAGATTTCTACCGGGCTTCCCAAAGGTACACTTCCGTAGTCAGATCAGTGCAAGGGATGTACTTTCGGAAAATTTGTGAAAGCCACCTTTCACGAGAAGGATAGTCGTGCCACAATGATCCTTGAGAGAATTCAAACAGACATGTGTGGACCTTTCTCAGTAGCTTCGACAGCAAAGCACAGGTATTATGTGATCTTTGTTGATGACTTTTCTCGGAAGTGTTGGATCTTCTTCATGCAAAAGAAGAGCGAGACATTCTCTAAGTTCTGTGAGTTTAAGGCACTGGTGGAGAAAGAGTCAGGGAAGCAGGTGAAGGCTCTTAGGAGCGACAATGGTGGTGAATTCATCTCTGGAGAATTCAAGGACTTTTGCAACGCAGAAGGAATTCAAAGAGAGCTCATAGCGCCTCATAACCCACAGCAGAATGGGGTCGCGGAGCAGAAGAACAGAACGATTGTGGGTGCTGCACGGGCGATGTTGCATGATTAGGGCCTTCCCATACATTTGTAGGCTGAGGCATGCAATACTTCGGTTTATGTGCAAAACCATTGTACTCACAGAGTACTTGGCATGAGTACACCCGAGGAGGCGTTTTCCAGTAAGAAGCCTGATATTTCTCATTTGAAGATTTTTGGCTCACCTGTTTACATTCATGTGATGAAGGATGCCAGGAAGAAGCTAGAGCTGACCACAGAGGTTGGGATATTTGTGGGTTACACTGATACACGCCACAATTATCGTGTGTATTTTCTAGACAGTCGGAAGACTGTTGTGCGACGAGATATCAAATTTCATGAGGAGAAAGCCATGAAGTGTTCACTTGAGAGGGAGCCACACTTTCATGCAGATGAGGAGCTATGCCTATTAGTTAATAAGGATGAGCCTCAGGATGTGGATCAACCACAAGAGGAGTTTCATGGAGTGGAAGAAACCACTCATGTAGCGCCAACCATCAGAGGGCGGAAGCGCATTACAAAAGCTGAGCGACTGAATCTGTATGCAGAGAAGATTGTAGGAGCACCTACATCACAGCGCAGACAGAGACAGTCACCTGATCGATATACTAGATACATGGCTCTAATGAGCAAGTGTATCATGACAAAGCCATCCTCTTTCGAGGAAGCTGTGGAGGACTCTGCATGGGTAGATTCCATGGTGGAAGAGTATGATTCGATTGTCAGAAACAGTGCATGGGAGATTTTCCCAAGGCCGGAAGGGAAATCAGGGGTAGGTTTGAGATGGATATATAAAGTGAAGCAAGCAGCTGACGGGAGTGTGGAGAAGTACAAGGCAAGATTTTTTTCCCGAGGCTTCTCACAGATTGAGGGGATCGATTACGAGGAAACCTTTTCACCTGTCGCAAGGTATTCTTCCATATGGACGATTCTTTCTCTCTCAGCGCAGATGGGGTGGCACATTCATTAGATGGATGTGAAGACTGCGTTCCTCAACGAATTGATTGAGGAGGAGGTGTACATAGAGCATCCCGAAGGTTTCAAGATCTTTAGCAGTGAGTTGCATGTGTGCAGGCTCAAAAGAGCGTTGTATGGGTTGAAACAAGCACCTCGTGCTTGGTACACACGGATTGACAGTTATTTCACTGGACTTGGTTTTACCAAGAGCGAGGCGGATCCCAACCCATACCAGATAGTGGTTGAGGGTAAGTTGCTGATCATTTTACTTTATGTAGATGATTTGATACTGACCGATGATGAAGAGTTGATACTCTCATGCAAGGCTGATCTTGCAAAAGAGTTTGAAATGAAGGACTTGGGCCTCCTTCATTATTTCCTGGGATTGGAAATTTGGCAGTGCAGCGATGGATTGTTTGTGTTTCAAGGCAAGTATGCCTGGGAGATACTGGAGAAGTTCAACATGCATGGCTGCAAGCCTATCGACACTCCTCTTCCTAGTGGATGGAGGAAAGAGGATGCTACATCGGCAGAGGTAGTGGATGCCACTGTTTACCAACAGTTGGTGGGGTCGCTTATGTATCTAGTCAATACACGACCTGACATATGCTACGCTATTAACCAGGTTTCACAAGCTATGGTTTAGCCTACCAAGCTCTTTTGGAAGGCATGCAAGCATGTATTGAGATATCTCAGAGGCACATCGGGATATGGATTATGGTACAGATAGTCAGATGAGGTGAAGTTGTGTGGCTTCACGGATGCAGATTGGGCAGGGAGCCCAACGGACAGAAAGAGCACATCTGGAGGGATTTTTAGTATTGGGTCGATAGCAATTTCTTGGTACAGCAGGAAGCAGAGATCCGTGGCACTCAGTTCAGCGGAGGCCGAGTATATGGCAAAAATTTTGGTTGCATGCGAGGCTATATGGATGAGGAAGATCCTGGTCGGGTTGTTCGGTTCACACTTAGATCCTACTGTGATATATTGTGATAATCAGAGTTGCATCAAACTCTAGGTTAATCCAGTATTTCATGATAGATCTAAACACATTGACATCTGGTATCATCATATCAGAGATTGTGTGCAGCGGAAGATCATGTTACTTTCTTACATTCCTATGGAGGATCAGGATGCTGATATCTTGACGAAGGCGCTCACCAGGAGCAAATTCGAATACCATAGAGGTAGGATCGGGGTGGCAGATAATCCCTATCTTGTTGAGAGGGAGTGTTGAGATTGCAACAAGATGATGAGTTTAGTGGAAAAAAGTCGCCTTCACTAAGTGGACCCGCAAGCTATTTTTGGCGCAAGTCTATTTTTAGACATGTCTATCATATTCTATGAGTTTCAGGATGCTATTTGTGGATGGTTGGTCAAGTTGGAAAAATAGATGGACTTCTATTTTTAGACATATTGGGTGGAATCTATTTTTATATTTCCAATCTAAAAATAGATATGTCGAATATTATTAGCTCTTAATAATATTTGGACTCTAAACATTATCTTATTCTCTTGGAGCACTTTAGTTAAGTGCACAGATGTGGCATAGGAGCTGACAGAAGGAATTATGCTATTCCTGAGGGTTAAGTGAAGCTATTTCATGGAGAATTTAGTTAGAAATCATGTGACAGAGTTTGGTGGAGTTATTGAGGTGGTTGGTGGAGTTGTGTTCAGTTTAACTCAGTTAAACATAGTTGAGCTAGTTGTATCTAGTCTAACTGATTGATACACTAGTGAGAGTGGTGTGAATTAATTATTAATTAACTCACTAATTATTAACTCATTAATCAACTGAAGAATACATCAGTTAACTACAGTGCATGGACAGTTTCAGTGGAGACCAGTGAAGAGCTAGGTGAAAGAGCAGTGTGACTATCAGTTGTGACTATAGTGTTGCATGATTTGCAACACACAGTGGTTGGATATGCCAATGAGGATTGCGTGTGCAAGGCTGGACCAATTCGATTTCATTCAGAGCCATTCTTCAGCAGTGATTGCGCAATAGAGGTATGTTAGCAGGTCGCAGAGATCGGTGCATGGGATTTTCTAGATCGGACCTGATTAGTGTGTAGCAATTGGAGATTGTACTGAGAGCTTGTGAGGAGTTTTGTATGATGATTGTTACATGATCTATATGGAATATAATATACAGATAGTTGGGGGTTTTTAGCTTTAAGCTTTCCCATAAATTACTGTGTTCATATGTGTGAATTTTTATGGTTTTAATGTGTGAATGCAATTGATTTTATTTTTGCAAGTAATGATCAATAGTAGAAGAGATTCTGTATTGTGCATGAAGTCAAATAGTGTGTGATCACGAGAATATCGGATGTATAAGATATCAGTTATATAATTTCTACAAGAGTAAGCATAGTTAGGAGAATAAATTAAGACACTTAGTCTTATTTCAAAACTTGTTTCATTATCAAACTGTTCCAAAAGGGTAACTTTGTCCTCAAAGTCTTTTATTTCACTAAAAGAAAAAAATTCATTTCAAGATGTTATTAAAAGGAAAAGGAAGGATTTTTCAACTCATGTTTCCTTTTCATGATTGGTAAAGCTCCTCTCTTACCTTCAACATTGATCCATAATTGTCAAGGGTTTGAAGAAAATCAATAAAACTACTCCAAAAGGGCTTTGCTATGCATCTGGAGGAGTTTGTTACCCATATGTAGGCTCTCTTACACATCTAGCAGAGGGTTTTTATGGATATGGAGGCTCTGTTATGCATCTAGAAGAGGTTTGTTACGCATCTGGCAGACTTGTTACACATTTGGAAAGTTTGTTACACATCTGGCATAGGTTTGTTACGCATCTGGTAGAGGAGTGTTACACATCTGGAAAGTGCTACGTTTTGGGTATTTTGGCTCCCAAATCATTCCTCCAAGCTCCAGGGTCATTTCCATCAGTTTTTAAAGCTTCTCTAACAATAATTTAGCACCTCATATTCTCCTCAAGTCATTTTATCAAGCACAGTATTGGATTTCTTGCTTACCTCCTTTTCCACTACGTTTTCACTTTTTCCTACAGTTGAGAGATTTCAGTGGACTAAAACCCTAACCCTACCATCTACTATCCTCATAGACCTTCCCTAGGCCATACTCTATCATTCCCTACCATTCACAACTTCATACACTCCATTCCCATCAAACCCTAATTTCCTACTATTTTTGTATTGCATAATTAGGAAATACCCATGTTTCCTAATTTGATCACCTTATTTACATCCATTTCACCAAATTTAACTTGTATTTTGAAGCCAATATACAACCCTACTTCCTGAATTTTTTGGGAATTTTTCTTGGCTTCACTACCCTTCATCTCATCCTCCTAAACGTACCCTATCCCTGTCCTCTGTTTTTCCAAATTTACTGTCCACATACCCACTACATCTCAACGCCTAGGGTTTCATCCTTTTGATAGAAATTATGGAAAGTGAAAAGAAAATCCACAAAGTAGGGCGCCACATCATATTTGAGCCCTTCACCTTGAAAGAAGTATATGCCTCACCTTTGTCCAAAGGATGCTTGGAGAGGACTAGATGCTTAAGATTCCATGAAAAAAATCATGGAAGAAGGTTGTCATCTCCAATTGGAAATATTATTTTCCACTAGTTTCAGTATGGGAAAGACCGTCATTGGAGGTGTAGAGTTTAAATTATCAACATATGTGATTTCTTCAACAATAAGTATACCTAGTCATGAAAAAAATTGGTTTAAGGGCATGGACATAGACCTTGAAGATTACAAACGGTTCCTCAAACCTCATGCTAGAGAGAACCCTGAGTACATCTTCTCTTTTAGGCACCTCCTTAACAAATATACTACTTTGATGAGGTTAATTATGAAATTTTTTACATGTTAAGGGAGATTCTCTAATTTGTACAAGTACCATATCAAATTATTGATGCAATTTACCTCTACTAAACCACTTGACTTGCCACATTACTTGTACAAAATTTTGCTTAGAATGAATGAGAAGGTTCAGAGAAGAAAAAAAGATCATCACCCAAGTCTTTTACACCATGTTCTAGTCAAAATAATTGTTTTTCATCATCTCACAGCCATCAACATGACTTGGGAAACCTTCATGGATAAAGTAGCAGCAACGCCCACCACTAGTCCTCCTATCATGCATAGCACACCATCGCCATCAGTATCGACACAACCAATGGAGGTTGGCTCTTCAAGCATGCAAACTCAGATTTCAAAGGCTCCTAGGGTTGTTGAGGTAAATCACACCTATGATAAGGGAAAGAGGTAGGCCTTTGCTCCCAAATGCATCAAAATTTTACCTACACTTGATACTATAACCGAGCAAAGATAAATAGAGGAGCAACCACTCAGATTGAATCACCATTGCAACAACATGATGAACAAGAACCCATAGATGTTGACATGGTAGAACAACATGAGAATATATAATTTGAAGAGATCACAAAGTAAAATGATGAGGAAATAACAAAGTTGAGGGAAATTTTCTCCATTGTAAATTCTTAGATCACATTCCTACAACAACAAAATTTTCAGCTAAAGGTAATATTGCTCCTCCAAGACAAGCCTAAAGCACATGTTGAAGTAGACAAGGAAAAAGGAAAGGGAAAAGGGATTGCAGATGATGATGAGGTGGAGGATGTAGAGGTTGAAACAAAAATAAGAAATCCAAGGACAATGGGCCTCAAAAAGGCTCTTAAGGGAGAAAGAGAATCAACAGCTCCTAAAGCACGCTGAAAGACCTTTGATGAGTTGATTCTTGATGAGATCAATCAAGACAGAGAGTAGTGGCCTGATAGAGTCAATGATCACCTTGAGAATTAGTTGAAGAAATAAAAGAAGAACAATAACCTCCATAGGCATATGGCCAATCATTATTGCGCCAGGAACAAAATTTCACAAATTAGGCTCAAACAGGTGAAAAAGAATCTTAAAGACGCTCAAATGAAGCTTAAGGAGAAAGAAAAATTGGACCTCCTTGCTAAGGCATATATGGATGTTTATCCCAACCTCCACTGGTATTATAGAAGAAATTTTGGACAATTTTGAGCTCTTTTTTCAATTTTGGTGATTTTTGCAATAAACTAGAATTTCAGCCTTCATAGATGTGTAGCGCCAATTTGTTACACTTTTTACTAGGGCATACAAATGATGAATGGATTACATGGTTGGATGAATTTTGATGATCACATCACATATCACGAACCCTTTTCATGACAATGTCTAGTTTTGAATAAAAATCCAAAAAACCACCAGTTTTCTATGCTTCTACCACTATTTTTGATAGTTTGTTGCACATCTGGAGTAACCTTAGGAGAATCAACGTTTGGAGGCCTTCCCATGGGTCATTTTTCAAAATTCAATATGTTATGGAAACTAGACACACAGATATAGTTTACCTATCTTCCATATTTGTATTTTGAGTCCTAAAATTCCCTCAAAATCAGCTACAAAAAAGTGTTACACATCAGTAAAAAGGTGCTACGCATCTGTCAAACAATGTTACAAATCTGCATAGGATTCCTCAGGACACTTGTCAAGCCCAGAAAAAGTTAGATTTTTGAGGTTTTTCTATCCTTTGAGCTGCAATTGGAGTAATTGAGTTGGTTTTTTCCTCTTATCATGAGGAAACATGTAATTTAATGTGGGGGACACACAATCCTATTCATTAGCTGAATTTGAGGGAATGGTTTCTAACCTCCGTATATTCTAGGAACTAACTCATATCATGTATTTATGATGCATTTTGGATGGGATTTCGACCCTATGAGGTTTAATTGTGCATATTTTATATAATTATACCCACATAGTCTTTTCTTGGGTTGAATAGTTGTTTTTGTAGTGGAGCTATTGTATAAGCCTTTTGGAATGAAATCAAAGATAGTGTTGCAGAATTTTTTCTGAGAATCCTATGGTATGCATAATTTGTTCTTTATTTGTATGTTTATCTTATCACGTTGAATGATATCTTTTCCTCTTTTATATGCATTCTTATATGTGTTTATCTTGTCAATTTATAAGCGTAAATCATGCCTTTTCATGCTCTGTCTTAACAATATTTACATTATGTGTCTATGTTCTTCTAAATGAATGAATTCACCTCATTTATCATTCATATTTTCTATCATTTCATACTATACACAATGAAAAACTAAACATGCTTTCAATCTACCTACCTGGCCTTATCCTTATTCTCTGCAACTTGACCTTGAAATTTGACCTAAACACTATACCTAGTCTCCTTACTGTCATTCCTGTCCAGCACACAAACATAAAAAAAAAACAATTTACCGAGCTTACATACCTAGCCTAAGATCATTAAATATTCATTCATTTAATTGACTGCAAAGTGACATTGAGAGAGCCTTGTATGGTCTTGGTAGGGCTAGCTACCTGACCTAAAGCTTGGTCTGTGGTTACGTTCCTTCAATCCCACGCTTAGCCTTGGGAAGTTGGGGGGAGTGATAACATTTTTGGCGTTGTTGTTGGGGAGCGAAGGTGAAATATCTCTTGGGAAAAAAGGAAAAATATTAGCTCTGATTGTTGATGGTGAACAATGGTAAGGCATAAGAAGGTTGTGCATCTTTCACCTGGTGACTCTAGTGTCAAAGAATCCAAAAGTTCAGAGTTTTCATGGCGACTCCACTGTTCAAAAATTGGTAGTTTCAAGAACTATTGGTGACTTCACTGTTTTCAAGATGGATTCAACTACAAGAAGGAATTCCAGATATGCTCCTATGCATCGAGGTCATGTTCCAGGCTTTCCAAATTGTATGCCTCAGGTAGATTGGAAAACATACTTGCCAAAATTTAGAGATGAAAAAGGTGATGATGCTACACTTCATTTAATAAGATTTCATATGAATGTGCATAAGCTGGAGATTAATTTTCATGAATATTGTTTAATGAAGATTTCCATGATCACATCAGAAGAAAAATCACGGTTTTGGTATGAAATCTTGCCTCCTTCTTGTATTTATTCTCTCAAGGATTTTTACTCGGTATTCTTTGAGAAGTATAGAGAAACCTATCCTTCTTTTCTTTTGATTGAGGATTGTTGTGATCATTTTGAGACTTTTATTCAAGAGATGGAAAGTTCTTATGGAAATGAAGAGTTTATGGATGATGAAATCTTGGATGCTTTGAATGAAAACCATTTTCACTTCCATGAGAAGATCATGGATTCTACCTTGGATGAAAATGAAATTGAAAATAATTCTTCAAAGGATGACATTGATCTTCCATATTTTGAAGTTGATGATAATTATCAGCAGTCTTACCAATCTTCAAGAGATCAATATATATATATGAAGATGTTCTGTCGAGCTACCCTTCATCCCTTTCCTCTTCTGAGTTTTTAATTCAGGAAGAAATATGTATAGATTAGAATTTTGAGTTTTATTGTATAGAAACTCTAGAGAGTCATGATTTATCTGTTGAGGTGAAAAACAATGTACAACATGTTTGTTTTCTTGAGATCGATGAACATGTTCATCAACCTTCAAATGATCAAGATATAGAATTTTTTCAATGCCAAGACAATTCTCTTTTTGATATACATGAAAATCCACTTGTAGACATTTGTGTTGATGCTGATTTGGCCACCTAATTTGAAGATATGCAAGAACATACAAATCTTGTCTCTGATATGGATGATATGGAATATAACATTACTGCATTTTTATTTAAGAAGGATAAAACAAATGAAGTAGAACAATCATCCATTATATGTGAAATCATCTCCCTTATTTTTGTTGATCAACAAGAGGTAATGCTTCATGATTTTCAAGAACCCTTGGGAAGTTATTTGCAAGCATGAGAAAAGGTGGATTTTGTTTTGTTCACCAACACAGGTTTTGGGCTTACACTTCATTTTGATTTTCCATTTACTCAATCTTTCTTTATGCATGGTGGATATGAATACAATCATTAGTTAGGTAGTCATTTACTTGATTGGTTACGTTGGATCTTTGATTTCACTTGATCAAGTGATTTAGGGATTAGTTAGAGTAGGTAAGGTGTGATGAATAAGCTCAAAATTCTGAGCATCCTTTTCAGTGTCAGTTTCCAATAGAGTTTTCAGTTGATGATGTATAGTTCAACTTTCAATTTGATTTGAGTCAGTTTGAGGACTGTAGCTACAGTGACTCCATTGCCCAATGGATGGGGATACTTGGTCTACGGTGTTCTTGAAACCTCCTGAAGGAGTTTCCATCCCCACCTGGAGCCAATATTAGTGTCAATATGTTCAGTGATCAAATATTCTCTTTCAATTTACTTTTTAGTAGTCCTAGGTGAAAATTTTGTCTTTTCAAACAAGTTTTCAAATCAATTTTGGTCACTACATATGGTCTAGGTCAGTGATGTTGCTCCCCTCATTCCATCCCTGGCTATTATCATCTCATAGGTCATGTCACTCATTTTCATTTGGAGTATTAGGTCAGTCACTCCATCTCCATCTAGGTCCGTTGTCTAACTGCCCTTGTTTTGCCACTGAAAAGTCCAAAAATGTCATAAAAAAGGGCGAACAAGGCTTCATTTTCATCATATTAGTATTTTAAAGAGAGTAAGCATAGTTAGGAGAATAAAGTATGACACTTTTTCTTATTTCAAAACTTTTTTAATTGTCAAATTGTTCCAAAATGACAAATTTTTCCTTAAAGTCTTTTGTTTCACTAAAATACAAAAATTCATTTCAAGATGTTATAAAAAGGAAAAGGAAGGCTTTTTCAACTGATATTGTCTTTTCATGATTGGTAGATCTCCTCTCTTACCTTCAACAATGATCCATAATTGTCAAGGGTTTTAAGAAAATCAAGAAAACTACTCCAAAAGGGATTTTTTACACATACGGAGGCTCTGTTACACATCTGGTAGAGATTTTTTACACCTATGGTAGACTTGTTACGCATCTAGAAATTTTGTTACACATCTTGCATAGGTTTGTAACACATCTAGAAGAGGTGTGTTACACATCTGGAAAGTGCTACATTTTGGGTATTTGGGATTAAAAATCATTCCTCCAAGCTCCAGGGTCACTCCCATTAGTTTTTAAAGCTTCTCTAACAATAATTTAGCACCTCATATTCTCCTCAAGTCAATCTATCAAGCAAAATATTGGTTTTCTTACTTACCTCATTTTCCACTATGTTTTCACTCTTCCTAATATTGAGAGATTTCAATGGACTAAAACCCTAACCCTACCATCTAATATCCTCATACACATTCCCCAGGCCATACTCTATCATTCCCTACCATTCACATCCTCCATACACTTCATTCCCATCAAACCCTAATTTCCTACTATTTTTCTATTGCAGAATTAGGAAATCCCCATGTTTTCCTAATTTGATCACCTTATTTACATCCACTTCACCAAATTTCACTTGATTTTTGAAGCCAATATAAAACCCTACTTCTTGGATTTTTTTGGGAATTTTTCTTGGCTTCACTACCCATCATCTGACCCTCCTAAACCTACCCTATTCATGTCCTCTATTTTTCCAAATTCACAGTCCACATACCCACTACATCTCAACACCTAGGGTTTCATCCTTTTGATAGACATTATGGAAAGTGAAAATAAAATCCACAAAGTAGGGTGCCACATTAGATTTGATCCCTCCACCTTGCAAGAAGTCAATGCTTCACCTTTTTCCAAATGAGGCTTTGAGAGGACTGGATTCTTGAGATTTTGTAAACAAATCATGGAAGAAGGATGGCATATCCAAATGGCAAGCTTATTTTCCACTAGTTTTAGTGTGGGAAAGGCCATCATTGTAGGTGTAGAGTTAAACTTATCAACAAATGTTATTTCTTCAGCAACAAGTATACCTAGTCATGGTCAAAAGTGATTTAAGGGCATGGACATAAACCTTGAAGATTACAAACTATTCCTCAAACCTCATGCTAGAGAGAACCCTGAGTACATCTTCCATTTCAGGCACCTCCTTAACATATATTCTCCTTTGATGAGGTTAATTATAAAATATTTTACATGTGAAGGGAGATTATCTAGGTTTTACATGTACCATATCATATTATTGATGCACTTTACCTCTACTAAACCACTTGACTTGCCACATTACTTGTATAGAAGTTTTCTTAGAATGGATGAGAAGGTTTAGAGTAGAGAAAAAGATCATCAACCAAGTATTTTCCACCATGGTCTAGTCAAACTCATTGTTTTGCATCATCTCTCAGCCATCAACATGACTTGGGAAACCTTCATGGAGAAAGTAGCAGCAACACCCACCACTAGTCCTCCTGTCATGCATAGCACACCATCACCATCAGTTTCAACACAACCAATGGAGGTTGGCTCTTCCCGCATGCAAACTCAGATTTCAAAGGCTCCTAGGGTTTTTGAGGTCACTCAAACCTATGAGAATGGAAAGAGGTAGGTACTTTCTCCCAAATACATCAAAAGTGTATCTACACTTGATACTATATTCGAGCAAAGAGAAATAGAGGAGCAACCACTCATGCATTAGATTGAATCACCATTGAACCGACATGATGAAAAAGCACCCATAGATGTTGACATGGTAGAACAAGATGAGAATAAACCATTTGAAGATATCATAAAGGAAAAGGATGAGGAAATAGCAGATTTGAGGGAGAATTTCTCCATTTCAAATTCTCAGATCACATTCCTATAACAAGAGAATTTTCAGCTAAAGGTAAAATTGCTCCTCCAAGACAAACCTAAAATAAATGTTGATGCAAACAAGGATAAAGGAAAGGTAAAATATATTTGCAGATGATGATGAGTTGGAGGATGTAGAGGTTGAATCGAAAATAAAAAAACCAAGGACAATGGGCCTTAAAAAGGCGCTTCAGAGAGAAAGAGAATGAACAACTCCTAAAGTAGGTTGGAAAACCTTTGATGAGTTAATTCTTGATGAGATAAATCAAGATAGAGAGTATTGGATTGATTTATTCAATGGGCACCTTGAGAAGCAATTGAAGAAAGCCAGGAAAAACAATAACCTCCAGAGGCATATGGCCAATCATTATTGCACCAGGAACAAAATTTCGCAAATCAGGCTCAAACAGGTGAAAAGGAAGCTTAAAAAGGCTCAAATGAAGCTTAAGGAGAAATAAAAATTGGACCTCCTTGTTGAGGCATCTATGGAGGTTTAGCCCACCCTCCACGGGTCTTATAGAAGAAATTTTGGATAATTTTGAGAATTTTTTGCATTTTTGGTGATTTTTGCACTAAACTGGAATTTCAGCCTTCACATATGCGTACCACCAAGTTTTTACGCCTTTTACTAGGGCATATAAATGATGAATGGCTTACATATATGGATTCATTTGGTTGATTACATCACATATTAGCAACCCCTTTTGCATGACAAGCTCTATTTTTGAAGAAAAATCCAAAAAGCCACCAATTTTCTATGCTTCTGCCACTATTTTTGACAGTCTCTTACGCATCTAGAGTAACCTTGGGAGAATCAACTTTTGGAGGCCTTCCCATGGGTCATTTTTCAAAATTAAAGGTGTTCTAGAAATTATACACAGGGATAGTTGACCTATCTTTCATATTTGGATTTGGAGTCCTGAAATTCCCTCAAAATCAACTGCAAAAAAGTGTTACACATTTGTAAAAAGGTGTTACGCATCTATCAAAAAGTGTTATACATCTGCATAGGATTCCTCAAGGCACTTGTCAAGCCCATCAAAAGTCATATTTTCGAGGTTTTTCTATCCTTTGAGCTGGAATTTGAGTTATTGAGTTGGTTTTTTCCTCTAATCATGATGAAACATGTAATTTAATGTGGGGGATACACACTCCTAGTCATTAGCTGAATTTGAGGGAATGGTTTCTAACATCCCTAGATTCTAGGAAGTGACTCATCTCATGTATTTATGATGAATTTTGGATGGAATTTTGACCCTATGAGGTGTAATTGTGCATATTTTATTTAAGTAGACCCACTTTAGTGTTTTCTTGGATTGGATAGTTGTTTTTTGCAGTGGAGCTATTATACAAGCCTTTTGGAATGAAATTAAAAATAGTGTTGCAGAATTTGTGTTGAGAATCCTGTGGTATGCCTTGGAGAATTTATTCTTTCTCTGTATGTTTATCTTATCATGTTGAATGATATGTTTTCCTATTTCATATACATGCCTCTATGTGTTTATATTTTCAGTTTATAAGAAGAAATCATGCCTTTTCATGCTCTGCCTTAACAAGATTTGCATCATGTGTCTATGTTCTTCTAAATGAATGAATTCACCTCAGTGCTCATTCATATTTTCTATCATTTCATCCTATACAAAATTACAAAATAAACATGCTTTCAATCTACCTACATGGTCTCATCCATATTCTCTGCAACTTGACCTTGAAATTTGACCTAAATCCTAGACCTAGTCTCCTTATTGTCATTCCTATCCAACACATAAAAATCAAACAAAAACCCTATTTACTGAGCTTACATATCTAGCCTAAGATCATTAAATTTTATGTCATTTGATTGAATGAAAAGTGAAAATGAGAGAGCCATCTCTGGTCCCGGTAAGGCTAGCTACCTGACCTAAAGCCTGTTTTATGGTTACCTTCCTTCAATACCACTCTCAGCCTTGGGAAGTTGGGGGGAGTGATAATAGGATAAACCAATGATCCTTGTGTGTTTCAGAACATGGACTAACTGCCTCTTGTGGATCCTTATCTCTGGTGATGTGATCGTTGAATAACAACTGTGCATTTTGGTCTAACGACAATCGTGATTCTCAAAAAGTGGTATCAGAGTGTAGGTCACGAGTTCGATACACACTCGGATCGTGTTGGGGAAGATATTTTTGGAGATTGGATAAACCAACGCTCCTTGTGTTTTTAGGGACAAGGACTAACCACCTCTTGTGGATCCTTTCTCTGGTGATGTGATCATTGACTAACACCTATGGGTTTTGGTCTAACGACAATCATGATTCCCAACATGAGAAAGGTGATAATTCTATAGAAACTCACATGGATCATGTTTGAGATAATCTTAGCTATTTATGGGGATATAATCATGGTCTTTGGTTCACCAATGAGATATTATAAGAGAAACTCAATGGTTAGATGGAGAACCCACTTGAGAGGTCGAGTTCCTTGGCAGAGATTAAGCTACCCAGTTGCAGAGATTGCGCAAGGGAGAGAAGTTCAAGATATAAGGGACAAAAAGACAAAGAGGGAGAAACATAAGTTAATTTTAGAGGAATTTCTAGTTCTAGAGAGGCAGCAACAAGAGGTCAAGTTATTCCACTAGAGTCTACAGAGGAACTTAGTTGGAATCTTTAGTGAGGAAGTTAAATTTGGATAAGCAGGAGGTTGATTAGTTGTCGGAGGCCGAGATAATTTTCTAGAGAGTTGGAGAATCAATTCCAGAGGAAAAAATAGGTAGGACGACTTAATCAGAGGTAAATCTAGGTTGTGCATGTGAGAGTCTGCACAAGGGCTCTTGGAGGGCCAGTTTTCTGAAGCAGGTTGTGCCGAAATTGCCTATGGATAAGAGAAAAAATCCCTTAATAATTTTGGCCAGATTATTTTTCCGAGGATCGCTATTTGGAATCTAGATTGTACTAAAAAATTTCACCGCTACATAATAATAATAAAATCCTCATCTGCTGCACCTATTCTCCCACATTTGGTTTTTCCGAGGACTTTTGTCCAAAAATAATGGTGTCATTTTTATTGTGTGCTATCATTTTCTCAGTTTCTAGTTTATTTCCGTAGTGTATTTTATTTGTTGAAAAGTGCAGTGTGATTTATTCATTGTTTTTTGTAGCAAATAAACTGCATAATTAATCAGTTAGGAGAAAAAAATTCCAGTTGTTGCATTTTAAGAAAATTTCACATGGTATCAAATCAGTGTTGAAGATAGATCAAGAGCTCAGAAGCGAGGAGAATTTTTTCAGTTTCAGAGGGAATCTCAAAGAAATTTCTTTGGGTCTATGTAGTGGTCCAACCAGGCAATACAAATTTCTAGGCATAAGAGTTTGATTTCTAGCTGCCAGTCTAGGAAAAGTTTGAATAGCCCAGAAGCAATTCCAACAGGAAATGCTATAGCCGAGAAGCATGTACGATGAGTAGATCAGAGTTTTTTTGAGTAGATCTGAGTGAAATTGTCTTGCACGAAAAGTAGTAGATCAACATTGATTAGAAGAGAAAAGCACACATAGAGGAATTTATTAGAGGGTTTCCAGATTCAGTTTTCTGGAGGAAATCCGTGATTTCTAATTGCAGGTGACAATATGAGCAAAAAGAACTACACATTCCATGTTAATTTGGAAGCTCAAGGAAAAATTCCCTCCTTTGTACAGCCTTCCTCATCAACAAATATCCCTCCTATCCCTTGGAAGAATTTAATTTGGTTAAAGAAAAATATATTTTTAATATGGAAACCCACATGTGCACAAAAAAAGGATAGGTTGACCCCAAAGAGAAATTCAACACCCTTGGAGGCCTATAAATACAAGTCAAGTGACCCTCATTTTGAGATTAATATCAACCATCTTCTTCTTCTCTCTTCTTTGGTTTGGCCTACACAAGTCTTAAGTGGTTCGAGGAGATTGGTTTGTATAGGTCCGAAATTGCAGGGTTCAAAGCTCGCACATACGGATTAGGGTTTTGGTCTACAATCGTATGGTTTTTATAGGAAATTTTCGACTATAGCCACATGCATACAAGCCTCTCCATGCGGTCTAAAATATATATCCACACACATGATCACTTTCTCCGTGTGACCGAGACTTAGGGTTTCTGGTGACAGTTAACCACATGCATGAATGTTACTCTGATCAGTATAATTATTTGGTTGATCTCTTAGATAGTGTTTGGTTGGTTTTGTTGGATATTTTTATGGATAAATAATTGGATCATTGTGCTCTCTCTTTGCTGAACATTTTATGACAATCTAATACGAAGAATAATTTGAAAGGTTTTTCCCTTTTTGTGGGGTTTTTCCCTAGTCTCCAACCAATCATGGTGTATCTATGTGTGAATTATTTTCTTATATTGTTCCTTTATTTTCCACTACATTGACTATGATATTATTATTTCTATATAATTTCTAATGAAGTTTAAATGTTATAGGGTGAATATGATATAGATGATGAAATGTAATTATATAAAGCAAAGAACAATATAACCCTAAGAAAAATTAACATGGTATCAGATTTGGGTTGAATAAAAGTCACTGAATATCACCCCTATGAAGACACTAATGATTGAAGAAAGATAAGATGGAGACCTAAAATAATTCTAGGGTTTGAAGGAAACCCTGAGCAATATGGTCATTCGGGTTTGATGAATAACATGAGGTTATGCTTTGGAAGAAACTGTGGATTATGATAAAGGTTTGAGTTATGCAATATTGAAACCCTAACATGATCAATGAGAAGTTGTTCTAGCACTTGTGTCGGATTCAGAAGGATCCTACGAAAGGGGAAACCAATCACATGACTCAATACAAAGAGGTTGAACTTGACATTATTGTGGGTGTTGCTATAGGAAATATGACTATGTGAGTTCCTATAAAGGATTTAGCTAGGCTCACATCCCAAAGATGTCAAGGAGAAATATTTTGGGTTTGAAGAAGAGGACCCACCAATCACATTGCAAAACATACACCCCTCTCCAATACTAAAATTGGTCATGAACCATTCTTTCTCACCTTAGTCATTAATGACCTCTTCTTACACAATTGTATGTTGGATTCCAGGGCTTTTGCAAACATCATTCCATTCAAAGTTATGAAGCAACTCAATCTCATCTGTTGGTGTCTCTTCTCATATTTTTCAACTAGGAACAATTCCCCCAAGTCTTAACCATCCGGGAGGCATCCAACCAGTCCATTATCATTTAGGTTAGATACCATTTTTAGCTCCCCCATCTAGAGTATTTTCTGTGCATGTTATGGCTACGTTGAGTTTACCAAATTTAACCCTGTGGATCCCAGTCTGGTACATTGATCCCCTAGAAAACACTCCACTTGATCAAATCAAACCATATATTAATTTGACCCCGGTTCAACCAGTCGCGATGACCTCTTCCTTTTCTACAGTTCCGCAACAACCTCGATAGGAACCTACTCTTGTTGCGAAAAAATATGGAGAGGGGGGCAAAGGAAAAATGAAGGAACCTAAGGACAAGGCTCCCCAAACAAATCCAGCTTCACCTTAGCCTCCAAAGCCTACTCCACCATGTGATTTGTGTGATGTTTTTGGGGATACCACCAATAAATGTCTCAAGCTCCCTCATCTCAAACCTGTGATCGATGATACATTTCCAGACTCTAACATATCGGAGGTCCATGTTACCTTACTTGAGTCAACCAAGAAAAACAAATTGTTGTGCATGAATCACCCTTGTGCTTTGTGTGACAACTTTGGACACTACTCTCATCATTGTCCTTGTCTTGAAGATTTTTGCGATACTTGTCAAGCACTTCGTGAAATAAAGGCCGCTCGTAATGAACCCACCACTTCTTTACCCGTGGGCTCTGGCACCATTATTGAACCAAAAGAGGAACCACACATTGTGATTCCTCCTCCTAATATCAAGATGACAAATTCCACTGCTACCATTCTCTACCTATCGTCATCAATGAGATAATTGTTTGAAGACTCCCTTGAAGTTATCCACACTGATTCGATCGAACTTCCTTCACCGGATACCTAGGTCTCAACTTGGTAGATATTCCATCTACTAATAATTTGTCCACTCATGTTTTCGACGCACATGTGAAGCTTGTTTCTCATGATTATGCTTCAGGTATTCCCTCCAAATAAAGTGGTCTCGCTTCCTCCAGTCTGCCCATATTCCATTAAGATGAAGACATCATGGAAGCCATGACCATGCCTAATTATCCCTGGGATGATATGCACCATCGTACATATTTCCTTCTGCAACAGACCCATGAATAATATGTTGTGGATTCAAAATACTTCATCCATAGTGAGGTCGATTGGTCTAGTAACCACTTACTTAGAACCCATGCATTCAAACCATATAAACCTTGTGGATATTACATTGACACCCAATGTTTGGGTATGGGGGAACCCATATTTGAGAGTCCATGCGAAGCAATTCTCCCCAACCCTCCTAGTGCATCTGACAGTTTCAAATCGAGTCCCATTATTCTTCCCTATTTAGAAGAAAATCTAGAGTCTCATATCACTTCAGATCACTCTAGGGATAATCCACTTAATCATTCCTTCATCCTATATCAAAAAACCAGTCCCTTAGACATTATTTTTGACAAACCTTAGTGTTTTCTAGGTGAGCACCAATTTATTATCTTTGAAGTCACTCTTTGGTATAGTGACACCATGTATGCAAACCCAAAAATTCAATCCATTTGATTCATATATGCAGTGCTAAATGAGATTGGTAATCCACTATTTCCTGTCTCTTATTGTATCTATCCATTATTCCCACCAAAAGACAACTATAACATAAAAAAATGGCAAACCACATTATGTTTATAGTCCACTATTCTAAATATATTTGGCATGCCCATAACATGTTACAAGGGGGGCACCTACGCCCCTAAATCTCCTTATCATCCTCTGGAGGATATTGTTCCATTTGGGATATAAATGCATGAATCCTTCATTTGAGTACTTGGAACATCATGGTGCTCCACAAAATCCTCTATCTAGGGGCATCATTCCCACCTTTAGCATACTAGATCACTCACCTACATCACATACAATTGGGGGCAGTATCCCATTCTTAGGGGCATGATGGCACCCTTGGCCACCTTCTCACTTGATTGTCACAAGTCTCGGCCTAGACCCCAAAGATATAGGTATGGTCGATTATCCTTCCATTCCTTGGATTGTTTGTCCTATCGACCTCTCCAACGAGCCATATACCTACATCAAATATCGTAGACGCTTGATACCATATTTTAAAACATTATAATCTATGTGATACCCACACTTACCACTTGGTCCCCATGTTTTACTTGGTGGGCAGGGATAATTCTAGACCTTCTCTAGTAGTTCATTCCTTTATTCCTTTCTTAGATTGATTCTTCATCATGAACCATTATTTCAAGAAGCTTTAAGGCCATCCGTAGACAAGTAAGGCCACCTTCTTGAATGTCCCAGATCTTGTTTCCCATGGTATGTTTGTTCGCTATGATCTCCACAATATTTAGGACCTTCTCCTCCTCTATAAATTCACCACAACTCATTTAGAAAATGAATTGAAATTGGAGGAAAAACACCCTTTTATAGGAAAAACCCCAGTTTTTCTGTCGCCCATCGGGACCAAACTGTAGCTTAGTTTGATGAACTGTCAGCACCATTAGAAATCTCTCAACGAGTACTCTAATGGGACTTTCTATGTTTTTGGTAATTTGAAACTTCACCTGGAAGCCATTTTTTCCATGAAGTTTCACTTTGCTACCAATTTAAACCCAATTTATTCATATGAGATTCTTGTCCTTTGATACCACTTTTCCTCAGCACTTGTCACCTTGTGTGTCAATTTTTGTCATGAGTAACCATTATTTCCTCATGTTTTTATGGCCCCCCTGAGCCTATCCTGTGTGGCAGCATCATCGAGTCACCCTTGTTCGGAGCATCCGAGTTGAGTCATCCTTGCATTCATGGATTCTGTCCTAAGTCCCATTATCTCCTGTTACAGTATTCCATCCATTTTTACATCGTATTCATCTCGCGTTTCACATTTTTGGCCTCCAACCATACTGTCCCTCATCATCCCCTACGGAATCAAGTCAGTCTCTACCAGGTCAAACATGCATTTTATCCTCTAACAAGGGAAGTCACCAGTCTGCCTCTCAATATACCTCCTTCCATTATTATACTTAATATCAATCCATCAGTTGCTCTACTATGATCCCTCATGCCTTAGTTGAGGATTCCTTATTGGCTCAGCTATGGCAGGCCCTATTCTATCAACTTCAACACATTCTTTCCAGAAGATCGATTTAGAGGGTGATGTACCTTTGTTCCAACTTTCATCTTTTTTCAGTACCTCATATCAAGAAAAGGGACTCATCATTTCCCTTTGATTTGGTTTATTCTCACGTGCTTGACCCCAAATAATTATCACATTATTGAGAATCGTAAACTTGATGGTCTGGTGATCCAACATATTGTACCAATGATTCCTGAGTGTGTGTGAGATATTTCAAACCTCATGAGCGGGTGGCCGTTCAGGTAGCCCCTCACATGCCTGGATGACCTTAGATTATGCTACAACCTTAGATGTAGTTCCAAGTATTTGATGGGTTCAGTTCTAGCCTCTTGCATCACCCATAACATGCATGTCTCATTCATATGATCCATTCAGCTTTGCAGATGTCTTTCCAGTCTAGCAGGGTTTCTTTGGTTGTCATACCCACCCCCCCTCCCATATTAGATCTATGGGAATTATGTCTAATGTACTCAGATACTATTGTTTTCAGTCCTGACCTATGTTCTTCTAGGCCCATTATGTATGTGTGATTCATTGTATTATTTTCTGGCCTATTGATTCTATCATGTCATGTACCATTTACCATGTACTTTATTGCTAATTTTCACATTGATGGGCCCATTATTATTCTTTGTACTTAGTTATCTTGGTGGGTATGGGTATCCCTCCCCCACCTCATTGAGATCATGTACTGCAGCATAAAAGGAGACTTATATCAGTTCGTAGTTCTCCCCCCCTTAGTTCCAGTCTTCTCTCGCTTTGCTTCATTTATGTCTCCCTCTCTCTGACTGTCCTTACAGTGTCTAGTGATTTTGTTCTTAAAACGTACTTCAGTCATATGATTTTCTCCTAACACTCGTACATTGGGGGGAAATATGTTATCACCAAAAATTGATCATCTAGCCATTTCTAACTAGATGGATCAAAGTACACCATGTAACTTTCACTATAAGAAATAATTTAATAAATCATATTTTATTAAGTTATTTCTGGTTAAAACAAGAAACCTCGTGAGGAATAATTTAATAAATAATTATTTATTTAATTTTCCTCTAGGAATAATTAATTAAACTATTGTTTAACTAATATTCCTTGTCACATTTGACCCAATTATGAGAAATAATTAGATAAACCATTATTTTTCTTATTTTTCTCTAGGAATAATTAATTAAATCATTATTTAGTTATTATTCCTTGTTAAATTTGGCTAAATCACCTAGGAATAATTTAAAAAATCATTATTTCTTTATTGTTCCTTAACCACATTATTGAAATGATAAATAAATCATTTATTTGTTTATTATTTATAAATAAGGCTATTTAACCAATTTAAGTATCTTTTCCCTTCAACAAAATATAATAAAATATTCTAAGCAGTTAGATCTAGATTATGGTTAATAATATTTTATTATTCTCCATTTTCGAGGATAACTCGATATTTTGTTATAAATATGAGGATTTTCCATTCATTCTTCAATTTTATCATTCTCATTGTTGCTACCATTTTCTTCTGCCATTTGAGCTCCCACTTGAGTTCATCACATATTTCGGGTGTCTACATCAGAGAGAGAGAAAGACTCACGAAGATGAAGCATTGAGTACAACCAAGAACCCATCCCATTTGAGGGGGATTGGTAACTACATACTTGTTTCCTTCACTAGGTGTTATATATAATATTGAAAATTATTCTTTAAACTTGCCTTGTCTATTGGTAATTTGGAGTTACTTTTGCATGAGCTCTTTTTTTTTCTATTTAACTACTTTTTTTGCATAGAATTGGTTTTTTGCAAGATTTGTTTTAACTTTCTATCCAGATCTAAAGGTTTGAGAAACCACTTCCATTTTTAGGGCTATCAATCACTAGTAGCTAAAGTAAGATCTTTTCGTACACCTTAGATAAGATTTTACACTAATAATATCATTAGCTATGATAAGGACATATTATTACTCATGGATGTTATGGTCATTGATATACCTTATACATGGGGAATGTTATTTTCTAGAAAATGGGGTGCTATTATGGGTGGAAAACTCCAACTGTATTTATCTTATGCCATGATCCCGCAACACGATGGAAACCATTTCATTCTTTATAGCGAGCTTATATATCCGACTCATGTGGTTAAACCTAGTCCTATTCCGTATTATAAAATACCTGAGACTAAGGATCCTTCCCCTTTTCTCCCTTCTTATGAAGTCTTAATTCTCAAAAGACCTGATAAAAAATAAATCAAGAAGTGGAGGCCTAAGAAGGAATTCAAAGTAGGGGATGTTGTGTTGGTCGATGAAAAATCAATCCTTGTTAGGATTAATGGTAAGGTTGGTGAAGGGTATTATTACATTTCCAGACTTGACGACGAAATTTGGATGGAGTTGGTCAAACTAAGTTGTATCACCCCTTTCCTTGATACTTGGCAATGTATCATACACATGTTAGAGTAGGATGAATTGCATGTTGATTTTTTCTTTAAAACTAACATCATATTGTGTTATCATGCTAGATTAGGTGCATCTAGATTAAAAGTGCATTCTAGACTAAATTTTATTTCCTTTGGATTTTACAAACTAACAAGGGCATGGGCGATCAAAGGATGCCATTAAAATATGTCGCCGTGTGTGCTTAGCATTTGATGTGCAAGAAATAGGCCTATGGTCCTGAGATATTGCTAGTGTTCTCATGACCTCCCCGTTCGAGTACATGATTCATGCACTCTAATTAGAGCTAATGTCCTAGTCGAAGTGAAATATTTCCCACCAACAGTGGGTGGCCCCTATAGGATAATTTTATTCTCCTAGATTTGTCTTCAGCCGACAGCCAACAACCCCTTGCAGCCACCAGATAGCTTGATGTGCCACCATTCTCCACCACATGAGCCAACCATTATGTTCCCTTGCCCATTTTTTATGATTGTATGTTTGAAGGTGGGCCTTGAAATCCTGAAGGTATGGCTTTTCATTATGTAATTGGGTGTTTTTGCTTGCTTTCTTTGGAAATATTTAGACATGGATTAGTGGGGGGATTGGATAGAAAGAATGGGATTGGATTGTACTCTTGTGCCCTTGTCCCAACTTGGTGGTTAATATTGTATCCTAGTCCCATGGGATCTCCTCTTTTGACTACTAGATTTAGGAGTGGCACTATGTGGGAAAACATGATTTTGGTTGTGTGGTCCTACTTCTTGATGCCATATATCTCACTCCCCTCCGCTCATTACAACGCGTTTTAACAATTTTCCCATCCAGGGTCCACAAGGAGTTAGCATCCCCCCCCTCCTTGTCCACACTTTGGATCCAACTTGGAATGATGCCCCGGAGGTTAATGCAGCTAAAAATACATTTAAAAGGATTATTTGGCCACTTAAAACAAGAAATGTACCACAAATTGCAAAATATGGTCGGGATATACAAATTTAACACATGGGAAAAATCCAAACATGATCCCTACCCATTATCATTATGGCCATCACCCTAGTTCCTACGGCCTCTATGAGCCCCTTGCATCATTAAGGAACCCATGATTGTCCCAACCCCTGGTGCGTGATTAATTTCCCAACCTTAAGGGGATATTCAGTGCTTAATCATACACATCATGCTATCATCCCTTGGAGCATAAGCAATTAAACGAAGTAAAAATTAACAAAAGGAAAAATGCATATGAAGAAGGGTGGAAAAACAAAGGTCGGGGTACCTCATGTACCAATATTTCTCCCTCCTACATATATACACTCAATGTGTGGGATTCCCTCATTATATATACCCTTGTACCATGGAATGTGGCTTGGATCCTCCCCTGATGCCCCACTCCATTCCAAAATAATTTCACATGCCACCTTCCATTTGACGGATGTACCATGGACCTGTTACTCCCTTAGAGGCTGAAACCACCTAATAGGGTCCTTTACAAACCTCTCTTGTTGAGAAAGGAAACACATGTACCTTATAAAATCCATTACGAAGGGAATTCCACTATGAAGTGTCTACTTGTACCCCTATTTTGCAAGCTTATTTACTCAATTTAACTAATGAATTGTTGTATTGGAGGCCAAGGAGACACATTATATCTTATATATGATTGTAGGTGGGTGTCCATTTGAACTTAGTTTCCCTATATGGGGTCTAAGCCCTCTAGAGGGTCATACTGACACTTCTAGTGTGAGTGTTGAGAACCATGGGCCTCCTCTACATCAAAGCATTTATTACTATGCCATGGGATTATTCAACACCACATATCACTTCCTCATGCCCTAACTATACAAATATGATGATGCACTTGGAGCATGTTTCCTAACCAGGCACACACTTGCACCAATATCTTGGCAATTGATCCACATCTAAGATGGGGTTTTGTCTCATCCAGTGAGATGGGAAGGCTTGTATCATCATTCTAGCCCTCATTGATGGAGTGTGGACATGTTCAATCCAATTGGAGACCAATGAGTCCATTCATAATGCCCCACAATCACTTGAGAGCACCAAAAATGTTTTGCTTGGAAACCAAGGGGCCACCCTCTTGGTCATAATTTTGAGAGTCCTCCTCTTCATCTTGGTACGTGGAGGAATTATCCAGGCCTTACAAAAACCATTTTGTACCATTATTATATCATTTCAGCATCATTAGGAAGTATTTTTAAGTACTTTTGAGATATTTGGTAGGCTTGTCACCAATAGGGTTGTTATTTTTCACATTAGAGCCATTCTTAGGGACTTATTAGGCTAATTAGGCTAAATCAAACTACTATGCCTCATATAAATAGAAGGTGAAACTCATTTGTAACTGATCATTTATTAGATTGGGATTTCCTCTTGAAAAATAATATGGACTTGCAATTGATGGAAGAAATTGGATGTTTTTGATGCATTTTGATGTTTTGATATTCACTATTATTTTCTTGGAGCTTCTAATTGCAACTATGATGGTTGGATGTATTCGATTTGTCTTGTAAGTGATATTTTGATGTTATTTATTTACTTTATTGCATGATTAATGTATGGAATATCTTGTCACTATCTCATATGTTCCCTAAATAAATGTGAATTGATAAAAACACTAGCATTTTGAAGTATGCATTTTTTTTTCAATAGTTTAATAAAAATGGGTACTATAGAGTACCTTTTTTCTTCTCTTCACTTATGCTCACATGACTAATTGAACTTGCTACATATTTTCTGAAGGTTACCGGAATAACCATCAGACTAGTGAGGATAATGCATGAAGTATTGCATTCATTACATGTTAGACAAATGTGAATGAATGTTCCTAGAGGCTTGATTAAATTTCATTCTCAAAACTTTATTGTTTCTTGCCAAGCAAAGCATAAATACATATTGTTGTTGGGTAGGTGCCACATTAGGGTTAGCGAAAATCTGCATAAGACTCCTTGATAGAAAAAAGTTCCTTCATCAAAGTTAATCTTGAATCCATTTATCCCAATTGTCAACTCATTGACCCCTCATCCTAGTTGATCAACCTTAAGACTTTTTCCTTTCACTTTTTCCCATTTTCTGCCCTCAACCTTAACCTTAGAAGGCCAAGTAGCGCCTAGTGTGAAATTCATTAGGGAGATATTCTTGAAGAGCAAGTTGGCATGCTACTGTGCTAGGTTTTTCTCTATGTATCCTCAAATTTTGAAGCAATTCCCATGGCTAGATTGAGAGAAATCATAAGCCATAGATAAAAAAATAATTATGTCCTTAGACTTTGGTTAGAAACATTTCATAGGTCATGTATTCTTAAAAACTCATTGGAAGTTAATCATTCCTTGACCGATCTTATCCTTGCCTGGCCAAAGGCATCTAATCTATCTTTTAATTTTTCGAACCCTATGCCTTGCTTGGATTCCCCTAGGTCTCTCTTGTGGCCCCAAAACTTTATATGATCACTATCTCACAAAACCCAAAGATAGGTCCTTTATTCCCTAGGAAGCCTTGATTTATGTGTATCCCTTGTATTATTTCTTCCTCCTAGGTCTAATCTTCCTCACAAGCCTTTCTTGGACAGCCATTATATTTCTTTTGAAGCAATCAAGCCATTATTTGGGTCTCTCGTTTGAATGGGGTTTGGAAATAACTCTATACCTTGCCATTAATTCTATCACTATAGAGATTTCGATTATACTGGGACTCCTCCCATAGATGAATGTACCTAAAGGGCAGGGGACACTGACTGAGGTGACAGTGGGTCTTTGTCCCACTGTTGTCATTTGGTTTAGTAGTTGTCCCCCAGGTACCCTTCCTAGGACTCCTGCTATATTTTGTAGGAACAAGCTTAAAGGTGATATTTCTAAATAGGGGACCTTGTATTGCTATGAAACAAAAACAGAGAGAAACCTAAAAACCATGAAAATTTGACAATTTATGGTTAGGCCCTTATATAATTGTTGAAGTTGCAAGTGATAATTCGTTCTACGTTGGCCAGGTAGATGGCTAGAGGCTACCTGTTTTTGTTGATGGGAAAGCTTTAGAACCGTTCTACAAAGGTATAACTTAGCTTTATTAGGGGCACATATCTAACTTAGCTTGGGTTTCAATTTTTCTCATGTGATTTCATGTTCATTGATGTGTTGTTATTTACATAGTTATATTTCACAATATCTTTATTTTATCAGTTAGATGTTGTTTCATTTCCTAGAATAATTGTCATTTCATTTTGATTTTATTGTTATCTTAGGGAGGGATAGGACTTCATTTCAATTATCTCATAGGGTATTGATGTTTAACGATGAGTTCTAAGGTAACAGGTGGAAAATTTTGAGGTTCTCACATCCTCTTGAGTGGAGCATGTGTATTTTAGTGTGTAATGTTCCAATTTGGGAACAGATACACTATTGGGAATATCTCAAGATATTACCAATGTGGAGATTAGCAATACATAAACATGAGCTGGAAATAGCAGTGAATGCATTAAAACCAAGAATTTCGGAAGATCTACATAACCATTACATTAGATAATAGCAACAACAAATGTATACAAGTTCTTGAGGAGATGATCTCTCAAGCTAGGCAATGCAGCCTCGATGAAACATATACATGAAAATGGAGAAATATTGCTATACAAGGAAAGCCCTGGCTATGACTGCGTAATCCATGAGGAGGAACTGCTACAAAATGTCAATAATACATAGATGTGACAATAATAGCTCAAATAAAGAAGGGGGAGAAAGAGATCAACCCCTGAAAACATACAATACACAATCCTTGAGAGGATTGGCTGAAATAAGTACAAAATGGCAAATCTACAAAAATGCCAGAGTTGCTGGGCAGCAGCTGCAACTCAAAATTGGAAATGGATGTAGATAGCTGATGATGCTACAATATATGGTTGAATCTCATCCAAAGGATCTCTAGAATGAAAGGTTGATCCTCTCACCTAAGATCTAACCCTCCAAACATGTGGAGCAAGTCTCCACTGCAAATGCACTTAGAAATAACGCAGTCCAAAGAAGGGATTGTGTTTTTGGTGAAGAGAAATGCTTGGCCTGATGCCAATGATATGCAATATTCTTCTGGATCCCCCTCACTAACCTCCCAAAGGAATATAAGCTCCCTCCTTTGACAGATGAGCCAAGGAAATGGTGTATGGTGTCCTCCACTGCAACACCCCAGCAACACTGCGTTATACTTGAGCATAAATAATGCAGTAACTGAAAGGAGAAGCTTTGGCCTTGAGCCAAGAGATATGAATAATGAAGAAAAATACTTCAAGAGCTACTCAAGAAGGAGAATAAATCCTAAACAGGAATTCCTCGGCAATTCTTTCTAAACAACAGAGAATGCACAATTGTCTGAATAGACAATGAGATGAATAATCATAAGCATGAATAACAATGGATGCCTTGCCCTCCTTTTAAAAAAGTGAAATATCTCTCTCCATGGGCCCCATCCATTAGGGTTTCCTCCACCAAATATCCTCTTCCTCATTCACACTACACTGTCTCATAAAATGATCCACTCCTCCTATGGCAGCGCTGTTGACTTGGTCAAACATGACCTTGTCTTCATGCATTTGCCCCTTTTCACACTTGAGGGTGAAAAATGAAGGTACTCTGATGATCCCTTCCACATTATGAGGGATTTTATTCATTTTTTCAATAATAATGGGTTCCCTTATACATTTATTAAGCTGCAAGATGATAAAAGCAAAATTTTAATATTCCATTTAGCCATGTGCTAAAATGGGAATATTACAGTCCTCCCCTCCCAAATGTTTCTTTTCCTCAAGAAACTGCAAGGATAGAACTGAGGAATCTTCACCCAAGGCATGGAGTCTGAAATATGTTGAGGAAAATATTCCTCATGTAGATCCTCCATCCCCCAAGCAATCATCCATACAAAGCGAGTTACCTCCCAACATGGAAACTCCTGACAATCATCTTCCACCTTTGGCTCCTGCAATATAGGTGGGCTGAAAATCTGATATTGGTAGACAAAATAGCCTACCCTGTGTTGTTTTCGTCTCCACTTAGGATAAGTGTAGATTATATGTTGATCTTGGGCTGCAATAATGTTTCCCTCAAGTGGCAAGATGAAGACTAGACCTCCAAGGATATCTTCTCCAGCATTATGAAACATGTTTTCCCAAATAATCTCATATGTGATGAGTTGGAAGTCATCATGATATGGCATCCAATCAATCATATGGGTCACCTCAAATGGAAACAAATGTTTTTCTGTAGTGGCCAAATTTTCTCTCATGTCCCCATTAGAACATGTAATGTAAATAATGTGGGAGATCTCTCCCCCAAGGGACACATCCAACCAATGTGCCATTCCCCCAATCATGCTCTCAACAAACATAAAGAAAACAGCAACATAATGAACCATAATTAAAACCATGCTTGCTCTCATGTGTGGTAAGGGAGAAGGAAAATGGTCCCTCAATTGTAACCAATGCAGTTTGACCCTCAACTGCAAAAGAGTATGACAAAAAGTGTGGCTTATCAACCACTTGTTTGTTGTCCTACTCCCCTCAAATGTATGGAGGAAGTGAATAATGTATGGTGCAGGGTGAGTATGTCCTCCAAAATACATTTTTCTCCCAGTTCCTCCTAGGGAGTGGTTACCAATAGTGCTCATGGCCTCAAGTAGACCATGGGGTCTAGGAAAAAGAATGCTCCTCCTTGGAGCAACATCCTAAACATATATGGTTAAGGGATGAATATACAAATCATCATGCAAATAAACATTAACCTTACCATAAGCTCTGCTCATACAAATGGAGTGGCTAAAAAATGAGCCCCCTCTCATCCTCAAAGAGAAAAGAGGTGGATGTGTTAACTCCTCCAAAGAGTTATGTATCTCCTCCATCTGTACATGATTTGTGCATCTCCTCATATGTTGATCTGTCGATATCATGCAAGCAAGATGATCCTGGGAATACTACACCAACAACTTGGAGCTCCAACATGGATCTATCCTCCATAGTGACAGCGTTGATGATTACCATGAAGGACATCTATCATATGGTTATCTCCCAAGGTCTCCACTCCTCTGAGATCAATGAATGGTGCCTCAACATGTGAAGCATCCCTCATCATTTGCTAATCCAGTGGTCTCCCCAGCAAAATGTCTCCATGCAGTGAGACATCATCATCGAGTGGTGACTGCATATATGAATGAACAAATTTGTCCATGCTTCCACTGCGCAATCCAATCACCCCTAGGTGCATCAACCTCTAGAACTGAATATGGATGTGTACTCCTCATCTCATGATGCAAGGTCTTCTCCCTACTTCCTCCTTGTGTCTCCCTGGTTTTACACCTCCTCAAAAATGGCACAGATAAAACATGAATTGTGCCTTGATCTCCATCCATGAGATCCTGGGGACTTCCTTGCAAAGATGCAAGAATCCCTCTATCTGGAGAAATATCTCCTCCTTCCTCTGCATGAGGTACTAGATAATCTCTAGGTAGCACAACACTGTTGCCCTCATCTTCCTCAACACAGATGGGCAACCCTCCAGCAATGTTGCTGCAAATATGGAATCTCCCCCAAGGTGGAAGTAATTCCTGATCATTAAAGGTCAAGGAGTATCCCCTTTGCACCATGATAGTTCCATCTCCTACTCCTACAACATCATACAAGAAATGAGAGAAAATATTCTCTTGCTCTCCCAAGAATAACCCCAGCAACAAATGTCCTTGCTGCTTCCTCATGCTCTCATCGTGCAAAACATGTGATGAAGACATAGTGAATGATATGAGTGTTGTATCATCACTATGCACCCATACTCTTTGTTTCTCCATGATGCTAGCATCCTAACACATCCCTTGCATCCTCATACCCTTAGAAAGAGAGTATGCCAAGTGATGGCCAAACTCCTTCAAGAGTAACCAGCGCAGCCAAGCCTCTTGCTGCTCGGCATCATAAATCTGCAAGTAGCTTACCATATTCTTACTCACCATCCACATCCACTCAACCAATTGTGGATGTCTTCTTCCACCCTCCATCTTGGTACTCCTCCCATGAGGGCTACCATCATCCCAAATCAGATTGTTGCACTTCATGGGATCTTGAAATGCAATCTTCCTGAGGATCAATTTGACCTTGTGAGGATCCAAATAGGTGGTAGGAAAAAACCTCCCATCATGATGTGCATGGATCAAGGAATGTCCAACATAGTCATGAGAGATTTTATCCATCCGAAGATGTCCTCCATCTACTATCTGTTCCTGTGAGAAAGGAATTACCTCCTCAAACTGATGAAGAATCTTGCACTCCATGATGTGTGGGAGTGCACCTCTACTGAAATCCCTCCGGGAGATCTCCTCCTCATGCATGTCCTTACAAAACCAAAGAGGCCTTGGATCTGTTGCCAGTAGAATTATCTCTTTGAGCTGTGGCATGCTCATTGAGAGAGTGTCCTCTAGAGAGGAGAAAGAGTTTCTTATCTCCAGATGTCTACCCCTTCTCACTGCTTCCTTCATGGCTTCCTGAATGAAGCTGCTATTTGAATGGTCACATGAGGAATTATTCCTCCTTTCTCCATCATTTCTCAGCACAGTGTTATTATGCTTCTCTGGATCAACTGCATGCAATGATATAGACCCATCCAAAGTGATTGCTGAAATGACAAGAGATGGATTTTAAATCATACCTTGGTGAAAATTGGAAGCTCCTTGTAGTGCTGCAAGAGTTTCCTCCTCATAAGTGTTGGCCTCCCAAACTGCTGAAGGTTGTTCCTCCATGATCTCAACAGTGCTGGTACATGCCTCATTAACTGGTGGTGAGGGCTCCTCCCTCCTTTTTCCAAACCTCCCGATCAACCTTTGAGAAAAATCAACAAGAGTAGAAACCCTTGTATGGCTTAGATGGCTGATCCACCAATTCTTTACTTCACCTTCAAGGTGCAGCGCTGTAATTTCTACAACATCTATGTCTACTACAGGATGTAGCAAGAAGAAAGCCTCTAGCTTCTTCACCCAAACCTCTGCTGCACATGTGAGTGATCCATCAAATTTTTAAAATAGAAATCTATTGCCTCTCATCATCCCAAAGCTGTGGGGTCTTTTCTCTTCTTTCTGTTGAATAAATTGTGGAAAAGATAGAGTCTTCTTGAAGGCTCTAGGTTTAGCTCGGTATTCAGCCAAATACTCACTTATAATTTTGAATTCCAAGTGTTCTTCATGCTTCATGCCTTCTTTTCTGTGAGAATAGGAAGTGCATGGTCCTTCTACTTCTCCTTCTTCATTCTTCTTGACCTCCTTAGAGAGGTTCTCTCTGGATCTGAAAATAGATGAGAGTAAACTCATATTTTTCATCATCTTGATCTTATTTGGCTAAGATTCATAGGCTGAGCCAAAGATCATGCTCTGATACCACTGTAATGTTCCAATTTGGGAATAGCTACACTATTGGGAATATCTCAAGATATTACCAATGTGGAGATCAACAATACATAAACATGAGCTAGAAATAGTAGTGAATGCATTAAAACTAAGAATGCCAGAAGATCTACATAACCATTACAATAGATAATAGCAGCAAAAAATGTATACAAGTTCTTGAGGAAATGATCTTTCAATCTAGGCAATGCAACCTCGATGAAACATATACATGACAATGGAGAAATATTGCTATACAAGGAAATCCCTGGCTATGACTGCGCAATCCATGAGGAGGAACTGCTAAAAAATGTCAATAATACATAGATGTGACAATAATAGCTCAAATAAAGAAGGGGGAGCAAGATCTCAACCCTTGAAAACATACAATACACAATCCTTGAGAGGATTGGCTGAAATAAGTACAAAATGGAAAATCTGCAGAAATGCCGGAGTTGTTGGGCAACAGCTGCAACTCAAAACTAGAATGGATGTAGATAGCTAATGATGCTACAATAGATGATTGAATCTCATCCAAAGGATCTATAGAATGAAAGGCTGATCCTCTCACCTAAGATCTAACCCTCCAAACATGTGGAGCAAGTCTCCACTGCAAATGCACTCAGAAATAACATAGTCTAGAGAAGGGGCTGCGTTGATGGTGAAGATAAATGCTTGGCCTAATGCCAATGATCTGCAATATTCTCCTGGATCCTCCTCACTAACCTCCCAGAGGAATAGAAGCTCCCTCCTCTGACAGATGAGCCAAGAAAATGGTGTATGGTGTCCTCCACTGCAACAACTCAGCAACACTGCATTATACTTGAGCAGAAATAACGCAGTAACTGAAAGGAGAAGCTTTGGCCTTGAGCTAAGAGATATGAAGAATGAAGAAAAATCATTCAAGAGCTACTCAAGAAGGAGAAGAAATCTTAAATAGGAATTCCCTGGAAATTCTTGCTAAACAACAGAGAATGCACAATTGTTTGAATAGACAATGAGATGAATAATCATAAGCATGAATAAAAATGGTTTCCTTTCCCTCCTTTTAAACAAGTGAAAGCTCTCTATCCATGGGCCCCATTCATTAAGGTTTCCTCCACCAAATATCCTCTTCCTTATTCACACTGCGCTGTCTCATAAGGTGATCCACTCCTCCTATGGTAGCGTTGTTGACTTGGTCAAAAATGACCTTGTCTTCATGCATTTTCCCCTTTTCACACTTGAGGGTGCAAAATGAAGCTACTCTGATGATCCCTTCCACATTATGAGGGATTTTATTCATGTTTTCAATAAGAATGGGTTCCCTTACCCATTTATTAAGTTTCAAGCTGATAAAAGCAAAATTTTAATATTCCATTTAGCCATATACTAAAATGGGAATATTACAGCGTAGATCCAACCACTACACCAAAAGCTCGAACTGTTAGTGAGGGCGGAATCCCAGGGTGTTAACGGTGGGCCTAACCCCACCGAAGCATCTGAGGGTGGGGGCCCTTGCGCATCACCCCTCATTACACAGACCCGGACACGTGGCTACGGGCCCTACCCGCACATGGGATATTACAACCCACCACGCTCCGCGTGTCTCGACCTCGAGACCTCGGCTTTGATACCACGTAGATCCAACCACTACACCAAAATCTCGAACTGTTAGTGAGGGTGGCATCCCAAGGTTTTAAGGGTGGGCCTAACCCCACCGGAGCATCTGAGGGTATGGGCCCTTGCGCAACACCCCTCATTACACAGACCCAGACACGTGGTTGCGGGCCCTACCCACACACGGGATATTACATACTGGGAGCCAACTGTTACCCCTCTGTCAATGGGGGTACATATATTTTTTCAGTGCAACACTCACTGTCGTTGTAAGCACAAAGAGTTTACAAGTTAAATCCATGTAAAAACCACATGAGGCCTTGCATTAGGTATCCTAGAACAGTGTCTGGTCTGTTTGATTCTGTATCCATTTTGTTTTGGTCGAACCATGTCCTGTCCCTTGAAAGCTTCACCTACATAATCTCATTCTTAATTAGTTAGAGAACCTTCGTGAACTTCTCATGGTTTTATGGGAGCTTTCATTTGTAGGGGTGATCATTGGTGTATCGACCAATCCAACTTGTGTCAAGGTGCACCTATGTCATTCCACATGGTTAGTGTCTATAGAGTCTGTAGGTGACCTTGGCCTTGGCACTGTATTACTCATGATATCTCTCATAGCATAATAGTATTTGTGACAAATTTCACGTTTATGGAGCTTGTTCATGGTTCCCAACGAAAAATGGTCCAGGTGGTCATAAATTCAACCGAGTCTTAGATTGTAAAGCATGATTAGAGGATTCCACGTCATGTGTTTTTTTTTTTTATTAGAGCATATGGTGACGAGTTATATCTTGGTTAAACTTGGTCAACGAGACAAGGGAATATTCTAGGCTGATTTTTAGGCAGATCATTAGCAAAAATATTGCATGAATTACATCTAAAGTGATTAGCACGATGAGACAAAGAATACCTAGGTGTTAGAATTTTGAAATCATGAAGGGCATTAGAGATTAGATACAAGGGCAGGATGATGTGGCATTCAAGGTGATGATGTGGCAATGCTATAGATGATTGGGAAAAATAAAGACATACCCAATATAGATTAGGACCTAGGAAACAAAAATCATGTTCCAGATTTTCCAAAAGGGAAATGGAATTAGAGATCTGCAGATGGTGGGCCCAAGTCGCATTAATTTTCCACTGTTCTATGCTATAACAATAATTTTAGCTCAATTCTTTTCTTTAATTAGAAAATTTTCAACATAATTTAATCTTCCAATGATTAATAACAATTTTAGATAGAAAATTAAATGTAATATACAATATAAGACAATCAAGAACAATAAGAGACACATGGATTTTGTCAAAGACCAAGCAAAACCCACAACAGGGAAAAACCTTTCAAATTATTCTTCTTATTAGATTTCCATAAAATTTTCAGCAAAGAGAGTACAATGTTCCAATTCACCAATAAAGAGTCAAAGTCAATCCCAAAACCAACCAAACAATATCTAAGAGATGAGCCCAGTAGACAAATGTGATCAAAGTCAAAGTTTCTGAATTTTGCGATTTAGGGTCAACATAATTTTTGGTCAAGATCACAACCGTTGGTAACAAATGAAAGTTAGTGCGGCTGAATCTTTCCATCCATAGGGAACATCCTATCAACTGAGATATTGCAGTCAATATTTCCATAAACCAACCTTGCTACTCCAGCCATTTTTTTCTCGTACGTGTGAGTTTAGACCCTGCAATTTTAGACTTGTATGTGTTAGGTCCCTGTAATCAGCAAGATTGGCAAAGTCCGATCACAGGGAGAAACATCGTTTCAACCACTTTGGGATTCTAGGATATACCCCTCCTGAATCCGGAGAGGGATCTCTCTAATAAGTGCAAAGATGGATTTGTCTTTGAAGTTTTGGGTAATGATATTAGGCTAGTTATGAAGGCCAAGGGTTTTGTTTGTTTTTTGGATGGTTGAGCATGATTACTGTTTGAGGTGGAAAGTTATAAATGCAAAGAGTTTCGAAGGTGTGAAGTTGCAATCGAATAGAGCAAGCTTAGGCCAGGAAGGTAGATAACTACAGGTTTTAGTCCATTGGGCTATGGAGTCACAATAGGGTTTAATTGGAACAGCAAGAGGCAAGAATGGTCCATGGGGCAAGTCATCTATGTCTAAGGATCTCTTTAAAGTTTGATTTATGGAATGGAATGAGACAAAGAAAGGGAATTAGACAGATGAAGAACAAAGAGCAGCCCAGGATCTGGTAAGTACTTTTAAACTAGCCAGCCTTTGACACACACTTAAGAAAAACATGAAAGCAAACTAGGATCTGGTAAGTACTTCTAAACTAGCCAGCCTATGATACACTTTCAATAGAAAACATATAAAAACAAAGGGAAACTTGAAGGCAACTATTGGAGTAGAAACTAGCGGGCCGGGCTCACCACAAATCCTCTCCTAGCTCTGCTTTACTTGGTAACTTTCAAGACAAACACAAAGATAACACAGAATGGCCTAAGATCTGGTAAGTACTTTTAAACTAGCCAGCTTTTAACACATTTCGAGGGAAACATTCAGACAGTATTTGGGGATAAAACTAGGACCAGCGCACACCATATCTTCCTTAGTTCATCTCTACTTAACATGAAATGAAAGTAACATCTAAGAACAATAATCAGCTAAGACAATAAGACTAGGGAACGCCAGCATTCCTATGCTTATAATGATTTAAATCATTCCTAAATAACACATATTAGAGGAAAACATTTAGATAAATATTTTCAGTCAGAGAAGGGTATTGATATACAGTAGGTCCTAACTCTATGCATGCTATTCTTTATAAGAGAAGATGAAACACAGTGAAAACATAAATAAAATAACAAGTTACAATGAGAAAAACATCACCGCCAACATAGACTAGGATCCCATAAATCAGCTTGTATTGATGCGCCAAACCAATTACAACTTTAAGTCCAATGCTTTAGTTTAAAAATCATCTACTCATCTCAGCCTAACTTATCTATCACAAGAAAATCTTCAAGGGCCTGTGAACACTATTTACAGATAGAAGTCTCAAGCTCAATTACATTACAATGATCAACAACTACATCAACCAACCCCTCACTCATCTTCTGCAGTAGTATATATAGAAGAATGAGGAGGTGAGATCTGATAAAAGATCTCTAAAGATAATTAATACAGACTTAATGGTTCCTTGGCCTTTGGGGGGCTCAATGAAGAAACTTACATAGGTGTCCTCTGTATTAAATGATTTACATAAAGATTTAAGCTCGGTGGGAGCTCTTTTTGACCTTTGGGGCTCTGTGTAATGTCAAAGTAACCCTGCTGATGTTTTGTCATTAAGTTGTTTGCAGAATTCACTCTCTGGCTGTGCTTGAGAAAAATATCTGACCCCGATCAATAACTTCGGCCTCGGACATGAATGCTTTGAGGCACAGGTGGCATCGTGGTAGCTAGAGGGATCAATTTGCCTCAACTGTGGCGGTGGAGGTTTTCTGGCTAATGAAATTTTATGATCTTTCCTTTAACTGTGTTTTAATTTGGGGATTAGGCTTTTGATAAACCATCTTAGACGTAATCCCCAAAAATCTGTCTTCAATCTTCTGTTCTGATATATTTTGTCTTCGGCACTGATACTCTGTGACTGTGCCTGATTCATTGTGTTTTGTTGGTGTACAGGGCAATGCAGGGGTGATATGGCATCAATGCCTCACGAATCATTGATGAAACATGGAGCTTCTTCCCACGAATGGTTTCCTTTGGTGAATCGAAGGCGGGAGGATCGTCACCCTCTGCCTCTAAATTTTCTTCGGACATAGCGGAAAAAATCATTTGAACCCTGCAAAATACAAAAAACGTTATGAAATCCTGAATGTATAGGTTAACTGCTTCGGAAGGACATGTGGAGTGAGCGTGGCCGTTGGATGGCATCATCCAATGGTCTATATTGATTAGAGGAGATCAGAGGAGAGCGGAGGGGAAAATTAAATTGGAGTCGTCGATCGCGCAGAGATCGATGGTCGGGAGCGGAGGAGTCAGTTTTTGGAAAAACGGAGCAATGGGTAAAAACCTCTGTTTTCGGGAAAAAATGATCAAAAATCAAGATCGAGAATTGAGATGATCGTGGGCCATCGGATGAGAGCGGCCCAAGCGATCAACGGCAGAGATCCCACGGTCAAAACCTTATAGAATGCGCATGGACTTCAGATTTTCAATAAAATTGAGGTGAAATAAAAACCCCGGGTCTAAAAATGCTGACTGGGCGACGAATCAGGGCGATGAAATATGGGCCGTCGATCTATAAAATAGATCATCGGTGGAGATTCTTTAATATTGCGTCGTACCCTGGTTAACTTTTGGGCTTCTTTGAAGAGCGATCACCGTCCGATGAGTGGCCCCAGATCGGACGGTGGACGCCAATATCGCGTCGAGTCCACATCCGAACTTTAACGTGCAATGAGTGGCGGTTTTTGAATAGTGCTCAAGGCCACGCGTCGGGTGGTGAATGGGATCACTGCGAAATAGAGAAAAACGCCCAGCTCTCAAAAGCGGTGCAATGAAATCCGCTCGCTTTTTGCAACGCTGAATGGCTGGCGAGGACCACGTCGTCGATCTGTAGATCAGATCAACGGTGGAGATTGTTGATAACCTTCACACCGGTGGAAAAAATTTATTCCATAATAAAACCGACAAATTCATATAAAACTAAGGTTTAGACTTTGGGGGCGAAAATATTTATTCGAAAGCGGATAGGCGCCCGATTGTGGGGCCGTGGGTTATTTGGAAAATAATATGACTAGGGCTTATGGAGGAAGGGCTAATCGCGATCGGGCAATGTGATAAGCACTTGGAAGGCTGGCACTCAGTTCTAGCACCAAGACACATGGAGGGGAAGGGTTAAAGACTTAGCCCAAGGGGCTTAAGTCTATAATATATAAAAAAAGTGATTTTTATGGTTTTTCAATGATTTTCAATGGTTGTTGGGGGTTTCGATAAGGCAAGAAAGGCTCTTAAACCTTATCAAAGGGATTATGATGAAGGGGAAAGGGGAAAAACATGGAAATGAGGGATTTTATGGGGGAAAAAGGAGGGGAAATAAGGTTACTTTTGGAAGAGGGGAAGGGGGAACATGGTGTTTGCAGCAGTATTTTGTCTTGGGAATCAGCAGGTTTTCAAGATGGTAAAATGGGCACAGCAATGAAGATTAAGATAGAGGCATGAGGCCTTTTGAGAGTCTTCAAGAGCCAACACTTTTTAGCAATAAAATTTGTTCCTTGAAGGCTCCAAAAAGTTTTAGCCACCTTTTGGTATAACAAATTTCACAGGTGGCTAACAGTGGCTCCACTTGGGGGTGGTGCCTTCTTGAAGGCATTAAGAACTTCAGACTTGCATTCTCTGGGAGGCTGACCTGTGCCTTATCCATTGGGTTTCCTTTCCTTTGCTGGGACGATCTTGCTTCGAAAACATATTAGCAGTCATAAAAACAATGGATCTTTATCAATACAAGCTTTCTACCTACCCAACCCTACTGGTCTAACATTTTTTCTTATTGCAGAGTGCACTTGGATTGGCAAACTTTTTTCCAACATTTTATTCTTTTGAAAGTAGAAAAACTAATCTATCTCTATTCCTTATTTCTCCATGGACCCAGATTAAACAGTTGAGCCCATATGATTCTCTACCCAGTCTACTGTCTGTTGGGATTAAACTATCCAACAGACTTTCATTCTCTAAATTCTACAACAGAAATTTAAAAACATTCAAGTCAGGATTGAACAGTCTAACTTGATGTTGGTCTATGGAATAAGAAAAAATTGCACATAGACATTATTTTGCACAAAATTTAAAACAAAATGGAAGGCTTGAGATCTGAAATTTGAAAGCATTTCCTTCCACTTTTCTGCAGCTCTGTTTTGACTCTTACTTGAGCTGTCTTTCCTTTGCTAACTGGTTCAGATTTTAAGCTATTCAGAACCAGATTTTTACATCTTTTGACTCAGAATTTCAAGCAGATTTGAGTCATTTTCTTTGGAAACTTAGGTTCAGATTTTGAGCATGTTTGAACCTTTAATTTTTTATCCTAAAATATCCACTGATAAGCCAAGATTAAACAGTTTGGAAAATCGAATTCACTATCCTATCAGCAGAAAATTTAAAGCTAATTAGTCAAGATTAGACAGTTTGACTAACTAGAAGTGTGTTATTCAGGAGTGGCATTTGATCTTGCACACTTTCAGATTTGTTACTCTCTTTTGGTATGGGGCTATACCTCTCTTGTTTTCACAGTCTGCCCTCTTTTCTTTCTTTTCTTTGTTTTTTGTATTTTTGACTTTTTATAACTTTAAATGCAATGTTGGGTGGAGTATTTATAATGGAAAAAAGATAAAAAGGCTTCAAAACATGACATGGATCAAGAGAAGTAATGTTTGAGCATCCTGCCATTGACAAGACCTCCAAACAATTCTGCTCCATTCAGCTCCTGCAAGAAAAACGCATTATTACCAGCAGCTGAATGAATAGAGTAAGGGCCAAGCCATAAGTTGTCAAATTTTCCGTGCTTGCCCTTGTCTTCCCTCCTTGAGTCCCACTTTAAAACTTTGTCCCCAATATTGAAATTACTGGCCTTTGTTCTTCTGTAAAAAAGCTTTTTAATGTTGTCATGCTTCTGTAATGCTCTGCTATACACCTACTCTTTGGTTTGCTGAAGATGAATTGTCTAATTTATTCTTCTGATTATGTCATTTTCTTCAGTTTTCAACTCTTGAATCAACTTCATCACTGGTACACCAAGGTTGTTTGGAAAAATTTCATCAGTACCATACACAAGCTGGAAAGGTGACACACCAATGGATTTCTTCAAAGTCAACCTGTCAGCCCAAAGTGCATGGACCAACTTTGTGTGCCAAGACTTTTTTGTTGCCCTCCAACAGTTTCTTGTTTATGTTCACTAAAAAAAATTTTGAGGATTCCGCAAGTCCATTACCTTGAGGGTAATAAGCCATGGAATGCCCCAATGTTATCTGATATCTGTGACAGAACTCAACCATCTTCTTTGATCCAAATGCTGCTGCATTATCAGTGATAATCTTGGTAGGACAGCCAAATCTGGAGAGAATATTAGTCTCCATAAATTTTATAATAACAGAATCATTGGCCTGCCTACAAGGTATGGCTTCTATCCACTTATTGAAATAGTCTATGGCAGTGAGAATCCATCTATGTTGGGCAAAAGACGGTGGATGGATTTCTCCTATGAAGTCAAGTCCCCACTGTTGAAAAGGAGCTTCAACAGTGATTGGATGCAGAGGTAAGGGTAGCAGTTTTCTTTTGCCTTCAAAAAGTTGACATTTATGACAGGCTATGATCATATTGTGCACATCATGGAAAAGAGTAGGCCAATAGAAACCAGCCCTCAAAATTTTGTTGGCTGTTGTCTTCCAGTACAAATGACCTCCACACTCTCCTTCATGGAACTGGTATTTAACCTTCTCTGCATCAACCTCAGGCAAACATTTAAGCAATACACCACTTGCATTTTTCCAATAAATGCATCTATCTACAATGCAATAGTTTATAGCTTTTAACTTTAGGAACCTCGCCTTTGTTTTTGTCAAACTAGGAGGTGTATTCAAATTAAGAAAAACATAAACAACATCATCATACCAAGAGGAATTCATGAAATGGTCTTCAAAAAAGGGAATTGAGAATTATTCTTGGTCATCTAAAGCATTAATCATATTAATATCAAGAACTTCAAAATTGGATTCAGCCATTAATCTAGCTAGACCCTGGCCTTTGATGAGTTTAGTGGGTTTTATCTCTAAATCATATTCAAGAATGACAACAATCCACTTACCTCTCTTACCATCTGGGTCATGTGTTATAATGTCTTTAACAACTGAGTTTGGGACAAAGGCAATGATGTGTGAATGAAGGATGTATACCCTGAAGTCTTTCAATGCTTTAACCAAAGCAAAATCTTTCTTCTCCATAATGTTATACTTCAAAGGAGCATCCCTCAATGCCTTGCTAAAGAATGCAATAGGCTGCTCTTGTCCTTGTGGATTTTTCTATAAAGGGACAACAGCTATGGTATGTTCTGATGTAAATGAAAAAATATAAAAATCCTTTGAAAAATCAGGACTTATTAGAACCGGTGTTTTGGTTAACGCTTGTTTCACTAGCTCAAAGGACTTCTTTGCTTCTAAGGTCCACTTTACCCCTTGCTCCTTCTTCAACATGTTTGTGATATTCCTAAGGAGCTCAACCAAGTTGGGGATGAACCTTCTCAAAAATTTAGTCTTCCCAATGAAAGATTGCAACTCCTTGATGTTTCGAGGATGAGAGATTTGCAATATGGCCTCAATCCTCTTTTGATCTATCTTAATACCCTCTTCTAAAATAATGTGCCCAAGAATTTTACCTTCTTGGAGCCCAAATAGTGTCTTCTTAGGGTTTAAATATATTCCAAACTTTCTGCATTTCTCGAAAACTTTTCTTAGGTGTGCTAAGTGCTCTTCATCTATTTTTGAAAACACAGTGACATCATCAAGGTATATAATGATGAAGTAGCCCAATTCTTCCGAGAATGCTTTGTCCATGGCTCTTTGAAAAGTTTCTCCAGCATTCATTATACCAAAGGGCATTTTCACATACATGAAAGTGCCCCATGGTGTAGTAAAGGTTGTCTTTAATTGATCAGCAGGGTGAACTAAGATATGATTGTACCCCGAGTAGCCATCAAGCAAAGAAATTATTGTAGACCCTACCACCCTTTGCAAAATATGATCCATCTTAGGTAAAGGATAGTTGTCTTTCAATGAAGCTTTGTTTAAGTCTCTAAAGTCTATACAAAGCCTGATCTCTCCAGTTTTCTTCCTAACCGACACTAGATTAGACACCCACTCAGAATATCTAATAGGGACAATAATACCAGTTTCATACATTTTCATGATCTCCTTATGAACCAAAGGCAACTGAACAGGGTTTATTCTGCGCAGTTTCTGTTTGAATGGTTTTTGGTTTTCCTTGAGGGGGATTTTGTGCTGTATTATTTCAGTGTCATAGGATTTAAGATCTTCGTAATTCCACGCAAAAACATCAGAAAACTCTTTAAACAGCTCTATGTATTTGATTTTAATGTGAGCTGGAAAATTTTTAGACAGTTTAATCATTTTCAGTTTAAGTTCACTACCTATATTGCACTCTTCCACTTTAGTCTCTACAGGTTCCAGTTTTGGTCTTCTGGCCACATCATTAAAATCAAACAACTCTTCTAAAGGCGCCAGACCACTTGGCAAACTTTCATCTTTAGAGTGCAGAGTTTCTAACTCCTCTGTTTCTAACTCTGCAGTCACTTCTGTTTTTTTTTTAAGTTTGCCAATCAGAAGATTAAAATTGACAAGCTCAGGAGATGGTTCTTCTTCACCAAGAAAATTTTCTTCACTGCAGTTTGTATCATAATCTAAGTCCGAACTGTGTAGTTCGAATTCATTTCTGAATTGCATGAAGTCTTCTATTTGTTTGTCTTCATCAAACACCTGCCAATACTTTTCATTATCAAGCACGACTAGTCTAAATTTTATCTGAGTAGTGCAGTCTTTGGTTTCATATGGCATTAAGCATGTTCTAGCTGCAAAGGCTAAATTGTGGGCCGCAATATTTCTTTTTCTTGGGACAAAAAACAGTTTGGATTCCTCGAATGTTTTCAGAAGGTCCATGACATCGTTTCGGTAGGCTCTAAGTCTGGAATGATTTGCGTTATACTCCCCATTGACTTGCCTAATGACTAACTCTGAATCCCCATACACATTAATTCTTGTGGCTCCTAACTTTTTCAATAGATGTAAGCCTAAGAGAAGGGATTCATATTCTGCTATGTTATTGGAACACTGAAAGTTTAATTTGTAGGAAATTCTTTCTGCATGGTTGTTTTCAGTGTTGCAGATCCAGACACCCGCACCAGCATTGGTTCTAGTGCATGACCAATCAAAATACATACTCCACAGAGGACTATTTTCGGTTTCACCTTGGTTAGTGTCCTCTTCAACTAACGTGCTTCCTGATTGTTGTTGAATACCAGCACTTAGTTGCAAATTTTTCAAACCCTCAGGTTTTTCACTGTGTTGAAGGTTGTTCTCTTGATTTTCAAGGTTTAAGAGCAATGGACTTATGACTTGTAGCTCAAGACCTTTTTTTGTTTTGCTAACGTTTTCAAATGCAGTAAACTGCTTTGACACTTCTACGTTGTGTTCCTCTTCCTCCCTATTGGCCATTAATCATGTTAAAGTGACTTGTTCACTAAGTGTTTCATCATTAAACATAATAAAAGAATCAAGGCCTGTATTTACAGAATACAAAGGAGATTTTTGTGGTCGGTCTTGACTTGTAACTGTGTATTTCATATGGGATTCCCTGTAAAGTCTTCTATTCTGATAGAAAACAGGGATAGTCACATAGGTCATGTCCATCTGCATAGTCCCTTGCAACTTGGCCCCCCAAGATCTTGATAATAGCATTCCGTATTTTGGGGGCACATCAGCCACAACAATATCCATTACTAAGCATTTGGCTAGAATTTAGGCTAAGTTAACACAGAGGTCTTTGATTAATCATAAACATTTTACTCTGCTGGAATCAAAGGAGTAAATTTCTTTGTAAGGTATGGTGATTTCTAAACCAAGGCTCTCCATCACAGATTTTGGCATTAAATTGTGAGAAGCTCCTGAGTCATGCATAGCGTTATGCAAAATTTTTTCATGAATGTTTAAGCTCGCATAAAAGGGAAGAACAGGTCCCCCTTGATATCTACCTTCAATCTTAGGACCAAAAATCAGCTATGGTTGGTCATCATTAATATTGATTGTGTCCTCATTCTCTTCAATGTTTAAAGCCTTAAAAATTTGGGTCCTATATACATTCTGGGCAGCTAACTCAGTGAGGGGAACAGAGATTTTAATCTTTGAAATTTCCTGCTCTAGGCTGAAAGGGATTTGGTTCTTTGAAGCACTTGTCTCAGCCCTATTAGCTGCCAGTCTATTAGCAGCATAAGCTTGCTGATTTGTTTTATTTACATGTAACAAAATTGTTTTCACAGGAGTACTAGCTGAAGTGTTAGCACCACTAATGTCTGCACTTTGTTTGTCATTGTTTTGAGTGCCTTCCTCTTTACCTTTACCAGAATTTACAGTCACTGTTTTGTCCTTCTGTTTGACAACTTTAGGCTTGGTTGCAGTGTTGTTTTGTGAAGATTTGTCATAGGTTTTAGTGTTGGGAGTTTGTTGACTGGTTTTTCTTCTAAGGTCATATTATTTTTGAGACTCTATAATGACATTTTCCATGTCTTGATAATAACTTTCATCATCATCTCTTCTGTCATCATAAGGTGTGTATAGACCTTGTTTTCCATCATAATGAACTTCAAAGTCATCATCATCTACACCCAACATGTTGATATCATCTTCCTCTGTTATCTCATTTGATTCCTCAACCTCACTTACATAATTTTGATGAAAAGGAGGAGTGATTTGTTGATCATCTTCCCTAGGTCTATTTGGAGGTTGGTTCCTTCTAACATTCTGATTCTGGTTCCGGTTTCTATTTTGAGGAGCAGTTTGGCTTTGACTGGCTTGTGATCTCTCGAGGATGCTCATTTTCTTCATCATCTCCTCCATCATTCTCTCCATCTTTGAATTGGAAGTGGAAGGTGTGGATTCCTCTCTAAAAGATACTCTCTTTTCATTTTTCATTCTTGCTCTCTTCTTCATCAAGTTGAATTCCATAGAAAGAGCACCTTTTTGCATCTCTTCAAGAGTTGCAGGATCTCTCTCTCTCAACTGATAGGCCATCTCAGGGTCAAACCCTTCAGAAAAATTGTTTAAAGCTGAGCCTTGTGGAGGTTTTAGATCTGGGGAAAGTCCATTATATACACTGTTAAATCTGGTACAATAAGCTTGTACACTTTCCCTAGTGTTTCTATGGAGGTTCTTGTAATCAGAAAGGACTTGGAGATGATTCTTCTTTACTTCCCATTTGTTTAAGAATGTTTGATGGAAGGTTTGGATATCATTGATACTATGGGGGTTAAGCCCTTAAACCATTTTCTTACTTCTCCCCCTAAACTTTGAGCAAACAATCTAAGTTTGACAGCATCATCATCAATTTTGTTTCTATCAAAGTAGTCATTCATCTTATCCACATGTTGTGATGCAGTTGTAGCATTGCTAGCATCATATAATGGAATTTTGGACTGATAGTCCCGTGGAATATTGGCTATTGGTATAGGAAGGACTAAGGGAGCATACCATGTAGCCATGGAAGGAGGTGGAGGTGGATTTACACGAGGTGGATTAACAAGAGGGAAAGTGAAGTGGAATGGAGTGGTTTGAACAGTGGATGTAGGGTGAACAGAAGTGGACGGACCAGGAATAGATCGCTGAGTTGATCTTGGATGAGAAACACTTAAGTTGTGAACGAAATGTAAATCAGGAGGTGTGGTTTCTCCACTACCAGGATGTTCACTTGTTTCAGGAGATGAAGGTGAAGACTCAGAATCTAACTGATCTAAATCATCAAGAGACCTAGTTCTAAAGGGGTTTACTAAGTCAACTTGTGATTGTTGTAGAGCTGAAAGGTTTTCGGGAACTGAATTAGCTCTCAAGGGTGATCTGACAATAGTTGATAATTTAATCCTAGGAGACTTCCTAAGGATACTTTCTGGGTTATCAACTAACTTAGGTGGATCAGGGTCAGGATAGGATCTAGTGTGAATCTTTCTAGGAGACACTATGTTGTGTTTTTCAGAATCAAATAAACAGGAAAATTTAAACCAAGTATGACAGTATTTGAGAGGTTAACTAATTTGTTTACACAAATTTTAATCCCACAGCCTTCTAACTGAGCTTGAATGATATTACAATGATAAGGGTTCCTCCCAGTGGAGTCTTAAGGCCTGTTCAGGATTTGTGGAGTCGCCAAGTGGAAGTTTTTTTCTCTTTTCATAGGTAAAAGGTTTTATGGTCCACCACCATGTTCATTGGATACCAATCTGAAATATTTTTGTGTTTTCTGAGTTATTTTTCAGTTGTGTGGTTTCTAAGAATGTACTAAATCTGTTCAAAACTTAGCTACGGTTATGATACAAAGATAGTTTATTCTTATGGCTAAGCCAGCTGATCTTTCAAGGTTAGATAAGGACTCATGAGAATCCTAGGGTTTTCCTAGTTTGTCACTGATTCAAACAAGTTTCATCATGATTACCATTTCTTGGTAGTGCTTGAAAAGGCTGCTTTTTACTCACAATGTTTATGAAGCTTTTAAGGGAATTTTCCCCAGTGGAGTCTCCAGAAATGTTAGGTCCCTGTAATCAGCAAGATTGGCAAAGTCCGATCACAGGGAGAAACATCGTTTTAACCACTTTGGGATTCTAGGATCTAGCCCTCCTGAATCCGAAGATGGAACTCTCCAATAAGTGCAAAGATGGATTTGTCTTTGAAGTTTTGGGTAATGATATTAGGCTAGTTATGAAGGCCAAGGGTTTTGTTTGTTTTTTGGATGGTTGAGCATGATTACTGTTTGAGGTGGAAAGTTCTAAATGCAAAGAGTTTCAAAGGTGTGATGTTGCAAGCGAATAGAACAAGATTAGGCCAGGAAGGTAGATAACTGCCGGTTTTAGTCCATTGGGCTATGGAGTCACAATAGGGTTTAATTGGAACAGCAAGAGGCAAGAATGGTCCATGGGGCAAGTCATCTATGTCTAAGGATCTCTTTAAAGTTTGATTTATGGAATGGAATAAGACAAAGAAAGGGAATTAGACAGATGAAGAACAAAGAGCAGCCCAGGATCTTGTAAGTACTTTTAAACTAGCCAACCTTTGACACACACTTAAGAAAAACATGAAAGCAAACTAGGATCTGGTAAGTACTTATAAACTAGCCAACCTTTGATACACTTTCAATAGAAAACATATAAAAACAAAGGGAAACTTGAAGGCAACTGTTGGAGTAGAAACTAGCGGGCCGAGCTCACCACAAATCCTCTCCTAGCTCTGCTTTACTTGGTAACTTTCAAGACAAACACAAAGATAACACAGAATGGCCTAAGATCTGGTAAGTACTTTTAAACTAGCCAGCTTTTAACACATTTCGAGGGAAACATTCAGACAGTCTTTGGGGATAAAACTAGGAACAAGAAACACCATATCTTCCTTAGTTCATCTCTACTTAACATGAAATGAAAGTAACATCTAAGAACAATAATCAGCTAAGACAATAAGACAAGGGAACGCCATCATTCCTATTCTTAAAATGATTTAAATCATTCCTAAATAACACAGATTAGAGGAAAACATTTAGATAAAGATTTTCAGTCAGAGAAGGGTACTGATATACAGTAGGTCCTAACTCTATGCATCTCGTTCTTTATAACAGAAGATGAAACGCAGTGAAAACAGAAATAAAATAACAAGTTACAATGAGAAAAACATCACTGTCAACAAAGACCAGGATCCCATAAATCAGCTTGTATTGATGCTCCAAACCAGTTACAGCTTTAAGTCCAATGCTTTAGTTTAGAAATCATCTACTCATCTCATCCTAACTTATCTATCACAAGCAGAGCTTCAAGGGCCTATGAACACTGTTTACAGATAGAAGTCTCAAGCTCAATTACATTACAATGATCAGCAACTACATCAACCAACCCCTCACTCATCTTCTGCAGTAGTATATATAGAAGAATGAGGAGGTGAGATCTGATAAAATATCTCTAGACATAATTAATATAGACTTAATGGTTCCTCGACCTTTGGGGGGCTCGATGAAGAAACTTACATAGGTTTCCTTTGTATTAAATGATTTACATAAAGATTTAAGCTCGGTGGGAGCTATTTTTGACCTTCGGGGCTCTGTGTAATGTCAAAGTAACCCTGCTGATGTTTTGTCATTAATTTTGTTTGCAGAATTCACTCTCTGGCTGCGCTTGAGACAAATATCTGATCCCGATCAATAACTCCAGCCTCAGACATGAATGCTTTGAGGCACAGGTGGCATCGCAGTAGCTAGAGGGATCAATTTGCCTCAGTTGTGGCGGTGGAGGTTTTCTGGCTGATGAACTTTTATGATCTTTCCTTTAACTGTGTTTTAATTTGGGGATTAGGCTTTTGATAAACCATCTTAGATGTAATCCCCAAAAATCTATCTTCAATCTTCTGTTCTGATATATTTTGTCTTCGGCACTGATACTCTGTGACTGTGCCTGATTCATTGTGTTTTGTTGGTGTACAGGGATGTGTAGGGGTGATATGGCATCAATGCCTCACGAATCATTGATGAAACGTGGAGCTTCTCCCCGCGAATGGTTTCCTCTGGTGAATCGAAGGCGGGAGGATCATCACCCTCTGCCTCTGAATTTTCTTCGGACATAGCAGAAAAAATCATTTGAACCCTGCAAAATATAAAAAACGTTATGAAATCCTGAATGTATAGGTTAATTTCTTCGGAAGGACTTGTGGAGTGAGCGTGGACATTGGATGGCATCATCCAACGGTCAAGATTGATTAAAGGAGATCAGACGAGAGCGGAGGGGAAAATTAAATCGGAGTCGTCGATCGCACAGAGATCGATGGTCGGGAGCGGAGGTGAAAAGTCAAAGCGGAGGAGTCAGTTTTTGGAAAAATGGAGAAATGGGTAAAAACCTCTGTTTTCAGGCAAAAATGATCAAAAATCAAGATCGGGAATTGGGACGATTGTGGGCCGTCGGATGAGACCAGTCCAAGTGATCAACGGTGGAGATCCCACGGTCAAAACCTTATAAAATGTGCCCGGACTTCAGATTTTCAATAAAATTGAGGCGAAATAAAAACCCCGGGTCTGAAAATGCTGATTGGGCGACAAATCAAGGTGATGAAATATGGGTCGTCGATCTATAAAATAGATCATCGGCGGAGATGCTTTAATACTATGTCGTACCCTGGTTAACTGTCGAGCTTCTTTGAAGAGGGATCACCGTCCGATGAGCGGCCCCAGATCGGACGGTGGATGCCAATATCGTGTCGGGTCCACGTCCGGACTTTAACATGCGATGAGCGGCGGTTTTTGAATAGTGCTCAAGGCCACGTGTCGGGTGGTGAATGGGATCACTGCGAAATAGAGAAAACCTCCCCACTCTCAAAAGCGGTGCGATGAAATCCGCTCGCTTTTTGCAACGGTGAATGGCTGGCGGGGACCACCGGGGCGATGGATCGCGTGCCGTCGATCTGCAGATCAGATCGACGGAAAATATTGTTGATAAAATTCACACCAGTGGAAAAACTTTATTCCATAATAAAACCGACAAATTCGTATACAACTAAGGTTTAGACTTTGGGGGCGAAAATATTTATTCGAAAGTGGATAGGCGCCCGACTGTGGGGCTGTGGGTTATTTGGAAAATAATATGACTGGGGCTTATGGAGGAAGGGCTAATCGTGATCGAGCGATGCAATAAGTGCTTGGAAGGCTAGCGCTCGGTTCTAGCACCAAGACACATGGAGGGGAAGGGTTAAAGACTTAGCCCAAGGGGCTTAAGTCTATAATATATAAAAAAATGTGATTTTTATGGTTTTTCAATGATTTTCAATGGTTGTTGGGAGTTTCGATAAGGCAAGAAAGGGTCTTAAACCTTATCAAAGGCATTATGATGAGGAGGAAAGGGGAAAAACATGGAAATGAGGGATTTTATGGGGGAAAGAGGAGGGGAAAGAAGGTTAGTTTTGGAAGAGGGGAAGGGGGAACATGGTGTTTGCAGCAGTATTTTGTCTTGGGAATCAGCAGGTTTTCAAGATGGTAAAATGGGCACAGCAGTGAAGATTAAGACAGAGGCATGAGGCCTTTTGAGAGTCTTCGAGAGCCAACACTTTTTAGCAATAAAATTTGTTCTTTGAAGGCTCCAAATAGTTTTAGCCACCTTTTGGTATAACAAATTTCACAGGTGGCTAACAGTATGAAACAATCTAAAGAAAAGAGAAGAAGAAGATGCTCGATGATGATATCTAAATGAGGTTAACCTATATTGTATTTATATGCTTCCAAGGGTGTGCAATTTTTCTTTAAATCCGACTGGTACATTTTATGCACATGTTGGTTTCCTCCTTAAAAATATATTTTTTTCTTAACCAAATTAAATTCTTCCAAGGGCTAGAAGAGGTCTTTCTTGATGAGGAATATTGTCCAAAGGAGGAAATTTTTCCCTGAGCTGTTAAATTAACACCTTCTTACCTAGGGAGAAATTACCGACTGCAACATGTGTCCTATATCAAGTATATCATCATCATTAGGTCAAATGTCATCATTGTTCGTCTCAGCTCATTTCTGTTGAACACTCGTGAATCTAAGAGAAGAATAATTTGACATCATAGGGGAGATAAAGCTACCACCCTCTATCTAATGAATTATTACAGGAGAGTTCTAACTCAACCCACATCATAGGGGAGCACAACTCAACCCTTTATCAATAGGCGAGATTGAAATACCACAAGCGCAAGGATCACACTCTATCCTATTGACCTGGTATTGTAGGTGAGGTCTACTCAAATATCACACTCTATCTTATCATCTAGTGACAATAAGTGAGATCGACTTGAGGATCACACTCTATCCTATTGTATTCTGATCCTCTATCGAGACACTTAAGAGTTAAGTGGTAGAATACCTGTATCCAAGTCTTGAGCGAGATCAAATTACTACATAGGTAAGGATACAAACCCTCTCTCAAGTCACCTCAACCCAATAGATAGATGGGGAGGTCTAATAAAAAAATACCCAACTTGTGGTTAGGATGAAAATTGTGGTATACTCTATCAAATCGACAACAAGTGAGATCGACTTACCACAGAGGTAAGGATACACACCCTATCCTATTGTCTAGAGGTCCCTCAAACCCAAGTGCCCTTACTACTACATTCCCACCTTGGGAGCTCAACAGGGGGGAAGAGCATGCTTAGTGTTCTTGATTAACTGGGACACTTACCTAGGAGGGTCACATCCATTAGTCCAAGCTACTCTCTGAAGACCAAGAACTTCCATTTTCATAAAGCCTTGGTGAGTATATTTTCTATCTAATCATTAGTAAAAATGTGGAGTCTCACAACTCCTCTCTACACCATGTCTTGAATGTATTCATACCTAATCTAAATATGCTTATACTTGTCATGAAATACAAGATTCTTTTCCAATTAGATCCCACTCTTGTTGTCGCAATATATAACTGTCATATCCAAAACCTGCTCAAATAGCTCTCCGAAGAGCTTTCTCAACCAAATTGCCTCACATCTAGCCATGTTAGTAGCAATGTATTCTACCTTAGCCATGCTTGAAGCTACACAATTTTATTTCCTTCTCATCCAACATATCATGGAAGAACCCAAACTAAAGCATCACCTTGATGTGCTTTTCCTGTCAATAAAATTTCCATCCCAATTAACATCAGTGTAACCATGAATTTGTACATATCTAACAATATATCTAAGACAAAGGTTAATAATTCCATACAAATATGTCAATACATGCTTGGAAACAACCCAATATGCATGAAGGGTATCGATCATGAATTGACTCAAAGTGTTCACTACAAAGCATATATCTGGATGAGTGTTCACAAGGAACATCAATTAACCAATAAATTGTTAGTACTCACAAGGATTTTCCAAATGAGGTCCACCAACATCTACAAATAGATTATTGAAGTTCATCTCCATTTGTGTTGCCAAGGAATTGTATTCTACCATTCCAAATCTTTCCAACAACTTCACTACGTATTTTCCTTGAGAAAGGAAAATCTCTCTGGGTCTCTACCACACTTCTAGTCCTAGAAAGTAATGCATCATACCAAGGTTCTTAATTTTAAATTTAGAAGAAAAATCCTTCTTACACTCGAGTGCTAGGGGCTCACTGCCTGTAAATAATAGATTGTTAACATATAAAACCAAAATAAAAGTCATACATTGGACCACTTTGAAGCAGAGATTCAAATCGACACTTCTTCTCTTAGATGCAAGCTTCACCAAGTAACTATCAATACATGAATACCAGGCTCTAGGAACTTGATTTAAACCATATAATGCTTTCTTTAACCTACAAACGTGAGTCTTCCTGTATTTCACTTCAAATCCATGAGGATTATCAACATATACTTCTTCCTGTGGTATTCCATGAAGAAATTTCATCTTTACATCCATTTGGTGAAGATTCCATCCTTGACTAGCAACAAGGGAAACAATTGATCCAATACTAGTGTAGTAAGAAATGAGTGCAAATATATCATCATAGTCTTCTCCCTCTTTCTGGGAGAAACCTTGGGATGCAAAACTTTATTTGGACTTATCATACTTCAATTAGCACCATGCTTGATTTTATATAGCCATTTTGAAGTCATGACAGACTTTCCCTCAGGTCTCGACACAACATCCCATACATAATTCTTCATAATCAATTCTTATTATTTGGCCAAGGCATCCTTTCAAACCTAAGGCTTTCATTGCTTCTTCAAAAGTAGAAGGTCTGAGGATCTCATTGTTACAACATATCCCTGGTATCAACATGGCTTCTTTCTTTCTCTAAAGGAAATTTTGGCAGGAATGTCTCTCAGCATCCTATAATGTATCATGAAGCCATAATGGTATTTTCTTGGGAGGGGGATCACTTGGAGGAGGATCCAAGCGGTCCATAGGCTCCATGGGATCATCATCAAACTTTTTCTCTGGATTGGGCATAGAGGTACCTTCTAGTAGGTCCATGTCATCATCATTCTTCTCAATAGGAGGAGGATGAGGAAGGTCATGTTAGAAAATTATATATTACAGAGAAATGAAACACACAAAATATGTGGAAACACAAACAAAAAAAACATATAAAACCAGAGAGACACAAATATATGTGGTTCACCCAGTTTGGGCTACGTCCACCCCAAACAGCCAGTCCTTCCTTTCTATTATTCAGCAAAATGAAGAGAAAAAACCTAAAGTAGATCCGATATAATATCCTCTATTCTTTCTCACAATCTCCCTATCTATTTCTCGCTCTGAGAATGCACATACAATACACAGCCGCAATACAATACCCTCATACAAAATGAGGGGTTTCCTTCTAGGGAAAAAAAACCCTAAATTAAACATAACTTCTAGCGTCAGATAATCCACCTAATGAATGGCCTAGATTGAATAGAAATTACAATACTTTTACAAGGAAATTTTACATCCGTTTTTAGCTTCGGGGGCGCTGCCCCTAAAACCCCCTGCTAGGGGGGGACTCCATTAAGTCACAACCCCCCTTGGACCCCTAGGCAGTGATTAATTATGGGAGGCATTTTCACCCCGTTAAGAGCAGGGCTCCAACGCTGTGATACAAAATAAAGAATATAATCAAGCTCCATGCCCAATAATCTCCCACTTGGAGACTGATTGTAGCAACTCCACCACTAATTCATTTGTTGGAAAATGAATCCACTTTGGACCTGGTTGTTTCTCATCTTCATCATCATACTTGAATACCAATTGAAACTGAGCATAATCTCAGTTTCTCTCTGTTTACAACTTTTGTTAGCATATATGTAGGATTCTGGCTAGTGTGTATCTTTTTCAGCTTCAACTGTCCATCTTCCAACACTGACCGTATGAAATGGTACTTTAGCTGTATGTGTTTAGTCTTGGAATGAAATGTTGAGTTATTTGCAAGATTAATGGAACTTTGGATATCACTGTATAACGTGCCCATATCATGCTTCTTACCCAATTCAACCATAAACCTTTGTAACCAAATCATTTCTTTACTAGCCTCTGTAGTAGCAACATACTCTGCTTATGTTGTTGAAAGTGAGACAACACTTTATATTTTTGAAACCCAACTGATAGTTGTTCCACCTACAACAAATACATACCCTGTAGTGCTCCTCCTGTTATCTCTATCACCTGCCATATCTGCATCAACATATCCCTGTAGAGAAATGCTTGAACAACCACAGCATAATGCTTGATTTGTGGTACCTCTCAAATATCTGAGAATCCATTTCACTACCATCCAATATTCTTTTCCTAGATTGTTCATGTACCTGCTTAAAACTCCCACTACATGTGCAATATCAGGCCTTGTGTAGAACATTGCATACATTAAGCTTCCAATTGCTGATGCATATGGAAATTTAGACATATAATCCATTTCTTCTTGGGTTTTGGGGCACATATCCTTACTAATTTTGAAATGGCTAGCAAAAGGTGTACTAACTGGTTTTGCATTCTGCATATTAAATCTTTTCAAATCCTTTTGTATGTACTCATTCTGGGACAATGTTCATTTGATTTTTCCTATCTCTAGTTATTATTATACCAAGGATTTGTTTTGTAGCTCCCAAATCCTTCATTGAAAATGAATTTGCCAATTTTCTTTTGAGCACATTTATTTCCATCATTTTAGACCCTGCAAAAAGCATGTCATCTACATATAATAACAATATAATATAGTTGCCATCATTTTTATTTTTTAGATAATGATCAGAGTGACATATAGTATAACCTTGTTGAAATAAAAACCTGTTAAATTTTAGATACCACTGCCTTGGAGCCTGTTTTAAGCCATACAAACTCTTCTTTAACTTGCACACTAATTTTTCTTTCCCTTTGACCTCATATCCTTCTAGTTGTTGCATATAGATCCCTTCCTCCAAATCTCCATGGATAAATGTTGTCTTTACATCTAACTGTTCAAGATGAAAATATTCCGTTGCTAAAAGAATTAAAATAGTTATTATTGAAGTCATATTAACAACAAGAGAAAATATTTCATCAAAATCAATACATTTCTTCTGTGCAAACCCCTTCACCACAAGTCTAGCTTTGTACCTCTGTTTTCCTCCATCTTCTTCCTTCAACCTATAAACCCATTTATTCTGCAATGATGTTTTACCTGTAGGTAGCCTAACTAAGTCCCAAGTTTGGTTATGTATTAAGGAGTCCATCTCTTATTTCATGGCTAGCTCCCACTTCTTCTTGGTTTCAACCTACATTGCTTCTTCATAACATTCGGGTTCACTAGAATCAGTTAACAATAAATAATATAATGAAGAAGAGTATTGTTTATGGGGTCTACTTATCCTGGTAGATATTCTAACACCACTTTCAGGTGTTTGAGGTGCCTGTTGCTATTGTGGTGGTTGTTGTTGTTGTGGTTGTTCATTATTATTATTTTTAGGCACCTTTACTTTTTCTGTGATCTCATCAAGAACTGTGTATTCTTTGTTTTATTTTTCCTGTTTATCTTCTTGCAACTGATTCTTATACAAGACCTTTTCATTGAATATTGCATCTCTACTCCTAATGATTTTGTGATTTTCATAATCATATAAGCGATAACCAAAATCATTAACACCATATCCAATAAATGTACATTTCTTTGATTTTGCCTCAAGCTTTGTTCTATTTTCTTTATTAATATGGACAAAGGCCTCACAACCAAAACAATTTTAAAAAGGCTAGTTTACCTTTTTACCTGTCCATGCCTCCTCTAGAATACCACCATCCAAGGAACTTGAAGGCCCTCTGTTTATTAGATAAATAACAATATATACAACATCTGCCCAAAATTGTAAAGGCAATCCTGCATGCAATCTCATGCACCTTGCATGCTCCATGATTGTTCTGTTCATCCTTTCTGACACGCCATTTTCTTGTAGTGTTCTTGGAAATGTCTTCTCTCTACGAATTCCATGCTCCAAACAGTACGTATAGAACTCTTTGCTGCAATATTCACCTCCATTGTTTGATCTCAGACACTTCAACTTCTTTCCTGTCTCAATATCAATCAAAGCTTTCCATTTCTTGAAAGTATCAAATACATCAGATTTATTCTGAATACAATAAATCCAAGTTTTTCTAGTTGCATCATCAATAAAAGTAACATAATAACGAGAGACACCGAGAGATGATACTTGAGCAGGTCCTCATACATCTGTATGCACACGCTCTAATTTTTCGCTCTTCTTTTCTTTCCCAACTCTAAGAAATATGGCTCTCTTATGTTTTCTATAAATAAAATTTTCACAGAAATCCAAATCAATATTCTTCAAACTTGACAACAAATTTCTTGAGTGAAGAATATTCATCCCCTTCTCACTCATGTGTTCAAGCCTATGATTCCATAATGCTGCATATTCTCCTTTGGAAGTTAAATAATTAACAGAGTTAGAAATACAATTGCATAAATACAATGTACCAACCTTTTCTCCTTTTGCTATTACCAGGGCTCCTTTGGTGACCTTCCAAGTTTTATCTGTGAACGTTGTCACACTACCTTCACCGCCTAACTGCCCTGTTGAAATAAAAATTTTCTTCAGATCTAGAACATGCCTTACCTCCTTTAATAGCCATTGGTTTCCATTCTGTTGTTTTACAAGAACTTTACCCGTTCCAACAATTTTACAGGGTTTATCATCACCCAAACGAACTTGTCCAAAATATCCTTTAACATAGTCTTGAAAATATTTCTTATCATGTGTGGCATGGAATGAGGCCTATGAATCTACCACCCAGGAATCAGTAACATTTTCTGAATAAAGAATCAAAGTATCTTGTAACAAATCACCTGTCACATTTTCTTCATGATTTTTTTCTTGTTGTGCATCTCCTTCTTTTCCCTTCTGAGATCTACAGTCTTTCTTTATGTGTCCTTTCTTTCCGCATTTCCAACACACTATCCCCGATCTAGATTTGGATCTATCTTTCCTTCATTTACTGTGATATGCTGATCTCTTTACTCTTTCCCTTTTTCTTCCCCTAGTCTCTTCACTCAAAGCATTAACCGATGTCTCACCAAAGCTTTTTCATTGCATTTCCTTGCTAAGGATAGCACCAAAAACATCATCAAACTTTAAAGTACTAGATCCAGAGACAAAGTTACTAACGGCCATAAATAAACCATTCCAACTTTCTGGAAATGAGCACAAAAATAACATAGCCCTAACTTCATCATCAAATTTTACCCCTACAGAACTTAACTAACTGGTAACTGTATTAAAATCATTTAAATGGTCTGCAACAGATCCACCTTCCGAAATATTCATATTAAATAGATGTTTCATAAGAAATACCTTGTTTGAGGCCAATGGTTTTTCATATAGTTTCACCAATGCCTTAAGCAAACTCTCTGTTGTTGTTTCCTTCAAAATATTGAAGGCTACCGACGCCGCGAGGCACAACCGTACTATTCCAAGTGCCTTTCTATCGAGAATCTCCCATTCTGCGTCTATCATGGTCGTCGACTTCTTTGTTTTTTCGCTCAATGGTAGGTACAGATATTTCTCATACATATAATCTTCCATCTGCATCTTCCACGGTGTGAAGTTTTGGCCGTTAAATTTCTCAACCCTAAACTTACCATCTTCTGCCATTGCTCCCACTTGAACCAAGAACCCTTCTTTCCTGCGAGTTTATTAGCCAAATAGACCTTCGGCTCTGATACCAATTGTTAGAAAATCATATATTACAGAGCAATGCAACACATAAAATATGTAGAAAAAAAAACACATAAAACATATAAAACCAGAGAGACACAAATATATGTGGTTCACCTAGTTTGGGCTACGTTCACTCAAAACAACTAATCCTTCCTTTCTATTATCCAGTAAAATGAAGAGACACAACCTACATCATTTCCGATGTAATATCCTCTATTCTCTCTCATAGTCTCCCTATATGTTTCTCACTCTGAGAATACACATACAATACACAATCGCAATACAATGCCCTCATTAAAAGTGAATGGTTTCCTTCTAGGGAAAAAAACCCTAAATTAAACATAACTTCTACCTTCAGATCATCCTCCTAATGAACAGCCCAGTTTGACTAGAAATTACAATACTTTTACAAGGCAATTTTACATCTGTTTTTAGCTTTGAGGGCACTTCCCCTGAACCCCCCCGCCCAGGGGGGGGCTCCATAAAGTCACAGCGGTGCCCCCCCCCCCCCCCAACCCCCCTCGGCCCCTAGACCCCCCAGGTAGTGTTTGATTAAGGGTGGCGTTGCCTCCTTGTTAAGAATAGGGGTCCAACGCTGTGATACAAAATAAATAAGATAATCAGGCTCCACACCCAACAAGTCCCTTTCTTTCCAAGGTAAAAATCTTCATCAAACATTACATCCTTGCTAAAATTGATCTTACTTTGGCGAAATATATATATATTATAAATGCTTTACAGTTTTCACAAAATCCAAAAAACATACTTTTCTTTCCTGTGGCTTACAACTTGTTCCTCTTTTCCTTTAATGCATGGAAATATATGGAGCAACCAAATATCCGGAGATGCCCAATGTTGGGCTTCACACCTATGAATACTTCTTCGAGAATCTTGTTATCCAAATCTTGATGATGAACCCTGTTTTGAACATATACCATTGTATTTGAAACTTATCCCCAGAGGAACTTCGACAACTTTTGGTCATGCAACATAGCTCGGGTAGATTCCATGATGGACCTATTATTTCTTTCATCCACTCAATTATGCTCGGGATTATAAGGTATGAAATTTTCCGTCTTGATTCTAACTTTCTTGCAAAAGTCAACAAACTCGTTTTATGTATATTCTCCACCTTTTTTAGACCTGGAGATTTTGATTTTCTTCCATGTTTTATTTTCTATCAGTGCCTTGAAGTCCATAAATATATCAAAAACATCATCCTTATGTTCAAGTAGTATATCCTTGTTTTCCTAGAGAAGTCATCAATGAAGATTATGTAGTAGAGATGTCCACCAATAAAATGCACATGCATGGGTTCGCATAGGTCAAAATGAATGAGCTGAAGAATATCATTGGCCTTGTTCTTGCTATAGGGGAATGGTCCCCTTGTCTTATTTCCACTGGCACACCCCATACATACTCCGTCACGACTATATTGAGCATCAGGCCTCCCAGATACTAACTTCTTCAATTTCGGTAGGGCTTCTTAATGTAGATGTTCCAATATTCAATTCCATATCTCACTTTGATGATTTGTGTCATGGACCATTGCTAGAAGAGGTCTTCCATTCACTCTACCAAGTCCTTCAACTCTAGATCCAAATATGAAAAAATCCCTTATAAGAGATTTTGTATGCTAGGTGAGAAATTTTCCTCTTATGAAGGCTACTCTCATCCCTTTGTCTTCCAAGGCAGATATGGATACCAATTTATTATTTAATTCTAGAACATACATAACATAAAGAAGTAGAACAAATTCACAGGAGTCCAATTGAAATTTGACAGATCCAAAACCCTTAACAAGATGAGTAGAATTGTCTAAGAATTATTTTCAAATTTGTCTCCCTCTCAACTAGGTTTGAGAGGACTTCCCTATATCCAGAGAAATGTCTAGAAGCCCTACTATCCACCAACCAACTATCATATGAATCCATAGGGGAATAACTAGAAATAATAGAAATAAGAATATATTTGTATTGACTAGAAACTACAATATTTTCATACCTGGAGTTCCTTGACCTCTTTTGAGGATGATGACCTTATTCTTGATCATCCAAAGTATATATTATTCTATCATCCCTTATTCTTATATCATCTCTTATAATTTGATCATTGAACCTGTTGTTGTTAAAGTCTCGATTTTTGTTGTAATTGGATATTGAATTATTTTCTTTTCTGGGCATTCTCGAGCATAATGGCCATGCTTATGGTAGTTAAATCATTTAATTTTACTTCCTCTTCTCTTGGAGTACTTTGATTCATGGGGAAGCCTTAAACTATATGGTCTTTCTCTTCCTTTCCTCCTCTAATCAATAAATGCAAAGGGATCTCCTTCTTCATTATTTTTAATTCATCCTTTGGAGATCATTCTTGAATCCTCTTGAGTGAATTTACCAATGAGATCATCAAATGTCAGAAGAAAATTATTATTTCTTAGAGTAATAATGAAGGTTTCCAAAATAGGATGATGACCTTGAAGATTCACCACCACTAGCTCTATGTCACATATTTGTTCCCCAACAAATTTCAATTTATCCCTTAGGTGGGATACTCTTAGGATATAGGATTGTATGGATTCCCCCTTGTTCATCTACATCTCTTTGAGTTGATTTTTAAATGAGAGTACATGCTTTAATTTGTTGACTTCATTAATCCTGGACAACTTGTCACAAATATCCTTAAACTTATTCAAGCTACCAACATAAAAAATAAAATGATCTCGCAAACCATCAATTATAATTTTATTTGTGTTGATGCCACCTTTATTGTACATGGATTTGATAGCAGCAGAAGAATTTACCAAAGGCTCAAGTACCTTTCCTTGTACACATTCCAAAACATCGATTTTATCTAATATGACTTCCAACTTGATCTTCCAAGTATCAAAGTTAGATGAATCACCCAACTTCTCATTATCATTGAGTTAAGAAGTAGATATCTTGTCCATGGTAAATAGACTCCTTCAACTTATTCCAAGAATAATTGTTCTTGTATCTTGTTTCATAGGGCTTGTCTTCACCTTAGCTTAATTTCCACTATTTTATGTTGTAACAATGACTTTAGTTTGTTACTGCTCAAACTAGTAGGGGTCCTAGGAGGGGATCCTATAGATAAAATACTGAGTTAAGGGGAAACAATGGAGTGATATCCAACAGTCACCTCAGCTAAGGCTCCATTCTCGTTATATAATTTCACTGATGGGAGGAGACCTAATAAGGGGGAATCACTAGATGAATGGATCAATAAGAGGATAAGGAGTGATTCCAATGGAAAATTCACAAGAGAGACTCGGATATATGGATTTCTTGCTTGAAAATCAAGGTGATATGCTCTCTAGGGATGGCTTAGAGGATTCGTGAGGTTTGGATTTGGGAATGTATCTCATCAAAGGTTTCCTAGACCCGAAAATCCTTATGAAGAATTGGCTATTATGTGATCTTTGTGAAATTATATTTGTAAAGTTGTGGGACAAAAAAGGACCAAGTGGACCCAAAATTAGGTGAAGGGTATGGCATTTATTAACCAAGGAGGGGCTTGACCTGATTATGGAAGAGAAGAGGATCAAAGGACAAATTTTCTTTTGAGGATTGAATACAATGATCCAAATGAGGACATTAGCCAAGGGAAACCTAGGGCAATAAATGGTACTAGAGCTAGGGATTTCTATAGCTTGGGATCCCACTATCAGAATTTATTCAAATTTTTAGGGCCTCTAGATAAAACCCTTATGCAATTATGGACCAAAATCGTGGTGTTTTGATGGCTACAATGGAATATATGTGATGCCCTAGGTGACCTATAAAGGATAGGCCTAGAAATAGAAAGAGGAGTCAAGAAAAATAAGTGTTTAGGTGACCATCAATGGATGTATTAGTGCCTTTCCTTTGGGAGAGACATAGTTAAGGTGAAATTGTGATTTCAAGAAACTCTACCCAATCAAGGAGGCCTTTAGGAAAATTTGCGTGACAATTAGGGCATGAGAGCAACTACCCAAGGAATTTATAATTCGATGTGCAATGTTTGATGAATTATCAATATGTATTAAGAAAATTAATCTCTAGGAACATTCCCCCATTCATACATGACACATGTAATGATGAAATGCTTCAAAAGGTCAAAATTTCCACCATTTCGCATAGAATAATAGTAAATTTTAGACCTAGATAGCAAAAAACCAACATCATTCATGTGAAAAAGTAAATAACAAGAATAAACATCAAAATATAACTTACATTTATAAATGATATATCAAATCATCAAATTATTCCAATAATGAAGCTCCAAAACCAAGAAGATAGAATCCAAACATCAAAATTCATCCATGAAACCAAAAATTGTCCTCTAAAAGGGAATGAAAAATTCTCTAAGTAGCTACTATGCCCCAAATGAAAGTTATGATGAGAGAAATGAATCACCTCTCATCTATTTATACCATCTCTAATGAGTTCGATTTTCCTAGTTGGCTCGATTAAGCCCCAAATAATAAAATAATGTGCAATATTAACATCCCTTGGTGACAAGCCCACCAAGATAGCTCAATAACATAAAAATAAGCCTCTAAAGAGGGCATCATGTTCTGTAAAATGATTTTTTGGGACTTTGAGGAGGCTTAATAAAGTCCAAAGTGTCTCATGGTGAGAAAAAGGACTCCAAACATAATGGACAAGGGTTTGGCCCCTTGTTTTCCAAGCAAGTCACTATGGTGCTCCCAAGTGGGTGTGGGGGCATAAGGACATCCTCATGGGCCTTCAAGTGAATAAAAAATTCCTATAAACCATATGTAAGGGATAGTATGATGGCATAAGCCCTCCCTTTGTCTTCTACAATGAGATACATCCTCATATGGACCCTAGAACATCTGGCAAGTGAATCGTGCAAGTTTGGAGCCGACTAGGCATGGTGAACCAGGTGCATCATCCTCATCCCAAAGGTGGAACACAAGCAATAAATGAGAGATAATAGGGATCCATGAAATAATATATGCTATGGTGGATGCCCATGGCTCTCAATTCTCACCTTACAAGTGCCAATATGGCCCTATGGAGAGCTAGGACCTCGTATAGGGAGACCAATCCCCAAATGGAGACCCACCCATAATTTTTCATAAAATCCAATGCATCCCCTTGCCATCCAATACAAAAAATCTGTAGAATAATTAAGTAAAATAGCTTACAAGTCATGGAATCAATGGTAACTTCATGGTGGCATTCCCTTCCATAGCGGTCTTTGGCATGTACGAGTGTCTCCAAGCTCAATAAGGGGTTTAACCAATGACCCTATTAGGTGGTTTCAACCTTTAAAAGGGGTAACATGTCCATTTTACATCCATCAGGTGGTAGGTGGAAAATGATATAGTCATGGAATAAAGTGGGGATCATAGGAATGCACCAAAACTCATGTCATGGGACAAGGGTAGCTATGATGAGGGAAGCACAAACTTGGGTGTATGCGTGTAGGAGGGAGAAAATCGTGGTACATGAGTTACGTCGACCCTTGTTTTTACACCCTTCTTCATATTCCTTTTTACTTTTATTGTGTTTTCTTCATAACTTCTCAGGGCTCCAAGGGATGAGAGCATGGTGTGTAGGATGTAGCTATTGAAGTCAAACAAGAAATTGCAGCGCCTACACTAGTGTGGGACCAATAGGTCCAAGTAGCACCTACACTAGTGTGGGACCAATGGGTCTTAGCAGCAGCTACACTGGTGTGGGCTAAATTTGGTGTCGTGTTTATTTTAATTTACCCCTAATTAAATTGGAAAATAAAATGTAATCTTATATCATAATCACTTTTAATAGTTAACTGAGTGTGATAAACTCAGTTAGCTCATGAATTTCAAGTTGAGGGCAGTTGGTGAGGCATGCAGAGTAATTCTAGTTGTAACAAAGTTCAAAGTGTAATTGGTGCATTAGTTTAATGCATGAGTAATCAGTTAACTCAATTAGGTGAGTTAAAGTCAGTTGAGCTAGTTGTAACTGTTTGTTGCACTAGTGAGAGATCAATTCAATTAAATATTATTTAATTCACAATCATTGATCTAACATGCAACTGATGATTTCCTATTATTAGTGTTGAGAATGCAACAAGATGATGAGCTTAGTGGAAAGAAGTCGCCTTCACTAAGTGGGCCCGAAGGTTATTTTTGGCGCAAATTCTATTTTTAGACTATGTCTATTTTTAGACATATGGATCATGTTCTATGAGTTGCAGGATGCTATTTGTGGATGGTTGGTCAAGTCAGAAAAAATAGATGGACTTCTATTTTTAGACATACTGGGCGGAATCTATTTTTAGATTGCCAGTCTAATAAATAGATATGTCGAATATTATTAGCTTTTAATAATATTTGGACTCTAAAAATTATCTTATCCTCTTGGAGCACTTCAGTTAAGTGCACATATGTGGCACATGCAGCTGACAGAAGGAATTACGCTATTCCTGAGGGTTTAGTGGAGCTATTACATGGAGACTTCAGTTAGAACTCAAGTGACAGAGTTTGGTGGAGTTGATTGAGGAGTTAATGGAGTTGTGTTCAGTTTAACTCAGTGAAACATAGTTGAGCTAGTTGTATCTAGTCTAACTGATTGATACACTAGTGAGAGTGGTGTGAATTAATTCACTAATTATAAACTCATAAATCAACTAAAGAATACATCAGTTAACTTCAGTGCATGGACAATTTCAGTAGAGACCAGTGAAGAGGTAGGTGAAAGAGCAAGTGTGACTATCAGTTGTGACCATATTGGTGCATGAGTTTGCACCACACATTGATGGAGATACCAATGAGGATTGCGCAGTGCATACCAGAGGGATTCGAACTCAGGTTGGGCCATTATTCATCTTGGATTGCGCATTAGAGGCAGGCTAATAGGTGGAGCAGGTTGGAGCATGTGTTTTGCTAGATCTGAGCTTGTGTAGTGTGTAACAATTGGAGATTGTACTAAGAGCTTGTGAGGAGTTTGTACAATGATTGTTACATTATATCTATCATTATAATATACAAATAGTTGGGGGTTTTCAGCTTTAAGCTTTCCCATAAATACCGTGTTTATATGTGTGATTGTTTATGGTTTTAATGTGCACATGCGATTGTTTATATTTCTGCATGTAATGATAAATAGTAGAAGAGGTTATGTATTATGCATGAAGCTCAAATATTTTGTGATCAGGATAATATTGGTGAATAATTTAACAGTTATTCAAATTTCTACAATTAGCTACGTGCATGTCAGTTCCATTGGAGACCCAATTGAGACAAAGGTGAAAGGGATGTTAACTATCAGTTGTAGGATTATTGGGTTGCACCCATGCAACCAAACACACATTGGATTCCCATGATCCTTGCATAGTTTAGGAAGGAAAAATTTCCTAAAGAATATGGATTTCATTCATCAGGAATTGCGCAAGGCAGGAAGGTTGTTTAGAGGATGATAATTGGCTAAGTGTTGGTCAGTTTTATTCAAGATAGTGTGAGACAATTAGCTGAGTGCTGGAGACTCTTGTGAGAAGATTTCAATGTAATTGTTTCATTTTTACATGTTGAATATACAATAGAAGATAGTGGGGTTTTGAGCAGCAAGCTTTCCCTGGGAAATTATCTGTGTTATGGTTTCATTTGATTCTTCTTTGCTTCAAGCGATTGGTGATTGTGTTTAATTTACGCAATTGAATTGTAGAAGCAATTCAGTATCTAGCTTTAGTACATTGTTAGATTGGATTGAATCCATGATATACATATTGTTTGTATAATTTCTACAATAGTGGAGGAGAAGCAGAGTTTGTGACTGAATAGAATTCGAATTTTCAGAAGACTTTCTTGGTGCTATAGGTGATTCAGGATCAAAATGGATTTAATGGATTGAGATTGGAGTATGCACTCGAGGGCAACTCTAACTATATTTCTTGGAAAGATAGGATGGAGGAAGTAATGGAGGATAATGGATTTAAGGAATTCATTGATAATGATGTTCCTAAACCTGTTGTGACAGATGCTTCAAATATTGATGCATGGCAAAAGAAAGTTGCAAAGGCGAGGAGGATATTACTGGAGGGAGTACGAGACCACATTGTCTCAAGTATCCATGGAAAATCCACACCATATGCAATGTGGAAATATTTGATAGATCTATTTCAGAGAAGCAATGATCATAAGAAATTGGCACTGAAATATAAACTCAAGAAGATCAAAACGGAGAAAGGCGAAACCATGCCAAAATATCTAACAAAGTTTGTCCAATGTCGAGATGATCTTGAGAGCGTCAACATTACTGTCGCTGATGATGATTTGTTGAGCCTAGCTCTTCTAGGACTTCCAAAGAGTTGGCATAGTTATCAGGACTATGTCAATGGAAGGGAAAAGCTGTCAGATTGGGAACGACTTTGGTCAGAATTGGTGCAAGAAGAGTTCAGATGGAATACCAGAGATGGATCTTCATTTAAGAATGAAGATGAAGAAGATTGTGCTTTGGCTTCCAAGGGGAAGAAGGGGAAAGGAAATAAATTTCATTCAAAATATGAGTTTGGTAAAGATGGAAAGAAGCACGACATGTCCAGAGTGAAGTGTTTTCACTATCACGAGCATGGACATTATGCCACTAATTTTCCACAAAAGAAGAAGAACAAGAAGGCTTCGAGATATGAAGCCAGTGAGGCTTTGGCCTCTCAAGTTGAGCTTGAATTCTCACTCATTGCATGCATGGTTTCAAGTGCAATGGGATCGGTGTGGTATGGGGATAGTGGTGCTTCCATTCACATCATGGGAGACAAAGAAATTTTTAGTAGCTTGGAGGAGAATGCCATATGCATATCTAAATGAGTGATGATAGGTAGTACAGTGCTATCGGGATTGGTACCATTACCTTCTAGAGACAGTCAGGTAAACCCTTTCAATTAAAAGATGTAATGCATGTACTAGGCTTGAAGAAAATTTTAGTCTCAGTTGCAATGTTGGAGGATAGAGGCTATGATGTTGTTTTCAATGAAGGAAAATATTTCCTCTGACACAAAACAATAGGAAAAGCTAAGAAGATTGGGATTCGAGTTAAGAATCTCTATAAAATTGATGTATATGGTTGCGCAATATTGATGGGTAAGGCAGAAAAAGTGGTGAGCCGGGCTGAGGGTGAGTTATGGCACAGGAGATTGGTCCATCTTCACCATGGAGCCTTGAAGGTCATGCAACAGATTTATATGAGCCTTCCCAAGGGTGCACTTGCGCAGTTATACACATGCAAGGGATGTAATATAGGGAAGTATGGAAAGGCCACTTTTCATGAGAAGGATAACCGAGCCTCAAGGATCCTTTAGAGGGTTCACTCAGACGTGCATGGACCATTCTCCACTGCTTCTATAGAAAATCATAATTACTATGTGATATTTTTTGATGACTTTTCTCGAAAGTGCTGGATCTACTTCATGCAGAAGAAATATAAGACGTTCTTAAATTTTCTTGAGTTCAAAGCACTGGTGGAGAAATACATGAGGAAGCATGTGAAGTCTCTTAGGAGAAAAAATGGTGTTGAGTACATCTACGATGAATTCAATAACTTCTAAAGAAAAGAAGGAATTCAAAGAGAACTGATTGCGCCTCATAACACATAGTAGAATGGGGTCGTAGAAAGAAAGAACATAATAATTGTGGGTGCAGCAAGACGGATGTTGCATGATCAGGGCATACCATTACATATGTGGGCGGAGGCATGTAACACTGTGGTATTTGTGCAAAACCGTTGTCCTCATCGGGTACTTGGCATGAGTACACTAGAAGAGGCTTTTACTGGTAAGAAACCTGATGTTTCACATTTTAATATTTTTGGCTCATTTGTTTATGTGCATGTGACCAAAGATGCTAGGAAGAAGCTGAAACCAGCAAATGAGATTGCGATATTTGTGGGGTACAGTGAAAATCTCCACAAATATTGGGTGTATTTTCCAAAAAAATAATGATTGTTGTGCGACGGGATATAAAATTTTATGAGGAGAAAGCCATGCGATTTTCCCTTGAGAGGGAGCTGGATTTGCATGCAGAGGAGGAACTCTTTGTTCCAAAGAATCAACCTCAAGATGTGGAGTAGCCACATGCGGAGGATTATGGAGTGGCAGAAAACACTCATGCAGAGTCATCCACTAGAAATGGTAGAAGGTGCACCACAGAAGTTGATATATTGATACTTGATGCAGCAGAGAATGTAGGAACCCCTACTTCACTATGCGGACAGAGACAGTCTCCAGATAGGTTTATTGGATACATGGCTCTTATGAGAAAGTGTATTGTGACAGAACCATCTTCCTTTCAGGAGGTAGTGCGGTAACCAGTTTGGGTTGATGATATGGTAGAGGAGTATGACTCCATTGTCAAGAACAATGCATGGAAGATTGTCCCAAGATTAGTTGACAAATCAGTGGTTGGATCTAGATGGATCTACAATGTAAAGCAAGCTGCTGATGGGAGTGTGGAGAAGTACAAGGCCAGATTTTTGGCCCGAGGATTCTCACAGATTGAGGGGATCGACTATGATGATACTTTCACAACCAGTCGTGAGGTACTCTTCCATTAGATCTATCCTTGCACTTTCAATGCAGATAGGGTTGTGCATTCATCAGATGGATGTGAAAACTACATTTCTCAATGGAGTTATTGAGGAAGAAGTGTACATAGAGAAACCAGAAGGTTTCAATATCTTTGACAGTGATTCGCATGTGTGTCGACTCAAGAGAGCACTGTATGGGCTGAAACAAGCACCTCGTTCTTGGTACACTCGGATTGAGAACTATTTCACTAGGTTGGGCTTCACCAAAATTGAAGCAGATGAAAACTTGCACCATATTGTGGTTGACAGTAAGCTCTTGATTATCGTATTTTATGTTGATGATCTAATTTTGATAGGTGATGATCAGGATGATAAAATCATGCAAGGAGGATCTTGCAAGGGAGTTTGAAATGAAGGACATGGGACTCCTTCACTATTTCCTTGGTTTGGAAATATGGCAGTGGAATGGTGAAATTTTTGTTTCTCAAGGCAAGTATGCCAAAGAGATACTGGGTAAGTTTCACATGGAGAGCTATAAACCCATGGATACTCCTCTTCCAGGAAATTGGAGGAAAGAGGATGCTAATTTTGGAGAAGTAGTGGATGCCACTATCTATAGGCAGCTAGTAGGTTTACTGATGTACTTAGTGAACACCAGACCAAACATTTGCTACGTAGTAACTAGTTGAGTCAAGCTATGGTTAATCTGACCAAGCTCTTTTGGAAGGCGGGGAAGCATGTCTTGAGATATCTCAAGGGAAATACAAAGTATGGATTATGGTACAGACAGAAAGAGGGAGTGAAGCTTCAAGGCTTCACGTATGCAGATTGGGTAGGCAGTCCATCAGATAGAAAGAGCACATCAGGAAGGATCTTCAGCATAGGATTGAAAACATTTTCTTGGTACAACAAGAAGTAGTGATGTTTGGCACTCAGTTTAGTGGAGGTAGAGTACATGGTAGCAATTCAAGCTACATGTGAGGCCATCTGGATGAGAAAGATCCTAGTTGGTTTGTTTGGTTCTCAAATGGATCGGAATTTATGCATTGTGATAACTAGAGTTGCATTAAACTCTCGGTTATTCCTGTGTTTCATGATAGGTCCAAGAACATAGAAATATGGTACCACCATTTCAGATATTGTGTTTAGAGGCTCATAATGTTACTTCAGTACATTCCCACAGAAGATCAGGATGCAGATATTCTGACGAAGGTGCTCACCAGGAGAAAATTTGAATACCATAGAGGCAAGATCGGGTTGGTAGATAATCCCTTTCTTGTTGGGAGGGAGTGTTGAAGTCCAGCAAGAAATTGTAGCACCTACACTAGTGTGGGACCAATAGGTCCAAGCAGCACCTACACTAGTGTGGGACTAATGGGTCTTAGTAGCACCTACACTGGTGTGGGCTAAATTTGGTGCAGTGTCTATTTTAATTTTCCCTTAATTAAAATGGAAAATAAAATGATGTAATATTATCTCATAGTCACTTGTAATAGTTAACTAAGTGTGATAAACTCAATTAGCTCATGAATTTCAAGTTGAGGCTAGTTGGTGAGGCATGCAAATTAATTCTAGTTGTAACAGAGTTCGAAGTGCAGTTGGTGCATTAGTTTAATGCATGAGTAATCACTTAACTCAGTTAGGTGAGTTAAAGTCAACTGAGCTAGTTGTAATTGATTGTTGCACTAGTGAGAGATCAAGTGAATTAAATATTATTTAATTCAAAATCAGTGATCTAACATGCAACTGATGATTTCCTATTATTAGCTGCATGCATGTCAGTTCCAGTGGAGACCCAGTTGAGACAAAGGTGAAAGGGATGTTAACTATCAGTTGTAGGATTATTGGGTTGCACCCATGCAACCAAACACACATTGGATTGCCCATGATCCTTGCATAGTTTAGAAAGGCCAAAAATACTAAAGAATAGGGATTACATTCGTCAGGAATTGCACAAGCAAGGAAGGTTGTTTAGAGGCTGAGAATTGGCTAAGTGTTGGTTAGTTTTGTCCAAGACAGTGTGATACAATTAGCTAAGTGTTGGAGACTCTTGTGATAAGAGTGAATTGTAATTGTTTCATGTTTCCATGCTGAATATATAATAGAAGATAGTGGGGTTTTGAGCAGCAGGCTTTCCAAGGGAAATTATATTTTTTGTGGTTTGATTTGATTCTTCTTTGCTTCAAGTGATTGGAAATTGTGTTTAATTTCCATAATTGATTTGTAGAAGCGATTGAGTATCTAGCTTTAGTACATTGTTAGATCGGATATAATCCATGATATACATATTGTTTTTATAATTTCTGTAGTAGCAGTAGGTACCCATTTTTTAGGTGGGCATTTCATTGCCCATTAGGGGTTGGGACAATCATGGGTTCCTTAATGATGGAGGGGGCTCATATAGGGCCCATAGGAACCATGGTGATGGCCATAAACAAGGGGTAATTTCTGCACTTAAAACAGGTCCGAATTGCTGAAGGGTTTTTTTTTTAAATGCAGGTCCAAGCCTCCAAATACTGATCTCTGTTGCAATCTGAATTCTTACTCCATGGGTCTATCAATATAGTGTTGCAACAGGTCCAAGATTATAGAGAATAAATTTCATTTTTAACCCAAGAAAATGATTCTCCTCGATCTCTTACTAGTTCTCTGTCCTCTGAAATTTCAGAGATAGATGTCCGAATTTCTGGATGTGAAATGATTAAGTGCAGCTTTATATATATAATTGTTTTTCCCTATGAAGAGACACGTCCATTGGATGGAGTATGAGCCTACACAAGTCGGCTCAAGTCGGATAGGAAAACATAATAATTTTTCTAACTTATAAATTCAATTTCTCATAATCTAGAAGGAGTTAGGAGGTGTATAATAGCTCGTTAGAAAGGTAAAAATATTCTCTACAAGATGATGTCAATTTTATGCTTAGGTGAGGTCATCTTTCCATCAAGAAAATTATATTTGTGAAATTGTCATTATTATTTTTCATGGCAGCCATTAGGATTTTATTTTTAGGCATTCAATTTTTAGGGCTCCTTCATCATAGAATTAGGTGTCACTATGTAGGACATGCATGTCATCATGATAGTATCCATCATAAATGTTATCACGAAGGTATAGCATCATGTATTCAATAATAGTGCAGGTCTTCCAACCTTCATCATATGCAACATCATTAGGAGAGCTTCAAATAATATCTTTCTAGTCTTCCAACCTTTTTCAAGTGCCATTAAAAATCGTGGTCATTCATTAGTGTATGACATCATCAATGGCATCAAGAGTTATCTTGACATCTTCGTGAATTGACCAACCAAGGGTTATGGCGTCATTATCTGGAACCAGGCATCTGAAGAATATTTACAACTTACTCAATGCCATATTGACATAAATGACAACATTGATTAACAATATCCTCCTTTTTCATTGATGGCAATATTCTTGCCCTTCCAACATTCTCTGCCCCTTTAACATCAATGGAAAATGGGGTGCCTGAGTAATCCCTCTTTCAAGTTACTTATTTTCTTCATGAATAGTAGTCCCTCATAGGTATGTTACTCCCCCTGTCATGGTTCTCTTCCTTCTAGAAATGTGGTCCAAGATATGTTTGCATTTCTTCATGTGGTGAACCAACTTCTCCTGCCTGCATAAACTCTTCTAGTTCAAGAAAACTTGCTGCCTTGTAAACAAGTGGAAGAGAAAAAGAAAAAAAAAACAGTTCATTGGATGAATAAGGGATCATGTTCTTCAATGAATTTTCTCCCAATATATGATCTATTAAAGGATTATCGTCCAAGTGTGACTCATCAAAGTTTTCATAGGGTCCGTTCACGGATAGTTTCTGCAAGAATGGTCAAGAATCACAAGCTCCCCCTAACAATGTGTATAGTCTTCTTATTAAAAGAAAATTCATAATCAAACCTTGTAATATCACATCTGCGAAGGATGTCTTCATCAATTCAACAACATGTGTTGTTGGTTGAAGTGTTCAAGAGACTTCCGGATTCAACTTGCTTCCTTCTCCATACTTGTGTAACTTTTTTCATTGGCATGGTTCTAGCTTGTGTAGAGGCCCAAGTCAAGTTACAATCACGTGCCATATGTCCAATGTTATGGAAATTGAAGCACTCTATCTTGTTCATGAATAAGAAATCATGACTTCTTCTTGAAAAATTGCTTCTAGGAGATTGACGGGGACCATTATAATTGTCTTTGTGATATGCCCTACAATATTTTTCCATGTGCCCAAATTTTGTACAAGAATAACAATAACCAAAAAATATACTTTGGTACTTGGAGGATGGAGATTGCCTTGACATTCTTCCAAAGTCATTATGCCATGGGATCCTCTAATGATATCCATTATCTCTTGCATCCTTGACACCATCAACAAGTCTCCTTGGAGTAGAATTTCTTCTATTGTTGTCTTGATTCTTCTCCTTGCCTTTGTTGGAACTAGGAGCATCAACATTTCTTTCTAGGTTCCTCACATATTTGTTGTTTGAATCATTCTTGCTTGAGGATTCACCTGCATATCCAAGACCTGATTTATCAAGGGGAGACCTTTGCTGACTTAGGATGTCATCTAGGGTTTGAGAGCTTTTCATGTTTTTATTCAACAATTCAACTTCCTTTTCAAGAAGGACAATTTCTCCTTTCAACTTTTCACAATCTTCATCTTTCATAAGTAGTTGCTTCTTCATTTCTTCCATCATCCTTGTTGCTTCATGTGCTTCGATTTTAAGGGAGATGATATTTGATTTCATTATGAAGACTTATTCATTTTCCTTTGCTAGACCGCTCTCCATTTCTTCTTTTATTCTTGTAGATTCACATGTTTCAGCCTTGAGAAGATTGATGTCTGATTTTAGTTTCAATATTTATTCATCCTTTTCGTCTAGTTGGTATATCATGGTGTTTCTCTCCTTTTCTGCTTCATTAACTTGTCCTTATATGAATGCCAAAGTTTCCATCACCTTCTCAGCTCCTTGTGCTTGTTTCCTTGGTTCTTCTAGTTGAGATCTAAGAGAGGAGACCTCTTCCTTGTATTGACCAATCTCTGCTTCAAGATTGTTCAAACTCTTAAGTCTTTGTTCAAGGTGGCTTGACAAAGTTTCTTCCCTTTTCTTTGCCTTATCCAATTGATTTGTCATAGATATGACTTCTTCATGATGCTTTATTTTGTTTTGATGAAATTCCTCTTTAAGTTTGGCGAGCTCCTCATCTCTTTCTTGTACTTGAAGCTTGACAAAGTCAACTTCCTTCCTTGTCTTGTCTTGGTTACCATCTTGTGTTTTCTTCTTAAGTTCCTCATTTTCCTTTTTCAAACTATTAATCTCTTCCATGGAAGCCATAATTTTATTCAAGAGATCTTCTTCAAAGTCTTCCTTGTTCTCTTCATCTTCTAGGTCTTCTTTAGCCTTGTTGTCATCTCTCTTTATCTTCAGCTTCCTAGACGAATTATGGACTTCTTTTGAGTGAAGATCATGAAATTTGTCCCATATGACTTTTGCTGATGAACATTTTTCAAAATTAGAGATCATTGTCAACGCTCCTTTTGAGTGAAGATCATGAAATTTGTCCCATATGACTTTTGCTGATGAACATTTTTCAAAATTGGCCTTCACAGAATTTGGTAACCCGTTCAAAATTGCCTTCATTACACTTGTATTGTACTCCTTGGGTTCTTCATCCATCGTATCATTAGTAATCACTGATTTCCAAACTTCAATTCCTTGAGTCTTCAAGAAATTCCTCATTCTTTCCACCCATATATCAAAATTTCCATTGAACAATGGAGCCTTCGCAAATTGATTTACTTCAATTTCAATGGTTGAAGAAGACACATCTTTAGGAGGATTGGAGACTTTCTTCCTTGGCTTTGCCATTTGCGTTCTAATGATCAACCTTCAAGTTGTTAGGCTTTGAGTGAAGGTACTGGCTCTGATACCAATTGTTGGAAATACTGAGAGGGGGGTGAATCATTATTTCTTCCCAATTGTTATTTTTACCAGTTAGATCACTTATAATTAGAACACAAAATGAACAATAAGAATATATTATTTTATTATATTCTTTAATAAAATAGATACAATAAAATATGTACAATAGGTGTAGGGCTCCAACTCTAGACGAAGACACTGATCTTCAATCTTCCAGGCTCCAACCTGTTGCCAAGCACCAACTTGGACTATTGTGAGGCTTCGACCTCTAGGGCTTCGACCCTATCTATCCAAGGCACCAACCTTGTGTTTAGAGGTTCCAACCCCAAGGGGCACCAACCCTTCGTTGGTTTAGGCTCCAACCTGGATTCTTGAGGACACCGATCCTCTATAGCTCCAACCCTATCTTCCAAGGCACCGACCTTGTCTCCATGAGGCTCCAACCTCTTGGGCTCCAACCCTTAACCTCACTTCGTCAAAATATGTTTGGTTATTCTTCACAGCTCCCAAAGTCTTCTTCAACGAGCCCTGTCAATCTTCAACAATGCCATCACTTAGTCTCCATGTCACTTCATCAATGACAACCTAGTACTCATGATGACATCAGCGACGCATCATGATCTTCAAGGGTGTCTCCAAGACTTCAATCAATGCTTGGTGTTGTGTGCAAAGCCCAAATTGTCTTCAATAATCTACCCCAATATACTCTTTAAGATTTTTCAATAAGCTGCTACACAAATCCTCAAGTGAATACAAAATTCTTCTAAAGATCTTCAAGATCCTTCAAGGTAGCCTAAGTTCTGCACCTACTCTAAGCCTCTTCAAGGGATTCTTCAAAAAATTCTCCAAGGGAATCTTCAACAATGCTTCAATATGTCTTCAATAATTGTGTCAAAATTATTCTCCAATGTCCTTAGTGGTGTTACAAGGTACACTAGATGGTCTTCAAATATGTTCAAGAGGACCTCAATAGATCTTCAATATTGCTTCAACAAGGCTTCAAATCTTCTCAACAAGTCTACTCCAACAATAATACTTCAACCTTGTTCAAGCCCAAGCTTATCATTGTTCAGGCCCTTAATTTATTCACTATTAAAAGCTTCAAATAATGGGTTGCTTGCAAATTTCATCAAACAAATCTTATAAAGATGATTATGAAATTTCCTCAAAATATGTCACTGAGGTAGTGTAACTTCCCAAAGTTGGACCCTCCTCACCAATCCTTCCATAGGTATGAGGTATTGTTCTAAAGGAACAGGTCCAAAACAGAAATGTCCTGACCTTATCTGAGACACCAATTCAAAACTAATTTGAGGTGCTGACCCTACTGTCTAAGATCTTTACCACAGTCTGAACTCCTAGATATATGGCTGCAATTTGTAGGACATATCCAAGTTTCTATGGTATATTTCTCTAATAAATGATTGAAATCTGTGGTATAAGTCTGTCCAAATGATCCAAACTAACTAAGTGTACAGGTCCTGGTCTGGGCCTCAAAGCAGGTGGCTACCTCTGTCAATGGAGCCTCAAATGAGAGTTGTAATTTCTGCACTTAAAACAAGTCTGAATTGTTGAAGGGTTTCTTTTTTTTAAAATGCAGGTCCAAGCCTCCAAAGATAGATCTCTGCTGCAATCTGAGTTCTTACTCCACAGGTCTGTCAATATAGTGCTGCAACAGGTCTGACATTATAGAGAATAAATTTCAGTTTTTAACCCAAGCAAATGATTCTCCTCGGCCTCTTACTAGTTCTCTGTCCTCCAAAATTTCAGAGATAGATGTCTGAATTTCTGGCTGTGAAATGATTTAGTGCAGCTTTATATATATAATTGTTTGTCCCTATGAAGAGACATGTCCATTGGATGGATTATGAGCCTACACAAGTCGGCTCAAGTCAGATAGGAAAAAATAATAATTTTTCTAACTTATAAATTCAATTTCTCATAATCTAGAAGGAGTTAGGAGGTGTATAATAGCTCGTTAGAAAGGGAAAAATATTCTCTACAAGATGATGTCAATTTCATGCTTAGGTGAGGTCATCTTCCCATCAAGAAAATTATATTTGTGAGACTTCCATTATTATTTTTCATGGCAGCCATTAGGATTTTATTTTTAGGCATTCAATTTTTAGGGCTCCTTCATCATAGAATTAGGTGTCACTATGTAGGACATGCATGTCATCATGAGAGTATCCATCATTCCTGTTATCATGAAGGTATAGCATCATGTATTCAATAATAGTGCAGGTCTTCCAACCTTCATCAAGTGCAGCATCATTAGGAGAGCTTCAAATAATATCTTCCTAGTCTTCCAACCTTTTTCAAGTGCCATTAACAATAGTGGTCATTCATTAGTGTATGAAATCATCAATGGCATCAAGAGATATCTTGACATCTTCGTGGATTGACCAACCAAGGGTTATGGCGTCATCATCTGGAACCAAGAATCTGAAGAATATTGACATCTTACTCAATGCCATATTGACATCAATGACAACCTTGATTAACAATCTCCCCCTTTGTCATTGATGGTAATATTCTTTCCCTTCCAACATTCTCTCCCCCTTTGACATCAATGGCAAACGGGGTGCCTAAGTAATCCCTCTGTCAAGTTACTTCTTTTCTTCATGAATAGTAGTCCCTCATAGGTATGTTACTCCCCCTGTCATGGTGCTCTTCCTTCTAGAAATGTAGTCCATGATATGTTTGCATTTCTTCATGTGGTGAACCAACTTCTCCTGTCTGCGTAAACTCTTCTAGCTCAAGAAAACTTGTTGCCTTGTAAACTAGTGGAAGAGAAAAAAAAAAAGTTCATTGGATGAATAAGGGATCATGTTCTTCAATGAAGTTTCTCCCAAGATATGATCTATTAAAGGATGATCGTCCAAGTGTGAATCATCAATGTTTTCATAGGGTCCATTCACGGATAGTTTCTGCAAGAATGGTCAAGAATCAAAAGCTCCCCCTAACAATGTGCGTAGTCTTCTTCTTGACAGAAAATTCATAATCAAACCTTGTAATATCATATCTGTGAAGGATGTCTTCATCAAGTCAACAACATGTGTTGTTGGTTGAAGTGTTCAAGAGACTTCTGGATTCAACTTGCTTCCTTCTCCATACTTGTGTAACTTTTTTCTTTGGCATGGTTCTAGCTTGTGTAGAGGCCCAAGTCAAGTTACAATCACGTGCCATATGTCCAATGTTATGGCAATTGAAGCACTCTATCTTGTTCATGAATAAGAAATAATGACTTCTTCTTGCAAAATTGCTTCTAGGAGATTAACGGGGACCATTATAATTATCTTTGTGATATGCCCTACAATATTTTTCTATGTGCCTAAAGTTTGTACAAGAATAAAAATAACCAAAAAATATACTTTGGTACCTAGAGGATGGAGATTGCCTTGATTTTCTTCCAAAGTCATTATGCCGTGGGATCCTCTAATGATATACATTATCTCTTGCATCCTTGACACCATCAACAAGTCTCCTTGGAGTAGAATTTCTTCCGTTGTTGTATTGATTCTTCTCCTTGCCTTTGTTGGAACAGGGAGCATCAACATTTCTTTCTAGGTTCCTCACGTCTTTGTTGTTTGAATCATTCTTGCTTGAGGATTCACCTACATAGCCAAGACCTAATTTATCAAGGGGAGACCTTTGCTGACTTAGGATGTCATCTAGGGTTTGAGAGCTTTTCATGTTTTTAGTCAGCAATTCAACTTCCTTGATACACACCCAGCTCTCGTTGGGGGGGATATTGTTGGAAATTGGATAAAACAACGCTCCCCGTGTGTTTCGCGACATGGACTAACCGCCTTTCGTGGATCCTTATCTCTGGAAATGCAATCGTTGACTAACACCTGCGGGTTTTGGTCTAACAGCAATCGTGATTCCCAACACAAATGATGTGAAATTAGAGGGTGAAGAAAAGAAAGAAATGGGTTAAGAGATAATGGATAAAAATGTAGGAAGTAGGGAAAATATGGAACTTATAAGAACTAAACAAGTAGAAAAGGACAAGAAAAAGTCTCTCAACCAACTATCGAAGTGGCTTTAAATAAAGGGCAGTGAACATATAGGAAGCACAATGGTAGAATCTATTCCCAATTGGAGGGCACCAAAACAACATGTTATCAACCAAAAAATGAAGCATCATTTGACAAGGTCAATTAGGTTCATGTGTCAAAAAAATTAGGTTGTAGGATTCATTTTTATCCTTGGTCAAGGGAAACATTAAATTTTTATTGTTTAAAGTTTACCTTAAGGTATAAACCCACTTATTTTAAACTCCCTCATGTCACATAATTCATCATTTTTTGACTTATTTCAATTTCCAAGGTTTTTTGTACCGAAAATGTCAAATTAGCCAAGAAACCACAGTTTCGTAGCGAAATACACTATGAAAAGTCACTTTTCGCTACAAAACTATTGATAGTTTCGTACCGAAAACAATCAAATTTACACTAATAACGCTACGAAAGCATGGTTTCTTGTCTGTCTTGTCTGTCTAGTTGTTAGGTGTCTGAAATCGTTGGGAAAGGGTGAGTTAGATGCTTTTCGAGTCATGGAGGGATAAAATCAAGGTACTTGCTCAGGTCTGTAGTCATCATGGTCAATTTAGGTAATGTATAAGTCATCATTGAGTCATGAGTGGACATTAAAACTTCAAATATTTTCCTAATTCAGTTATTCTCATTTCTTATTCCTCCCTACATAATATTTGAGCTCTGGAGAGCTATTATACTAAGCCAAAGTTGTGGTTGGTTCTTTTCAAAGGTTTACTTTGAACATCATCAAGTGAGGCTGCAAATTCATCAAACAAGGCTGAACATCATCAAGCGAGGTTGTGCAAATTTTAGAGAAACCATGACAGAGAAAAGAAGGACTAACAAGGGTGGCTAGTGCCTAAGATATGAACCTGCAGACATGAATTTGAACTATGAATACCCATCAATAGTAGAAGCCTTCAGAAGAGAAATTTGCTTACAGTTTTGTGAGAAATTACAGGTTTGTCATACACAAGTGTCCAAGGAGTTTGATTTGAATTTTAGTGGAACAACCACTAAAGTGGGAATGCTCAATTTGTCCATCACACCAGAGATTATTGTTGCTGCTACAAAGATTCCAAGAGGTCAGGAGAACTGGTTCAAAGGTTTCAAGTTTAATATGGAGCAATGCAAAGAGTTCATGAAGCCTGATCATACTGAAATGGACCTCACCAATGCTATTCCAAGAAGTTACATAAAAGACAACTATTCAAAAGTGTTGCTCATCATCCAAAAGTACTTTACTTGTGAAGGAAGGTAACACAAAGTCTATTCATATCATTTCAAATTACTTCTGCACTTTACTGTTAAGGTTTCCATTGATCTGCCTTTCTATTTGCATAGAAGTTTGTCAAAAATGGCAGATTAGTTCCAAGCAAAGTCTGAGGGGAGTGAGACTTCTTTATTTCATAATGGTTTAATGAAATTATTGGTCTTAGATGAACTTCAAAGGTTATGGAAATATTGGTCCTCATTCTTGTTTGTTAGTGGTTTTGAGCTGGATGCTCTTACTCCTTCAAGAACTCCTAAGTCTAGGAAAATTCCATCACTATTAGCAGCAGAACAGAGGGAATCATTGGCAGCAGAGCCAAGTGAACCTGCAAGAGCATAAACAAGTGAAAAAATTATGAAGGAGCCAGAGAAAATGCAGATTTTTGATACACCAAGTGTCCCACCTGCAAAACAGAAGTCAAAGGTGGTCAAACCTACAAAACAGAAACAAATTTTTAGCAAACAAGGAACCAAAAGGATGACTAGGAGCCAAATTGTGGTTTTGGAAGAGAAGACAGTGGCTGTAGAAGATTGAGTAGAAGCTAAGGGGAATCTAGAGGACATTTTACATGCCATTAACATATAGAAAACTCCTATTTTCCAAGATGAGTTTATAGAGGACAGTGGGCAGAAGTTAAAGAAGACTAAATCTGCAAAGAAATTAGAGTTTGAGGGAGAAGATGCAAGTTTCATGTTTCAAGCAAGAAATCCTATGACAAGGCATGCTAGGAAGCTATTAGAGAGAAATAAAGAAGTCCAACCACTCACTGACACAGCTCGGCCACCTCAAGAGGTTATTGACCTTTCATCACCTCCAGATAATGATACAGTCAGCAAATCTAAGAAGGGAAAAGAGAAGGCGATGGAAAAAATAGAGTTGAAGCTCCTTGAAGAAAAATTAAAAATGTTATCACAAAATTGCTTCTGATAGGCTGCTAATCATAGAATCTCATGTAACTATTTCAAAGCAATATTTTGACTGAGGCTTAGCCTCCTCAGTCTGAGAGGGCTCTCTCAAGGGTTAATGATATTGAATAAAGATGTAGATGGCTAACTCTATTTAGGAAATAACTTTCTTATGATGAGTGTAGTTTGAAAATAATATTATTATGGAAGCATTGGGCTTATGGATTCAACACTTTCAGTGATTCAATGAGGTCACTTGACATGGAAGCTGAGGCAGCTCAAATTTTTTAGTATTTGGTCACACACACATGAAACAGGAAAATACACAGTCAATGCATCTATAAAGGAAGTCAGAGCATTGCAAGAATTAATTCTGAGTATTACAAATGAAAACCACTACAATGAGATACATAAAAGATATAGATAATATAGGTAAGCACTAAAAACTCATTCATAATCTCAAGTTGGTCAAGTAACAAATATTTGTATTGCTGAAACAGTCAATTTACAATAAGCTACAATTTAGCCAAAAAATCTCCGACCCTTAACAAATTCAACTCAATGGCCTTTAATAGATTTGTTACATCATCTGATGATCTACCCTTTTAGAGGTTCATGCCCTCCTTCTAGCGCCAACTGGATGCTCTTAATCCTTCAAGAACTCCTAAGTCTAGGAAAATTCCATCACCATTAGTAGCAGAACAGAGGGAATCATTGGCAGCGGAGCCAAGTGAACCTGCAAGAGAAGAAACAAGTGAAAAAATTATAAAGGGGCCAGAGAAAATGTATATTTTTCATACACAAAGTGTCCCACTTGTAAAATAGAAGTCAAAGGTGGTCAAACCTGCAAAACAGAAACAAACGGTTAGCAAACAAGGAACCAAAAGGATGACTAGGAGCCAAACAGTGGTTTTGGAAGAGAAGACAGTGGTTGTAGAAGACAAAGCAGAAGCTAACGAAAATATAGAGGATATTTTACATGCCATTGACATAGAGGAAACTCCTATTGTCCAAGCTGAGTTTATAGAGGAAGGTGGGCAGAAGTTAAAGAAGGCTAAATCTGCAAAGAAATTAGAGTTTGAGGGAGAAGATGCAGGTTTCATGTTTCAAGCAATAAAGCCTATGACAGGGCATGCTAGGAAGCTATTAGAAAGTAGTAAAGAAATCCAACCACTCACTGACACAGCTCAGCCACCTCAAGAGGTTATTGACCTTTCATCACCTCCAGATAAGGATACAGTCAACAAATCTAAGAAGCGAAAATAGAAGGTGATGGAAAAAATAGAGTTGCAGCTCCTTGAAGAAAAATTGAAAGTGGAAAATCATGAAATTGTTGTCATGAAAATAGAAGCAAGAAAAAACAGTGTAGAGAAGACTCAATTTGAAAAAATGAAGGAAATTTGGGAAGAATAGGTGGACATTGTCTCTAAGACTTTGGACAACACACAACAGCTCATCAAATGGAAAATTCCAGCAAGGAAAGAAGCCAAACATGTCAAGAGGATGAACGCACAGTTGAAAGCCACTAATATAATATTGAAAGACTAGGTTAAATACCTTCAAGAGCAACTTGAAATTATTCATGAAGAGAAAGAGAAAAAAGGGCTTAAAATGACTGTAATTGAAGAGCGAATAGCTAAAACAATTTTAAATGAGGAAGAAATGCCTCAAATATCATAAGGTGAGTTGGTTTATGGTTGTTTAAGGTTAATGAAATTATTAGAGATAAGATTTTGGCACTTACAGACTTCAATTTTCAAAATTACACAAAAAACTGCATTTTTCGGCACTTTGTAATGTTCCAAATCTGGAATGGCTAGAAATCCATGGTTGGAAAACGCATTTTCCAAAAATGGAGGCAGCAAGATTTGATACCAAGACCTGGATCCCTTAGACCAATGTGTCTAAGACCGAAATCCAAGAGTTGGGGCCAAAGAAATTCTTCTAGGGTGGTCAAACAAGCCTCCCACACCTAGTTCCCTTCAGAAATTTCCCAAGGAATGGGGCTGCAACAATGTATGAACATACAATGGGTTCTCAGCATTATTTCCAAGAGCTTTCTTGTGAGGAGATGTAAGTAGACGACATATATGATTACAGCAGTAAAAGGGATGCAATAACTTGAGGAATTAGTCATTCAATCAATACAATACAAGCCTCACACTACATGCATGATAGATATGAAGCACATTGTTATAGATAAGAAACTGCAGGCTATGAATGAGCAGTATTTTATAGATAACTGCTGCAAAATGATAAAATTACAATGATATGAAAATATGAAGCTCAAATAAAGAGGGGGAGCATGATCTCAACCCCTAAAAATGCAATACATCAATCCTCTAGAAGGATTGGCTAGAATCTACTCAAAATTGGCAAAGTACATAAATGCCGGAGTTGCAGTAGTAGTTGCAACTCAAGAACTGGAAATATATGGAGAAGGATGAAATGGATGCATCAAATGAATAACCCTCCTCCAATGGAAATCCGAAGTGAAAGGTTGATCCCTTCACCAAAGATCTCACCCTCCAAAGTGTCTGTTAATCCCTCACAGCAAAAACTCTCCAAGAATAACGTTGTCTAAGAGAGGGACTACCCTGCTAATGATGGAAATTGGTTGGCCTAATTCCAAAAATATTGGAATAAGCTCATGAACCTCCTTTTCTGATCTCCCAAAGGGATGGAAGCTCCCTCCTCTAAAAAACTAGCCAAGGATGGTGTTGTAGAAAACCTCCCCAACAACACCCAGCAACACTGCACAATCTCCAGCTAAAAATGTGCTGATGAAGAAGGATGAGGCTTGACTTCATTTTCTGAATATGGGGAATGGATTGCAATCCTCCAAGAGCTACTCAATAAGGAGAGGAAATCCTAAACAGGAATTCCCCAGCAATTCTTGCTAAACAGCAAGAGATTGCAACAAGTCTAAAAGACCAGAGATGAATAATACTCAAGATGTATCATAATGGCTACCTTGCCCTCCTTTTAAACAATGAGAGCTCCCTCTCCTTGGGTCCCACTCATGTTAGCTTCCTCCTCAAGAAACCTTCCCTCCTTTTCCACTGTGTTGGCCCACAAGATACCTTCCCATCTCCTACCACTGCGCAGTGTGACTTGGTCAAACTTGACCTAGCCTTCCTGCAAAAGTCCCCTTTCACACATGGAGGTGTGAAATCCATCTCTATAGGTGATCCTCTTTAACACTAAGAGGATTTTTATCCCTTATTCATGAATTTAATGGGTCTCCTACCCATTTTATTTTAGTTCCTATGTGAAAATGGAAAAAATTAATGTTCCATAAAATTGGGAACATTACAGTCCTCCCCTCTCAAAGATTGCTTATCCTCAAGAAAGTGCAAGGATAGAATGATTCATTTTCCCCTTACTCTAGTCAATGTATCATCCATGCATGTTTAACTCCTCCAATAAAAGGATGACATATCATCAATCAAGTGTCCAAGTTGTCCCTCCAACATATGCAATCTAGCTTTTGGTGAACATCCCCAAATAGCTGTCATGTAGAAACAAATATCCATGGAGGAAACAGTGGGTTGTATAAGGGTGTCCTTGAGGCATGGGATATGATAAAAAATGGGACTCATCATCCCCATATGACCCTCCCATCCCCAAGCAATCATCCATACAACATAAGTTGCCTCCCAACATGGCAACTCATATAAATCTCCCCCCACCTTGAGCTCCGGAAACGAAGGTGGGCTGCAAATATGAATATTGCAAGCCTCATAGCTTGCCCCATTCTATCCTCCTCTCCCCTTATGATAAGTGTAGAGTGTGTTCTGATCATGGGCTGCAAAATTATTGCCCTCAAGTGGCAAAATGAAGAGCAATCCTCCAAGGATTTCTTCTCCATCAATGATAATCTGGCTGGCCCAAGACATTTCATCCATGATGAGTAGGACATGATCATCATAGAATACCCCAATGACATGTTTGTTTTAGGTTATACCATGTGCAGCAAGGTAAAAACACTGTCTCATAGGGTTACAATGCAACCTCATCCACTGAAGTTGCAGAAAATAACATGGCAAGCATTGTACAGAAAATACCACCTCTACTACTGAATAGTAAATGGATGAGTGAATCTGCAATATAAAATCAAAAACATGCCCATATACATACAATGGATGGATATTGTCATCAACCTCATGGCCCACCTCAAAATAAGGCAAATAGGTGGTTGTGGTGGTCATGTCTCCCCTCATGTTCCTACCAGAACATGCAATGCATAAGCTATGGGGATCATCTCTCCTCAAAGACACATTCAACTGATGTGTCAATTCACCAATCATGCTCCCAATAATAATATGGACAATATCATAAAATGGAGACATTATCATCATAAAAATAGAGGAAGTATTGATGGTCTTACATGATGCTTGATGGCACCAACAGTCTCCCAAGTAGCAACAGTGCAGTTTTTCAAACTGTTGCTTCAGAATTTTACATGGCAAAATGTTTCTTAATACATGGTCAAGTACATGAATTTTTTGAACATACATGTAATGAGAAAACCTTTTCCCAAGGCCACATAAAATATGGTTGTCTCCATCATATGGTTTGGCCCAACTTTGCTCATGGAGCAACATGAAAAATCTGCCCCTTCGAGGAGCCATGCACCGCCACATAATGATAAGAAAATGTAAATTAGAAAATGTAAACACAAGGCTCTTACCATAGGCTTGAAGTAAGATGATAGATGGATCCATGTATATGACCCTGCTCCTGAGTGTCAGTGTTGTGAGCTCATGCAAAAAGGCTCTTGCCCATGCCAATCTTTGTCTCTTGACATGCTCCTTGTCAAGAACACCTCTGGTGATGTTGCTGCAAATATGAAGCTTCTCCCAAGATGGAAACACCTCCTGATCAGTCCAAGAAAAAGAGTAGTCCCTTTGCACTATGAGAGTGCAATCCCCTACTCTTGCAACACCATACATCATATGAGAGCAAAATTGCTTGTGCTCTCTCCAATATAGCCCAAGCAACCCAAGTGCTTGCTACCTCCTCATCCTCACATCATGTAACTCATGTGATGAAGGTATCATGACTAATATATATACCATATCAACACCATGTATCCATACTCTCTGCTGCTCAATGATGTCAACATCCTGCCACCTCTTCTCTACTCCCATCCTCCTGGAAAAAGGGTACACCAAGTGATGGCCAAACTCCTTCAAGAGGAGCCGACGCAGCTAAGCCTCTTGCTGCCCAGTATCATATATTTGCAAGTGGAAAATCAGCCTCTTGATCCTCATCCACACCCATTCAGCTCCTTGTGGATTTATTCTCCTTCTTCCTCCTTTGGTACTCCTCCCATGAGGGCTACCATCATTCCAAACCAAATCACCTCTCTTGCATTCCATGGAAGATTGGAATGCAGCTCCTTGGAGACCTCCTAAAGGAGAACTTTCACCCATGACTATATCGAATCCATGAAGATTCAAATATGATGGATTTAACCTCTCCTCTCCATCAATATTTAGTAGCGTTGCTAATTCCTCCAATGGTGTAGTAGTAGTTGTTTCAACCTCCGGTTCAAAGTATGTTTCCTTGTTTATCGTGAAGGTACCATGGTTTGTTTCATCCTCCAATGATTCACATCCCAACCTCAAGGGATGAATGAGACTCATCAATGGTGCATGAGGATGAGGATCCATCTCCTCTTTGAACCCATTGCACAGTGCAGTGCAATCATGGTGCTCTAAAATAGCAAAGTGTGTAGATCCTTGGACCTCTACATGTGAGTTTCCACATTCTCTTAAATTGTTTGTTGAATTGAAAAGTGGAACTTCACTCATACCTTGTTGGATCTTGGGATATTCTTATGTGGCTGCAGTATTTGTCTCCTCCAATGCAATGGTTTCCTTATCCATAGATGTAGAAGGCTGCTCCTCCAAAGCTGTAGCAACGTTGGTGCAATCCTCCTCCCATGGTGGTGTGAGCCCTTCCTCCTTTGTTCTTTCTCCACCAAAGGTCTTGATTAACCCTTGAGTAAATTCTGCAAAAGAGCTCACCCTTGAATGGACCAAGGGTTTGAACCACCCAACAGAGACTTCATCCTCCATGTGTAGCACTGCAATCTCCACTACTTCTTTCTCTGCCACTGGATTTAGCAATAAAAATGCCTCTATCTTTTTCACCCAAGCTCTAGCTGAAGTGTTCCCATCAAATGTAGACAATAGAAACCTATTTCCTTTGATTTCTCTTTTTCTATAGGGCCTTCTCTCCTCCTTCTACTGAATAAACTATGGGAATTTTGTAGCTCCCCTGAATGTTGCAGAATGGGATTTATACTCACTCAGGTATTGATCTAGAACCTGATGATCCAAGCATCTCTCATGCTTGTTTTCCTTTTGAGAATAGGAAGTGCATGGACCTTCCTCTTCTTCTCTTTGCTTCTCCTCCTTGGGGAGGCTCTTCTTTGTTCTGAAAATAGATGATATCAAGCTCATCTGCTTCATCATCTTCTTCTTTTTCTTTTTCGGGCTTGAAGGCCACAGGCTGAGCCAAGAAAGGTGATCTGATACCACTGTAATGTTCCAAATCTGGAATGGCTAGCAATCCATGGTTGGAAAACGCATTTTCCAGAAATGGAGGCAGCAGGATTTCATACCAAGACCTGGATCCCTTAGACCAATGTGTCTAAGACCAAAATCCAAGAGTTGGGGCCAAAGAAATTCTTCTAGGGTGGTCAAACAAGCCTCCCACACCTAGTTCCCTTCAGAAATTGCCCAAGGAATGGGGTTGCAACAATGTATGAACATACAATGGTTTCTCAGCATTATTTCCAAGAGCTTGCTTGTGAGGAGATGTAAATATCCAACATATATAATTAAAGTATTAAAATGGATGCAATAACTTGAGAAATCATTCATTCAATCAGTACAATACAAGCCTCACACTACATGCATGATAGATATGAAGCACACTACCATAGATAAGAAACCACAGGCTATGACTGCGCAGTATTTTATAGAGAACTGCTGAAAAATGATAAAATTACAATGATATGACAATATGAAGCTCAAATAAAGAGGGGGAGCATGATCTCAATCCTTGAAAATGCAATACATCAATCCTCTAGAATGATTGGCTGGAATCTACTCAAAATTGACAAAGTACATAAATGTCGGAGTTGTAGTAGTAGTTGCAACTCAAGAACTGGAAATAGATGGAGAAGGCTGAAATGGCTGCATCAAATGAAGAACCCTCCTCCAATGGAAATCTGAAGTGAAAGGCTGATCCCTTCACCAAATATCTCACCCTCCAAAGTGTCTGCTAATCCCTCACAGAAAATACTCTCCAAGAATAACGTTGTCTAAGAGAGGGACTATGCTGCTAATGATGGAAAGTGGTTGGCCTGATGCCAAAGATAGTGGAATAAGCTCATGAACCTCCTTTCTGATCTCCCAAAGGGATGGAAGCTCCCTCCTCTAAAAAACTAGCCAAGGATGGTGTTGTAGAAAACCTCCCCAGGAACACCCAGCAACACTGCACAATCTCCAGCTGAAACTACGCTGATGAAGAAGGATGAGGCTTGACCTCAATGTCTAAATATGGGGAATGGATTGAAATCCTCCAAGAGCTACTCAAGAAGGAGAGGAAATCCTAAACAGGAATTCCCCAGCAATTCTTGCTAAACAGCAAGAGATTGCAACAAGTCTAAAAGACCAGAGATGAATAATACTCAAGATGTATCACAATGGCTACCTTGCCCTCCTTTTAAATAATGAGAGCTCCCTCCCCTTGGGTCCCACTCATGTTAGCTTCCTCCTCAAGAAACCTTCCCTCCTTTTCCATTGCTCTGGCCCACAAGATACCTTCCCATCTCCTACCACTGCGTAGTTTGACTTGGTCAAACTTGACCTAGCCTTCCTGCAAAAGTCCCCTTTCACACATGGAGGTGTGAAATCTAGCTCTATAGGTGATCCTATTTCAGACTAAGAGGATTTTTATCCCTTATTCATGAAATAAATGGGTCTCCTACCCATTTTATTTTATTTCCTATGTGAAAATGGCAAAAATTAATGTTCCATAAAATTAGGAACATTACACACTTTTCAGCAGTTTCGTAGCGTGCCTGGGCTTGAAGGGCAGCAAAATGCTATGAAACCACTATAGCTGCCCTTTTGACTTTTTGAACCAGTTTTTGATGAAATCAAGAGGTAGAATTGTTGTGGGAGATGTGTTTTAAGATGATGAACATTATGCCAAAGGAAAGAATTAAAAAAATTTAGGTTAAAGGCATGTTTTGCAGCGCTATGAAAGCACGCTACGAAATTGCCTTACTTTTGTAGCGTGTTGTATTTCAGCCCTTTTAGCAATTTTTGGAGCATATTTGGATATCTGGAGATTTTTGAAGGATTAAAGACCATGACAAGCAATTAATTAGCACTCAAGGACCACGAATTGAAGACAAACTGACATCCAAAGTATTTGTGGAAAAAGAAGAATATTTACCTAAAAAATAGGGTTTTTGTTTCCTAGTTTTGAGGAGGTCAGTTAAGTGGTCATAAAGTGTTCAAATCCATCACCTAAATTTGAACATGTGAAAGCTTACTTGTCAAATAATGTAATTACTTTAGTAGATAAGATTGTTAAAAGAAATAATGAGTAGTTTGAGTCCTATTAGGAATAGGACTGTCAAGTAGGATAGGTGTATGTTTGTCATTAAGTTGATGTTTTATGGTTATGCAAGGTGTCATTAGGGAAGAATTTGATGAATCTAGCCAGGAGGCAGATCATCAGATGATGTAACAAGTCTATTAAAGGCCATTGAGTCAAATTTGTCAAGGGTTGGAGATTTTTTGGCTAAATTGCAGCTTATTGTAAATTGATTGTTTCAGCAATATAGAGATTTGTTACTTGACCAACATGAGATTTTGAATGAGTTTTTAGTGCTTACCTATATTATCTATATCTTTTATGTATCTCATTGCAGTGGTTTTCATTTATAATACTCAGAATTCATTCTTGCAATGCTCTGACTTCCTTTGTAGATGAATTGACTGTGTATTTTCCTATTTCATGTGTGTGTGACCTACTACTAAAAACTTGGATATACCTCAGCTTCCATATCAAGTGAACTCACTGAATCACTGAAAGTGTTGACTCCATCAGCCCAATGGTTCTATACTGATATTATTTTCAACCTACGCTCATCATAAGCAAGTTATTTCCTAAATAGATTTAGCCATCTACATCTTTATTCAATATCATTAACCCTTGAGAGAGCCCTCTCAGACTGAGGAGGCTAAGCCTTAGTTAAAATATTGGTTTGAAACAGTTACATGAGATTCTCTTATTAGCAGCCTATCAGAAGCAATTTTGTGATAACACAACAAATAAATAATGATGATAATCTCCTAGAACTTATGGGATTGGTAAATTACTGAAGAATATCATAAATAAGAAACCTGATAATCAATGAAAAACCTTATCTCTTCCCTGTCTAGGATACAAAATGGGGGGATTAAGGATCCCCCATCGAAATTAATTATATTTGGCATGGTGAATTACAATACTATTTGTATGTATAGGGGCATTTGGTGGATTATGGAACCTCTAGCTCTTATCTTTATTTCATTTTCTACAAGTTGTTGGGGTTCCCATGTTTTGGCCAGATTGGCAAGACCAAAAGATGAGACAACATCAAAACCACTTTCAGACCTCAGGATCTAGCCCTCCTGGGTCCATAGAGGGATCTCTCTATATGAGCCAAGGTTTTGTCTTTGAAGCTCGAAGTTATGATATTAGGCTAGTTATAAGGCTCGGAGTTTGTTTGTTTGATTTTTGGTTTGGTTGTTGGTAATCAGGAAAGAAGGGTTCAATATAAGACAAGAATGAGCAAAGAGGATTTTAGGCAAAGGAGAGATATTCCAGGGAACATTCAAGACCATTGGGCAATGGAGTCAGGAAAGGGTTTACTTGCTATTCAATATGCAGGCTTTCAGTTGGGCTAGTCATCTAAAGCATTGGATCTTAAAGATGATAGTGTGGCGTGAAATGGTAAGAGAGGAGGAAACAATAAAGATTTTGAACACAAAGTTAAAGACCTGAGATCAGAGAGATACTTTGAACTCTCAATGCTTTGGCCTCCAGCTTGAGGGATCTTAGAAAGGTTCAATTAATTGAAAAGGATCCTAGTGAGATAGAGACAGATTTCTAGACCTCCCAGTGTTCCCAATTCGTTCAATTAAATCCTAACAAGAACATCTAAGAACAAATTCATTTAATTCATACATCAGCTAGTAGGAAATGACATCCACTACACTGGTTAAATTAACTGAAATCAACCCTTAGATAACACATTTAGTAGAAAACATTAAAGGCAAGGAGAGCAGAAACATAGGGTACCTAACAAGGGTAAATCCTATACCAAATTTCTGATGCGAGCCAGTAGAAATGAGATGAAATAAACTGCAAGTTTAAAACAAATACAGAGATAGAAAAACATCACCGCTACTTTAGATCAGGATCCAAAGAAATGTGCTTGTCATATTAAAGAGAAATACCATTCAAGTACAACATTACCAATAGCTGGATATTTCAGTCTGAAAACAACTTCCTCAGCCTATCTTACAACTTTACACAGAGACTATGTCTCAAAAGAAATAACTTGTAATTATCTGATAACTGATCAACAACAAACTTTACAATGAGCTTCTCCATGAAATTTATAGCTCAAAGATGAGCAGAGGAGGTAGGTGAAAACTAAATGTAGCCTTAAAACTCCGAAAAGAAAGAGGGCCGAAGCCCATTCAGTTTTAAATTTTGTGCATTTATCCCTGGTACTCCTTGGATGAAATGGTGGTCTTCTTCAGGCTTCCACTTACTCCAGGTATGCCCCTGATATACTTTGGCTACAGTAATTTGTAGTACTCTGGTGAATAAACAAAAAGGCAGCTAAATGACTTTGAGGTTTTCCATGCCACATAACAAATGCTCTGGTAGCATTAGGATTGCTGTCAACGTTGAAATTTCTTTGGGAACACGATAGGTAATGGAAACAATATGGGCACTTTGTCCTTTCTGTGTGCTTTATGAGGTCTTCGACTTGTTACTTGGCCTTAAAATACTGAATTAAGGCTTGCATATTTCAATGATGTGCAAAAGAACTTCCTTAAACTCTGTACTGATATTCTTTGCCACTTCAAATGTCTCTGTCAGTGAAAAACCGAGCTTTGGTGGCGCTGGAAGGGTTTCGTACAGTTAAACTCAGTGCTTTTGATGAAAATCATGCTCTAGTACCTTCCCAGGCTCCTCTCTATGATATCAAGCTTTGAACCTCGTTTCACTGAGCTCTGTGTCACTGTCACAGTGCATGTGGACCATGGCGGCGTTCACCGCCCATACCTTGTAAAACACGCAACTTTGTTATGAAATCCATGCATAGGGAAGGATGGCTATGGAGGGCAGGGAGAATGGTAGCACGGAGGTGGTAAAAATGGTAGTTTTAGATGAAGCAATGGTGAAAAATGCAGTAATATGGTGTAACTGCGACTGATAGGGTTTCGGTGGAGAAATGCGCGTGGGTCGTTCGATCATGGTCTGGTGGTGAAGATCGACGGTGGAGACTTAAATAGTGGGATGGCTTATGAAAGTTGGGTGGAATGCATAGACTCGAATGTAAAACATTAAACTTTAATGTACATCATGAGAGTTAGAACTTAGGCGAAAATGCGATGAAACGAATGAAAATGCAATGAAATTGGTCGTGCGTGGTGGGACCCGGCATGGGTGGAGGGCGATTCTTTAGGAGCATCGGATCTCAGGAGGATATCGACGGCTACGATCCAATTGGAGGGGAGAAATGGGGGGGGTCGAAACTCCGATGAATGATGGCGCGATTAGTTTATGACTGTCAGATCTTAGATTAAACGGACGGTCGAGATCAGATAGGGGAATCGCAATCGCAAAGGGTGGACGGTGGCATCGTTTGGAATTTGCGATTGTGATTGGAGCGGAAAAGTGAGGGCCGTTGGATCTTGGATTAAACGGACGGCCGAGATCGGATCGGCGGATCGCAATCGGCGATTGCAGTCGGGTGGCACATTAAGAACTTGTGATTGCGATGGGATCGATTGAGCGCCAGCCGTCGGATCTGGCGGGGAGATCGACGGTTCAAATGAGATCGAAGGGGTGAAAGGAGAGGGGCGATGAAGGGCAATGCGATCAGCGCTGGACCGTTGGATCAGACTGTCAATCGACGGCCCACATTGCGGCAGGAGCCAATACAACAACACTCCAATCGCATCGGAGTTTTTTCATATAACACAGAGATGCACCTGCCCGATGGTCCGATTGCGATTAGCGCCCAGACCATTAGCGCTTGGTCCTGGGCGCGGGGTCACGTGGGGAAGTGGTTTGCGAGGTTGGCGAAAAAGGGGCTAGGCCTGATATAAGTTAAAAAGTGGGTTTTTGCCCCTTTTTAATGCATTTTGAGACTAGGAAAGGATAACAGTGGGGGGAAAAAAGGGGAATTGGACCAAACAAGGGGTGTATGTAGGATTTAAAGGGGATTTTGGGAGGATTTAGACAGTAAGAGGGGACTTTGAAAAAGGGAAAAAAGGGTTAAAATGGGACATTCTACAGGGATACAAGGGGAAAATGGAGGCCTTTTGGAGCACAATTTTTTACGATCAGTGAGATTTTTTGGATGGAAACAACAGAGGAAAATAATCAAAGGACAGAGGGTACGAAAGAGCTTTCAAGGATGATGTGTTACCAAGGAAATTCATTCCTTGAAGGCTCAACAAACAATTTAGCCCCCTTCTTGCTTGTCAAGGAATTTATAGGGGGCTAACATTGACTCCACATGGGAATGGCTTCTTCTTGAAGGAGTCAAGAATTCAGAAAATGATCTTTGGTGTAGGCCAGATGCCTGCTACGTGAGCCACCTTTCTTCTTTTGTTTTCAGTTGCCACAATTGTGAAGACATCAATTATCAGAAACGTCACCCAAACAATCTACCTGCCCATCCTACAATCCTAGCATTTTTCTTCTAGGGTGCATTTGAACTAGCAGACCCTTTACATCATTTTTATTTTTTACAAACAAGAAAATAAACCTATTCTATTTCTACCCTTATTACTCCATGAGACCAGATTAAACTGTTGGCCTCACATGTTTCTCTACCTAATCTAACATTTGTTGGGATTAAACTGTCCAGCAGATTTCTTCTCTACATTCTACAACAGAAATTTAAAAACAGCCAAACTAGGATTAGACAGTCTAGTTTGTTGTGGATCCAAGGCATAAAGACAATTGCACATGGACAGAAACTTGCAGAAACTTTCAAACAAAAATTTGAAGGCTTGAAATCTGAAGTTTTGAAGCATCCTTCCTTTCTTTGTGACTCAAGTTTTGAGCTTGTTAGAGTCACTCTCTCTTCTTCATTCAGCTCTGGTTTTGGGCATGTTAGAGATGATTCTTCTTCCTTAGTTGCTGGTCCAGATTTTGAACATGTTAGAACCAACTGTTTTCCTTCTTTGGCTCAGGTTTTGATCAGATTAGAGCCAATCCTTTGCATTTCTGAGGTTCATGTTTTGAGCATGTCTAAACCTCTCCTTTCTTTCTTTTTTTTGAAACATTTTCTCTTTTTTCTTGAAAACATAACACAGCAATGGTATTTACAATGGAAATGGAAACTAGAAATTGGAAATCAGCAGAAGCAGTGTTTGAGCATCTTTCCATTAAGAGGACCCCCAAACAGCTCTGTACCATCTGAATCTTGTAGAAAAAAGGCATTTGGACACACAGTGGCCTGGATGATGTAGGGACCTTGCCACAAACTATCAAACTTGCCGTGCTTTCCTTTGTCCTCTCTCCTTGAGTCCCACTTCAGAACTTTATCTCCAATTTTGAAATCAAAAGCTTTGGTTCTTTTTTCAAACAACTTCTTTATATTTTCCTGAACCTTCATAGCTCTGTTATAGACCTCTTCCCTTGTTTGTTGGAGATGGATTGTTTGGTTTATCCTCCTTACCATGCTATCTTCTTTTGTCTGAATCTCTTGTACAAGTTTGATCATTGGTATTCCAAGGCTGGTAGGAAACACCGCTTCTGTTCCATAGACAAGCTGATATGGTGACATACCAATGGATTTCTTTTTTGTAAGCCTGTCAGCCCACAGGGCATGCACTAACTTGTTATGCCATGAATTTTTGTTCTCTTCCAGCAGCTTTTTGATGATGGCCACCAAGCTCTTGTTTAATGATTCAGCTAAGCCATTACCTTGTGGGTAATAGGCAGTTGAATGACCGAGTGCAATTTGATACCTGTGACAAAAATCAACCATTTTCTTGGATCCAAAAGCAGCAGCATTATCAGTGATTATTTTCCTTGGGCAGCCAAACCGAGAGAGTATATGACCTTCTAAGAACCTAATGATGACTGAATCTATGGTATTCCTAGTAGGTATGGCTTCTATCCACTTATTGAAGTAGTCTGTAGCTGTTAAGATCCATTTGTGTTGTGCAGAAGAAGCAGGGTGAATTTCTCCAATGAAATCTATGCCCCATTACATAAAGGGACCTTCAACAATGATGGGTTGTAGAGGTAAGGGGAGGATCTTTATTTTCCCTTCAAAAATCTGGCATTTGTGGTAGGCAATTATCATCTTATGGATATCATTGAAGAGTGTAGGCCAATAGTAGCTAGCTCTGAGTATTTTTTTTACAGTGGCTTTCTAGTTCAAGTGGCCTCCACAATCTCCTGCATGGAATTCTTGTTTAATCCTTTCTGCTTCAGACTCGGGCAAACATTTAAGCAATAGGCCATTTTCATTTTTCCAGTATAAGCCTTCATTCATTATACAATAGCTTCTAGCCTTTAGCTTTAAGAATCTGGCCTTGGTCTTTGATAGTTCAGGAGAGGCATTGAGGTGTGTAAGCACATACAGAATGTCAGAATACCAAGGAGAGCTCTAAAAATTCTCCTCAACAATGGGATCAGGAAATCCCTGTTGCTCATCCAAGACATCTACCATGTTAATGTCAAGGGCTTGTATATTTGATTCAGCCATTAGTTGAGCTAAGCCCTGACCTTTAATCAATTTAGTGGGTTTTATCTCAAGGTCGTATTCTAAGATCACAGCAATCCATTTTCCCCTCTTCCCATCTGGGTCTTGGGACAAGATGTCTTTAACCACTGTATTTGGTACATAGGCTATGGTGTGGGAATGCAGTATGTACACCCTAAAGTATTTCAAGGCCTTAACCAAAGCATAGGCTTGTTTTTCCATTATGTTGTATTTCAAGGGTGCATCTCTGAGTGCTCTGCTGAAGAAAGAAATGGGTTGTTCCATTCCCTCTGGGTTTTTCTACAGTAGAACTGCAGCCACTGTATGCTCGGAGGCAAATGAAAAAATCAGAAACTCTTTTGAGAAATCAGGCCTGATTAGGATAGGAGCCCGAGTGAGTGCAAGTTTAACTGATTCAAAAGATTTCTTGGCCTCAACAGTCCATTTAACTCCTACACCCTTTTTCAACATGTTAGTCATATTCCTAAGGTGTTCAGCTAAGTTGGGAATAAACCTCCTAAGGAAATTTATTTTCCCAATGAAGGACTGTAACTCTTGATGTTTCTCGGGTGTGTGATTTGTAGTATTCCCTCAACTCTCTGTGGGTCTATCCTAATCCCCTTCTCAGATATGATGTGGCCAAGAATTTTTCCTTCTTGTAGCCCAAATACAGTCTTTTTAGGATTCAGTGATAGACCGAACCTTCTACATTTTTCAAACACTCTTCTCAGGTGTTCTAGGTTTTCTTCCTCAGTCTTGGAATAGACTATTATGTCATCCAGATAGATGACAATGAAGTGTCCTATTTCATCTGAAAAAGGTATGTACATTTCTCTTTGGAAGGTTGCACCAGCATTCATCAGTCCAAAAGGCATCTTTACATACATAAAAGTGCCCCATGGAGTGGTGAAAGCAGTCTTGAGTTGGTCTTCTGGGAGTACTAAAACTTGGTTGTAACCTAAAAAACCATCTAGCAGGGAGATCCTTTTTGAGCCTATTACCCTCTGAAGGATGTGTTCCATTTTTGGCAAAGGGTAATTGTCTTTGAGTGAGGCTCTATTAAGATTCTTGAAATCAATACACAGCCTAATCTCCCCTATTTTCTTTCTCACAGCCACTAGGTTTGATACCCAATCAGAGAACCTCACAGGCACAATTATGCCTGCCTCATTAATCTTCTTAATCTCTTTTTCCACTACAGGCAATTGTTTTGGGTTTATTCTGCGAAGTTTTTGTCTGAAGGGTTTTTGATTCTCTTTCATAGGTATTTTGTGTTGTATGATGTTTGTGTCATAGACCCTTGAGTCCTCATAGCTCCAAGCGAACACATCAATGAATTCCTTGAATAGGTTGATGTATTTCTTTCTCATGTTTGTAGGCAGGGACTTAGCCAATTTGATCATCTTGGGTTTATTTTCAGTGCCTATGTTGCATTCCTCGACATCAGAGTCTGCATGTTCTATAGTGGGATTTTTTGCTACATCATCAAAGTCAAAAAGGTCCTATAAAGGTGCCAGACCTCGAGGTATGTTCTTATCTTTGGCCTGCAACACCTCTACTTCTTCACTATCTGCATTTTCACAATTTTCGTTTGGATTTCCAATATGTTCGTCGAAAGTGTTTATTTCTATGTTACAGGGTGGTTCTTCCTCATCTGAGGACTCTTCACTTAGGCAGCTACTGTCAGATTTAGAATCTGAATCAGAAAATTCAAACTCATCTCTTCCTACCAGAAAATCTTCAATCTGTTTATCGCCCTCAAAGACTTGCCAATATTTTTCATTGTCCAGCACTGCAGGTCTGAATTTGGTCTGAATGATGATCTGTTGGTCACTGGGAGGCTTATGATACGAACTAGCCATGCAGGCTAGTCCATTTGAAATTTTGTTCTGACCTCTAGGGACAAACACCAGATTGTATTCTACAAAGGTTTTCAATAGATCCATAGCGTCATTCCTGTACGCTCTCAGCCTGGGATGTTTCACTGTGTATTCACCATTCACCTGTTTAATGATCAGCTCAAAGTCTCCATGCACAGTTATCCTACGGGCTCCTAGTTTTTTCAACAAATTCAGGCCTAGGATAAAAGCCTCATACTCTGCAATATTGTTTGTACATTTGAAGTGCAGGTTACAGGCATGGCTCTCTGTGTATTCACTGTCTGTGTTATGTATCCACACTCCTGTTCCAACAGTTCTCTTGGTGCATGACCCATCGAAATTCATTTCCCATAAGGTTTTGTTCTCGGGTTTATCATCGTTTCGTGACTAATCAGTTGACTGCATCCTATTTCTGGCTCACTCTGAGTTTCTATTTCAGTGCATTGTTCAAAGTTTTCTGCGTATTTCTCCTCCGAGTCTAGAGTAGCCAGTATGTTAAATTCCACAGGCTTTGTTTCATTGTGTGTATCTCTGTTTTTGAATCCTAACCCCTTCGCAGATTCATCATTGCAAAGGAAGAAGGAGTCAAGACCCGTGTGTACAAATTATAAAGGTGAATTTTCAAGTTTTTCGTGGCTACTGACCAGGAATTTCATTTTTGCCTCCCTGTACAGTCTTCTAAGTTGGCTAAAAACAGGAATTGTGGCATAAGCCCCATCCATCTGCATTGTTCCTTGCAGCTTGGCTCCCCATGACCTTGATAGCAACATACCATACTTAGGTGGCACATCCGCCACCACAACATACATGACCGTACATCTTGCTGGAATCTGGGTAAGGCTTACACACAGGTCTTTGATTAGGCCCAAACATTTTACTCTGCTAGAGTCAAATGAATATAAATGTTTATAGGGGCGGGTTATCTCCAGGCCTAGCTTTTCCATAACCACCTTAGGCATTAAGTTGTGATATGCCCCAGAATCATACATTGCATTTTGAAGGATCTTGTCATGAATATTAAGACTAATATAAAAATGGGGCACTACCCCTTCTTGAAACTTTCCTTCTCTCTTTGGACCAAACAGAAGGGCTAGTTCATCATCACTCAGATTGATAGTGTCACGGTTCTCACCTAAATTTAATGCTTTCAAATTTGGCCTTTATATGCATCCTGAGTGGCTAGCTCAGAGAGTGGGATAGAGATTTTAATTTTTGCAATCTCACTCTCCAAATTGAAAGTGGACTGACTCTTTGGAATGTTCAACTCTGTTTTGTTATTCACCACCTTGGTGGTAGAATCAGTGAGTTGATTCTCACTATGTATAGTGTTTGGAATTGTTTTATCAGGAGCACTAACTGCAGTGCTAGTGCTACTAGTTGGTTGACCTTTTTTATCAGTGTTTTGGTTGTCTTTTTCTTTGTTTTTCCCAGAACTCTCAGCTGCTGATTGTTTACCTTCAGCAGTTACTTTAGAAGTTTTCTCAGGCCTTTTCTTGATGGTAACCTCAAAATCCTTTGGTTTTGAAGTTTCTAGGCTCTTTTTGCTTCTAAGTTCATATTGTTCTCTGACCTGCATAATGGCATTTTCAAATCCAAGCCTATAGTCCTCAGATTCTAATCCTTCCTCATCCCAGTACGAGGGTGAGGGTTGATCTTCTTCTGTGGAAAAGCTGTGGATTGAGTTTTCTACTTCAAACATGTTTATTTTGTTTCCCTCAGACTCTTCTATGATTCCCTCATATTCATCTAGAAATTTCTCTTGAAAGGGGGGAATAACTTGTTGATCTGATTCTCTTTGTCTGTTGGGAGTGGTGTTTTTTCTTCTAAAGTTCTAGTTCTGGTTATGATTCTGGTTTTTGTTCTGATTTCTAACTGTGACAACCATTTTTTCCATCATTTTCTATATCTTTTCCATGTTTTTGGATATGCGGTCATAATTGGGGTCAGACGTGGAAGCTACATTGTCATCTCTATATGTCACCCTTTCCTCAACTCTCAATCTTGATTTCTTCTCAATCAGATTTGCCTCTACACTCATTGCTCCCTTTTGCATGTCTTCCAATGTGTTGTAATCCCTCTCCCTAAGCTGGTAGGCCATGTCAGCATCCAAGCCTTCGAGGTATTTCACTAGAACCATACCTTGGGGAGGTTTCATGTGTGGTGGAAGAGCATTATAAACGCTGTTAAACCTTTTAGAGTAGTCCTGGACACTCTCTCCTACGTTTCTTTTCAGTTTCTTGTATTCTACTAAGATTTGGAGAGGGTTGGCCTTAACTTCCCATTTGTTTATGAAGGTCTGATATAAAGCTGGGAGGTCTTGGATACTATTAGGAGGTAGGCCTTTGAACCATTTCTTCACATCACCCCCTAAACTTTGGGCAAAGATTCTCATTTTGATTGTATCATCATCTATTTCCATGTATTCAAAAGAATCTTCCATCCTATCTACATGGTGCTGAGCTGTGGTGGACTCTTTTGCAGTGAAGTGTGGGATCTTTGATTGATAATCATTGGGTAAGGGTACTAGAGGCTGGGGTAAAACCAGAGGTGCATACCAGGCTGCCATAATGATGTTCTGATGAGGTGAAGGGTTAACTTGAGCAGCTGGTATATGGATGACAGGGATATTATGACCGGCAGAAGACTGATGAGCAGATTTAGGGTGGAAGAGCCCCAAGTTTTGAAGGAAGTGAATATCAGGAGGAGTAGATGGAGGGGTTTGTCTATCCCTAATGTGTTGACCACTATGAGATGTTGAACTGGGAAGCTCAAGGTCTGGCTGGTCTAAAACACTGAATGACCTAGTTCTTGGTAGTCTGTTTGGTAGGTCTAGGTCAAAAGGTGGGACTAATAGAGCTGTGAAGTCTTCCGGTGCAGAGTTAGCTCTATGGATGTGGCTGGAAATAGTTGATTGTTTAGGTGTAGGAGATCTCTTGAGGATGCTCTCAGGGTTGTCAACTATTTCAGGGGGGTTTGGGTTAGGATAAGCTCTTGTGTGAATGGTTCTGAAAGCCAGAACGTTGTTTTCCAGCAAAGCAGCTTAACCTTATTTGTTACTTCTATTATGGCTGATGTTGTAATAGGCTCTGGTCTCACAGTAGAGTCTAATGTGAACCAAGATAATCAGCAGGCCTACTGATCACCAGTGGATTCTTTGATCTTAAGGAGCTATGAAGTCGCCAAGTGGAAGGTTTGGGATGCTTTTGGAGGGTACACTATCCACCACAGTGCTTATGAGATGTCCCCTTTCAGGAATAACCTCAAACATAGCAAACTCTAACTAGAGATTGACTGGGAGGGCATTTACCAGATGTGTCACCTCCGAAGAGGATGAGATCCGGAGGCTACCTGGCCCTTTCCAGACTCTGTCTAAGAGTGTGGGATAGAACACAACAAATGGAGGTTGATCTATGAATAGGAGTGTTTAACTGCCAACCTAACTAGAGATGGTAGGATCTTGAGGTTCTTATGATGTAGTAAGGTGGAAAATACTCAAAATGCTCCCCAACGGAGTCGCCATTATGTTGGGGTTCCCATGTTTTGGCCAGATTGGCAAGACCAAAAGATGAGACAACATCAAAACCACTTTCAGACCTCGGGATCTAGCCCTCCTGGGTCCTGAGAGGGATCTCTCTATATGAGCCAAGGTTTTGTCTTTGAAGCTCGAAGTTATGATATTAGGCTAGTTATAAGGCTCGGAGTTTTTTTGTTTGATTGTTGGTTTGGTTGTTGGTAATCAGGAAAGAAGGGTTCAATATAAGACAAGAATAAGCAAAGAGGATTTTAGGCAAAGGAGAGATATTCCAGGGAACATTCAAGACCATTGGGCAATGGAGTCAGGAAAGGGTTTACTTGCTATTCAATATGCAGGCTTTCAGTTGGGCTAGTCATCTAAAGCATTGGATCTTAAAGATGATAGTGTGGCGTGAAATGGTAAGAGAGGAGGAAACAATAAAGATTTTGAACACAAAGTTAAAGACATGAGATCAGAGAGAGACTTTGAACTCTCAATGCTTCGACCTCCAGCTTGAGGGATCTTAGAAAGGTTCAATTAATTGAAAAGGATCCTAGTGAGATAGAGACGGAGTTCTAGACCTCCCAGTGTTCCCAATTTGTTCAATTAAATCCTAACAAGAACATCTAAGAACAAATTCATTTAATTCATACATAAGCTAGCAGGCAATGACATCCACTACACTGGTTAAATTAATTGAAATCAACCCTTAGATAACACATTTAGTAGAAAAAATTAAAGGCAAGGAGAGCAGAAACATAGGGTACCTAACAAGGGTAAATCCTATGCCATATTTCTGATGTGAGCCAGTAGAAATGAGATGAAATAAACTGCAAGTTTAAAACAAATACAGAGATATAAAAAAATCACTGTTGCTTTAGATCAGGATCCAAAGAAATGTGCTTGTCATATTAAAAAGCAATACCAGTCAAGTACAAAATTACCAATAGCTGGATATTTCAGTCTGAAAAAAACTTCCTCAGCCTATCTTACAACTTTACACAGAGACTATGTCTCAAAAGAAACAGCTTGTAATTCTCTGATAACTGATCAACAACAACCTTTACAATGAGCTTCTCCATGAAATTTATAGCTCAAATATGAGCAGAGGAGGTAGGTGAAAACTAAATGTAGCATTAAAACTCCGAAAAGAAAGAGGGCCGAAGCCCATTCAGTTTTAAATTTTGTGCATTTATCCCTGGTACTCCTTGGATGAAATGGTGGTCTTCGTCAGGCTTCCACTTACTCCAGGTATGCCCCTAATTTACTTTGGTTGCAGTACTCTGTATTACTCTAGTGAATAAACAAAAAGGCAGATAAATGACTTTGAGGTTTGCCATGCTGCACAACAAATGCTCTGGTAGCATTAGGACTGCTATCAGGGTTGAAATTTATTTGGGAACACGATAGATAATGGAAACAATATGGGCACTTCGTCCTTTCTGTGTGATTTATGAGGTCTCTGACTTGGTACTTGGCCTTAAAATACTGAATTAAGGCTTACGTATTTCAATTATGTGCAAAAGAACTTCCTTAAACTCTGTACTGATATTCTTTGCTGCTTCAAATGTCTCTGTCAGTGAAAAACCAAGCTTTGGTGGCGCTGGAAGGGTTTCATACAGTTAAACTCAGCGCTTTTGATGAAAATCACACTCCAGTACCTTCTCAGGCTCCTCTCTATGATAACAAGCTTTGAACCTCGTTTCACTGAGCTCTGTGTCACTGTAACAGTGCATGTGGACCATGGTGGCGTTCACCGCCCATACCCTGCAAAACACGCAACTCTGTTATGAAATCCATGCATAGGGAAGGATGGATATGGAGGGCGGGGAGAATGGTAGCGGGGCAATGGTAAAAACGGTGGTTTTAGATGAAGCAACGGTGAACAATGCAGTAATATGGTGTAACTGCGACTGATAGGGTTTCGGTGGAGAAATGCGCGTGGGCCGTTCGATCATGGTCCGGTGGCGAAGATCGACGGTGGAGACTTAAATAGTGGGATGGCTTATGAAAGTTGGGTGGAATGCATAGAATCGAATGTAAAACATTAAACTTTAATGTACATCACGAGAGTTAGAACTTAAGCGAAAATGCAAAGAAATGAATGAAAATGCAATGAAAATGGTCGTGCGTGGTGGGACCCGGCATGGGTGGAGGGCGATTCTTTAGGACCGTTGGATCTCAGGAGGAGATCAACGGCTACGATCCAATCGGAGGGGAGAAATGGGGGGGGTTCGACACTCTGATGAACGATGGTGCGATTAGTTTATGACCGTCAGATCTTAGATTAAACGGACGATCGAGATCGGATCGGGGAATCGCAATTGCAAAGGGAGGACGGTGGCATCGTTTGGAATTTACGATTGCAATTGGAGCGGGAAAGTGAGGGTCATTGGATCTTGGATTAAACAAACGGACGGGATCGGATCGGTGGATTGCAATCAACGATTGCAGTCGGGTGGCACATTAAGAACTTGCGATTGCGATGGGAGCGATTGAGCGCCAGCCATCAGATCTGGCGGGGAGATCGATGGTTCAAATGCGATCGGAGGGGTGAAAGGAGAGGGGCGATGGAGCATGATGCGATTAGCACTGGACCATTGGATCAGACTGTGAATCGACGGCCCACATTGCGACGGGAGTCGATAGAACAACACTCCAACCGCACCGGAGTTTTTTCGTATAACATAGAGATGCGCCCGCCCGATGGTCCGATTGCGATTAGCGCCCAGACTATTAACGCTTGGTCCTGGGCATGGGGTCACGTGGGGAAGTGGTTTGCGGGGCTAGCGGAAAAGGGGCTAGGCCTGATATAAGTTAAAAAGTGGGTTTTTGCCCCTTTTTAATGCATTTTGAGACTAGGAAAGGGTAACGGTAGGGGGAAAAAAGGGGAATTGGACCAAACAAGGGGTGTATGTAGGATTTAAAGGGGATTTTAGGAGGATTTAGAGGGTAAGAGGGGACTTTTACAAAGGGAAAAAAGGGTTAAAATGGGACATTCTGCAGGGATACAAGGGGCAAATGGAGGCCTTTTGGAGCACAATTTTTTACGATCAATGAGACTTTTTGGATGGAAAAAGAAGAGGAAAATAATCAAAGGGAAGATGGTACGAAAGAGATTTCAAGGATGATGTGTTACCAAGGAAATGCATTCCTTGAAGGCTCAACAAACAATTTAGCCCCCTGCTTGCTTGTCAAGGAATTTATAGGGGGCTAACACAAGTGGGAAAAAAAATTTCATTAGAATGATGACTATCTTCTTCACCACCCATATAAAAAGGTATGTAATGATATTAATATATGTACATTACTTTCTTATCATGAAAAACATGTTTTCCATTCTTTCTTTAGTGATATTGAAAAATTCAAGCCCCCCATGGGTGGGGGTTGTTTTCTAGTGAACGTATTTCTAAGGCATTTGTTTCGATGTGCAGGTCACAGGTTCAAACCTCATATTACATGTGCATTGTGCTTGGGGTCAGTGTAGTTTCACCTGGATGTTATAGTGGCATCTATCAAGGATTGACCATGTTTCATACAATTACGAGAGTCAACATATCACCAATTTCTCCATTTAAAAAAAATAGATATTGAAGAATTAAGTGTTTGGAGAAAATAGAATTTTTGGTGGTGATTTTAAAATTTCCATCTATCTATGAGAGAAAAGGGATGAATTCTAGTGTGAGGTCCTTTTTGGGAGATAATGGAATAATTAATTTGTAAATTGGATTTAACTAATATGTAACAAACCGAATTCAAATATACCTATAGTTACAGACAGTTGGGTCTTGGAAATATTTCTTCCATACTAGATATATTTTTAGTGAGTAGTATTTTTTTGGAACAATGACTCCCTTTTACACTTCATCCTCTTTCTTGGAGTAGTTATAATCATCATCCTATCTAGATAGATATGCATCCTCAAGTGGATTACGGCTCCCTTCTGTTCATATTTAATCTATAGCGGATATGTGCTCTTAGCTCCCTCAAGGTTATTTATGAGGTCTAGTCCAAATGGATTGTGGGATATCTATTTTATATAGGGGAGTAGATAATTGAGAGAAAAAAAACACTCAAATTAAGGGTTAAACAAGAGTATCATGATAGAGATAAGCAAGTATTTTTAGATAAATCTAGATTGGAATAAATTGACAACTAAATTGAGGAGAATCCAATCACATAGGAATTTTTGTTGGAAGAGAGAAAAGGAATTTTCTCTTTATCATAGTGGTCTAAGAGAAAAAGAGGAAATGTGGAGTTTAAAATCCAAAATTTTATGGCTCAAAGAAATTTATAGTAATACTATGATTTTTTAAAAGCAAGCCAAAATGCGAGAGTGGAGAAAGAATGTGAATTCGACTGAAGTCAAAGGGGAAACATTATCCTCATATGGTCAAATATAGAAGGCAACAATGGATCATTTTGGTCATCTATATCAATAATAGGGGAGTGGATGGGATGGAGTGATTAACTTATATATAATCACATTCCCAAAGTGGTGAAACAAGAGGAAACTTTGATTTTTTTGTAGCCAATAATAGAGGAGGATATTTGGAAAACAATTTTCACATTAGAACCGAACAAGGACTCTAGCCTTTATTGCTTCGCAATTCATTTTTATCAAAAATGTTGGAATGTAATTAAATTAGAATTGTTTTGAATGAATAATTTATCCATTGAACCTCCAAAAATTTGGGAAGCGATCCATAAACTATCGTTGATATATCATTGGATAGTTCACCACAATGTATCTAATATAAATTTACTGAAATCCAAAATATATAATATTAATTTTTCCTTATATTTTTGGAATAATTAAGTTACTATTTACTATGTATGCAAGAAAAATATAAAAATGTATAAAGTAGAGAAAAAATAGATAGATCACTAAGAAAAACACAATAGCATGAGATATGACTTGGGAAACCCTTTCAAGAGAAACCCCATCTAGAAGGTGAGGCTACTCTACTCTATCTTTCTTTGAACGGATATGGTGCGCATACAAAGGTTTTCCAGGTCGTGGCATGTGGGTTTATAGAAAGCAAAAACACTCTTTTTTTCTCTCTCTTTATCCACTTTCAACTAATCATCTCATCTATGGAAGAAAATGCATTCGAATAGAATGAAATATCTTTTGGGATGCCTCTAGATCATACCTCCCAATTTTGGGATGCTTTTGGTTCCAAAAATATTATTGAATTAGGATTACAATTTATCCTTGTTTAGAAACTTCCTTTGAACCCAATCTCCCAAACGTCATGCTACTTTTGTCTTGTATCTCTAGATCTCTTCTACAAAATTGTATCCTTTGTCAAATCTACCTATGAATTAGGTTCCAAATCCTCTATAGAAGGTATGACTTTTTCCTCTTCCTGATCTAGCATGGAAGGCTCAAAGAGCTTCATATCTTCCACGTTCACTATTGAGTAAATGCACATGTATGTTGGTAAAATAAGTCTATAGTAATTATCTCCCACATTTTCCAATATCTAAAGGGGACCATATCTCATAGCCTTTATTTTCTTACCAACACCATGTAGCCTCTCCTTGTTAACTATAACTATACTTTGTCTCCACTCCAAATGACTTCCCTATTCTATGTTGATCATGCATGGCCTTGTATTTTTCCTGTAGAAATGTCTCTTATACTTGTAGATGGATCTACCTAATATTTTCAAGAACCTTTTCTTCCCCTAATGAAATCCCTACACGATCCTCCCTACATCCTCCTTCATAAGCAATAACCAAAGGTGAAGGTAGAAAATATCCAAAACAAGTTTCAAATTGGAACTTATCAATAAAAGTTGGTATTGTACTATTATAAGAGTGTCATGTTTATACCATATTGGTCTTCCAAGTCTTTGAATGCTTCTGATTGTAACCCATAAAAAGATGCACTAAATTATTGTTAAATATTTATGTTTTCCCATCTATTTATGGTTGGAATGTTCTATACCTATTAAAATTCATGTCCATATTATCCCACAACTTATTCCAAAATGTGTTAAAAAATATCGTGCCCCTATTTGAAATAATACTCCTTGGGATTCCAAAGTGTACCAAGACCTATCCAAAGAACAAGTTTCCTTCTTCTTTCCCAATTATGGTAAAGTTTATAGGGCATGAGAATGCACATCTTACTGAACTGGTAGTCATGTCCCGTTCTAGTTGTTGGTAAACCTTACATAAATTACATGGAAATGCTCTCCTAGGGATGGCGTGGATATAGGAAAGGTATGGTATATACCTTGTTTCCTTTTACTAGACTTGATGATATATCAAATCATTTCTCTATAAAATGTACCGAATATAAGGATTTGTTTCCCTGTTGATCTAGCCCTCTGATCCATTAGACAGTGGGTGTAATTTATGTGAATTCCTACGGCTTAATACAAACACATGCAAACCAATTATATACCATAGAGTAATAAGTGTGCACCTAATCCATTGCAGGATGGATCATATATGAAAGAAATCATGGATATCCCACCCCTATCTAAATATCCTACTCCTCTCGCTCCTAGATCCAACCTCCTACATGCAGTCACCAGTGGACAAGATGATAGTTCCTCCTCCATAGAGGGGGAGATATCATGTATAGTAAAAATCACAAACCATATCCATAATAATAATAAAAACATAGATAAAAAGTAAAAGCACATTTACTTTCATTAAATTAGAACAATAATACATATTATACCTTAGGTTTTTTGTTACTCTAGAAATCCTTGGTCTAATAGCTTCCTAGATACAAAAAGACATGGCATATCTCGCATGCAATATAATTCTAATGGAAAACCAACATCGCAATTGAGCTATCTATCTTTCTCTAACTCCCTTATCATCTTGACATGGTCAAATTATATAGGTTTTTTCTATCCTTTGAGAGAATGTATCTAAACACCTAGGGGCTCAAGAAATTAGGAAAATGCTATAGTCATTGATCCTTAGCCAACTCATACAAAAGTAGATTGATATCATGATATCCTCAAGAATGAAAAATTGTATAGGATTTGACCACAATCAATCCCTGCACAAAGGAAACTAGGATATTGTGTCTATATGGTGTGCATTTTATAGTAGTCATACACATTGTGCCAATGTTGCGAGAGAAACCACATTACTAAGAATGGATAATAAAAGAGGATGAAGTGTGCATCAAGGTCAGAAATTCTAATCATGGATAATGGTCTCTTTCATTGACTCAAAGTGGGAAAAACAGGTTATAATATATGCACACTAATGCGTGACGTTAGAAGAGAAATCTATGGACGAAATGCATTACTAAAACATGTAGATAAAAATGCAAGGAAGGAGCCAATACCAAATGAATAAATTAGAGTGACATGGATATTTAGGTATAAACCATAATAATATCATCCACGAGTTAGGCATACCCATGCTTGGCATAAAGTGTTGAAAATGCAGCAAAAAATTCCTAATTTAATTTTCCCTTGAATTAAATTACAAGAAAATTGTAATTCCACATCACAAGACAACTTGAATGAGTTAACAGAGTTGTTATCACTCAATTAGCTTAGTTAATTCGAGTTTGGGGCTTAACTTGAGTTGTGTCGATTTCTAAATTTTAGGATCCTAAGTTGAGTTAATTTCAGTTGTAATAATTTAATTCAGTTAAATTCAGTTAAACTAGTTCCAACTGTTGGAGTAACTCGTAGGAGATCTAGCAGTGGGGTGCAGCTTCAGTATTTAACCATTTAAATGATAAATCAGCCTTAATTAACTCATTCATGAATGAAATTGGAGTTACCTAGTTGAGATTGGATTTCAAGGGCATTTTACTATTCGTTTTATAATTATCCAAGTTGTACGAGTGGTGCATGCAGTAAAAGAAGGGCCTACAGTGATTGCACAGTTTTGGATGGGGAATTTTCTTAATTAATAGGGTATAATTCTTAATTGAATAGCAAAAGGAAATAGGGACTTGGGCAGGAATTAATTAGGTTAAGTATTGACCAGAGTTGGCTTGTGAAGTAGTGAGATAGATTATACTTGTGCATAGGTTGTTCAAGATTGAGCAAACATTTTGTTTCTTCTCTATTTTCTAACTAGTGAAATACATATGGGAAGGGGTTTTGAGCAGTTTCTTTCCCCTAGAGAGATACTTTTGTATGTGTGTTAAATTATGATGAATTATTTTGATATATGTTCTCGATCATGAATTTCTTTCTGTAGATTAGTAGAGTAGATTTGTGTCTTATGTTTTATAACATTACATGAGCATTATTGAATCTACAATTAATTTCTACATGGTATCAGAGCTAGATTCACATTAGAGAAGTGAACTCGAAGTTGTCTTTGCAGGAGGAATGATTTTTCAGGATCAATTATTCAAAGCTATCAAGATGGTGTTCTATGGTATAAGGCTTGAGTATGCCCTTAAGGGTAGCTCAAAAATTTTTTCTTGGAAGGACCACATGGAAGTGGTATATGAGGACAATGACTTGAAGGAATTCATAGATGTTAACATTCCAAAACTAGGATTGTTGGACCTCAAGGATCTAGCAGAATGGAGAAAGTGTGTAGCTAGGGTGAGGAGAATCATATTGGAAGGGGTGAATGATCACAATGTCTCCAATCTCCATGGGAAATAAACCTTGTATGTAATGTGGCAAGCATTGATAGAGTTTTTCTAGAATAGTAGCGACCACAAGAAGTTTGCGCTCAAGGAAAAGCTTCAGAATATCAATATGTAGAAGATTGAACCTATTCAACAATACCTGATTTGGTTCACACAGTGTTGTGATGAACTTGGAGGACTTGGGATTATTTTTGTGGAGGATGATCTCATGAGCCTAGCCCTTTTATTCCTTCCCAATATTTGGCACAACTACCAGGATTCAATAAATGGGAGGGACAAGCTACCAAATTGGGGACAATTATGGTTTGATTTAGTACATGAGGAAATAAGGCAGGATACCAGAGATGAGACCTCATCCAAAGAAGAGGAAGAGTAATTTTCATTATTCAGCAAAGGAAAGAATTCCCAAGGTGAGGTTGATTCTAGACAAGAGGGAAAGTAGAAATACTTGTATAAAATCAATTTCTTTCATGATCATTAATTCGGGCACTATGTCATGAAATGTCCATTGAAGAAGGCAAGCAAGAAGGATCCTGCAGTAGCATCACTAGGTGAAGCTCTAGCTTCATAATTCAAGCTTGATTTTACTCTCATTATATGCATGGTAAGCACAGTGATGGGAATCTTGTGGTATTTGGATAATGGTGCCTCGTTCCACATGATGGGGAATAAAAATTTCTTTAGTGACTTGGAGGAGAAAGACCTCAAGCAGAACATTGATTTTGGAGATGAGGGAAGGTATAGCTCGACTAGTAACGATACAGTTACTTTTTAGAGGGAGTTTGACTCCCCTCTCAGACTCAAGGATGTGATGTTTCTTCCAGGACTAAAGAAGGATCTTGTTTCCATCGTGGTGTTGGAAGACCATGGCTACAATGTGATATTCAAAAAAGGAAAGGCATTCTTGAGACACGTCGCCATGAGACATGTGAATCATATCGGTGGGCGAATCAAGAACATGTACGCACTTGAGGTAGAAGATTCATGCTAAGCCTTGAGGAGCAATGAAAATGTTAGAGACTTGGTGGTTGATATGGAGCATGATTAACCTCTCAAAATGGAGTTGCCTCTGAAGTAGCCTCAACAAGTTGTGGAGCAGCCACAATTGGAGAAGCAGAGAGGAGACAGAGTGGAAAAATCCACTAAATCAAATACCTCCAGTGGGGAGATATTTTGAGCTAAGTGGGAAAAGGGAGCACATGCATCCGATGTCTCCAAGTGTTAGATGGGTCGATGTGAAGCAATAGTCCCAGGAGTGAAAAAATTTGTGCTAGGTCCATTGAGGTGTTTTTTGTCTCATGGAGCATTAGCTTGCTACGTGGGCCCACAATATTCATTAGTAGGAGGATAAAAGTCATTTAGATACTGAGGATTGCAGAGTATTTTTTACTGCAAAGCAAGAGGATCAATAGCAGGGCCAGCAGCAGCACAGTTTTCCCAATAAACAGTTGCATATTGATTCAATCATTATTATTTTTATTTTATTTTTTTATTCTCAGTTGTAGATGTTGCAAGTATAAGCAAAAACAGTGAGAGATTTCATGGAATACATTCCAAAGGTTCTAGATTGGGGTATATGTAAGTCCTTTCTTGCTGAGAGAGAGTGCTGAAAATCCAGCCAGAAATTCCTAATTTAATTTTCCATTAAATTAATTTAGGAGGAAATTGAATTCCACATCACAAGACAACTTGAATGAGTTAACTGAGTTTTTATCACTAAGTTAGCTTAGTTAATTCGAGTTGAGGGCTTAACTTGAGCTGTGTAAATTAGGAGGAAATTTAATTCCACATCACAAGACAACTTGAATTAGTTAACTGAGTTTTTATCACTAAGTTAGCTTAGTTAATTCGAGTTGAGGGCTTAACTTGAGCTGTGTACATTGATTCCTAAATTTTAGGAGCCTGGGTAGAGTTAATTTCATTGTAACAATTTAATTCAGTTAAATTGAGTTAAAGTCAGTTAAACTAGTTCCAATTGTTGTAGGAAGCCTAGATAGAGTTAATTCAATTGTAAAAAATTAATTCAGTTAAATTGAGTTAAATTCAATTAAAATAGTTCCAATTGTTGGAGGAACTAGTAGGATGTATAGTATTGGGGTGCAACTTCAGTGTTCAACCAGTTAATTGATAAATCAGCCTTAATTAACTCATGCATGCATGAAATTCGAATTACCTAGCTGATATTGGAGTTCAAGGGAAGTGTACTATCAGTATTATAATTATCCAAGTTGTACGGGTGGTGCATGCAATCAGAGAATGGGCTACATGGATTGCGCAGTTCTGGATGGAGAATTTCCCTAATTAATAGGGACCAAATCCTAATTGATCAGCGGAGGGAAATAAGGACTTGGGCAGGAAATAATTTGGTTAAGTATTGACCAAAGTTGCCTTGTGAAGTAGTGAGATAGATTATACTTGTGTATAGGTTACTCAGGCTTGAGCAAGCATTGTATTTCTTCTCTATTTTATGACTAATGCAATACGGGGCTTCAAGGAGTTTCTTTCCCGTAGACAAATGTGTATGTGTTAAATTTTTATGCATTATTTTGATATGTGTTCTCAATTGTGAATTTATTTGTGCATATGAGTAGAGTATATTTGAGTCTTATGTTTTATAACATTACATGAGCAGTATTGAATCTGCAATTAATTTCTACATAAATAGAAACTGAACATGGCTTCCAAGTATGCACTACATATCCATGACATGAAATTATAGGACATGGCTATGAGAGATACATTTTGGATCCATGTGGAAAATAAAAATCGTATCCACCAGAAAATACAATGTGGATCTATGTCATAGTATACATTAGTAGGATTGTGGACACATAAAAGAGAAGTGCCCCAAAGTAGTCCTCGAAGTACATAAAATGATACATAACTCCAATGCAACTTTGGAAGGGTTCCATATAAGACTGATACGTCCCTAACCCAAGGTATTCTACTCATTGTCAATTGTATGAATATAAAGCATGTGAATGTTGTCATTCTGGTGTGCATGGATCCCGGTAGCTGATGTTAGCATTGGTTCATGATGGCATCTAGCTCATGATGGCATTGATGTCAACCCTTGTAGCCTAGATGATTTTTGGATTCCATTCATTATAAAATGGTTGTAGTTTATTATGTTGGCATTGGGATTATTGTGCTGGAATTGATGTCAAGAGTATGATGTCACTCATGTTGGTCACAGGTTGGCATTAGTATGGTTGATGGTTGATGGCACACTAGTGAGTTTGCAACTAGGTCTTCATCTAGTTCTCCATGTCTATGCTTATGGAGATGAATTTTTGTAGTGTGATGGCCTTATTTTTTATGATGGAGACGTGTTGCATAGTATTGCAGGTATGTCAAAGGTGTTTCATCTTGTGGAGATGCTTGTTTGAGAGTGGAGGAATTGTTGGCACTCTTAACAACCTTGTTTGTTGGCCCTTTTAGGTAAACTTGGTAGTAACACTTGGGAGACATATTTGATACACTTGGAGATGTGTCAAAGGATATGCCAGAGGTTTGGAAGCTTAAAAATATGTTGGATAAGGTGAAGGCTTGATTTTTTTCTTCATTCTTTTCCCTAGACGCATGGATCCAAGCTCGTGGGAGTGACTAAAAGGCTCCAGTCCTTGAAATACAAGCATATGGGAGTGACTCAAGGTTCCAATCAATTTCATCCAGTGTCGTGCGTGCGACTGAGGAATTCCACGATATTTTATTTGCATTCCTCGCATTAATCAGAAGAAAAATAGAAAGGGCACTCCCAGAGGCTTCCAAAAAATGTTTAAAAGGTCATAAATGGTTTGACAATGTCCTCTAATGATGTGAATTCAATTAGTGCATAATTGGTGGTCTTAGTGGATTTATTTGGTCCAATTTACACACCCTTGATTCTAGCCCCAATCTCAATTTTACCCTACACATTTTATATACATCATTTTGGAGCTGAGCATTGGTTGGTTGAGAATGAGAGCATGTTAGAGAAGGATGCATAGTGAAGAAATGTTTCAAAATTATTAGAGAGCATATATGCTTCATTGTATGAGTGTTAATGGTTGTATAGTGAGCAGATCTGAAGCATGTTGTAGAATAGATCAGATTTATAGTTGCTAAAACAATTTGTGTTGAGTATTATGGATGGATGAGAGTTTCACTGCTAGTGATTTAGTATTTATTTTGATGAATAGTGAGCCACTATTTTTCTAGTGTTGAGAGCACATTGTTTGTGGTGTATATATTTTATTTGATGATGATAACTTTCTGTTGAGAGCATGATTATAGAGTTGAATTCTTGTTGATCAGAGCGCCTTGGATCCAGTCTGAAAATAGATGAAAGGAGGTTAGTATAGTGTAGAGGTGCAGTGACTTCATGAGAGATAAGTAGTGATATCGAAGCTTCATAAAAATTAATAGTTTCTCAATCCAATGGTAGTTGGATAGTCCAATCTGAGTTGGGGGAGGGTCGTTGATCGTGGTGGATTTTAGCAGACGGTAGTCGGTAGATCCGTGTGAGAACAAAGTCTTACGAGTTGATTTATAGAATCGAGTCTCCTAGTTGATCAGTATTGGTATATTATATATGATATTGATTATACATGTTGATGGGAGTCAACTAGCTATGCAAAAGTAAAATTGCTTGACATAATAAAAATTCATAGCAGAGAAGCAACAACAAGGGTGGTGTTTCTCCCAGAAGGGTTTCCACCAGAAATATTATGTCTTATGTGTGATGATGTGATTGTGTGCACATTTTATTGTTTATATTGTTGCTTATGGTTTTTGTTTATGCTTATTTGATTCACATGTTTAATGATTTTCCTCTAATACGTATGTGATTCAGCAAGTGAAGTTTATATTGGTAAAAATTATTAAGAATATCACACTACTGATTCACCCCCCCACCCCTCGTGCCCCTCTCAATAGTGCTCAAAGGTTTCCAAAAATTGGTATCAGAGTAGGGCTCTTTGTTGCAGCTTGATCGTTGGAGAGTAGATCTGAGGTTTGTTGGTGAAATTTGAATTTTTTTGGAATGGTTGTCCTCACTACTACAAGTTACAAGGTATGGCACAAAAATGTAAAACCTCAATTTTTATCTTGTGGACCTAACATTTGGAGAGTATTATGTGAAGGTTGTGGAAAGGATCCAATTGCGGATGAATTTTTGCAGCAGGATGCACAAACTAGATGCATAATATACAAGAATCTACACGATGATGATTTGAAGAGGCTAGTGAGTTTGAAACATTCCAAATAAATGTGGGACAAGATAGAATCAATATTTGCAGATGGTACCAGCAAAAATAAATAAAATGATAAGAAGAAAACAAAGGAAAATGGCCTTTAACAACAAGATTCTCAACCACAAGAGTCGCATCCTTCTAGTGCACATGATTCAGCAAATGATGAAAATAGATCATAAATCATGAACCCAAAGGTATAAACATTAATGATTTTCTTTTGAGTTATAAATTTTATGATTCATATTTAGATCATGTTGAAGCACATAATGAAGATGAGGATAATGTTATGGTTATTAGAGCTAATATTTCTATACTAACAGTTGCATGCAAAGATCAAGAAAAATTATTGCAGATTTGTGATGATAAGGAGGTCAAGCTTAAGGAAGAGATTGTAAGATTGAAATTTAAATTGGCAGAAGCAGAAAAATTTGAGGAATATATGAGAAAGCAATACAAAGAGAAGTAATATTAGTATTTAATATTAGAAGTTGAAGTAGTTTCCTTGAGAAAGTAGCAGAATATGGAGAAGAGAACTCTAGCCTTGGAAATTTTGTTTGAGATATAAATATCACCATTGGATAAATCTAGTATTGGATTTCAAAAGGGTGAGTCTAGTTTGCATGAAAGAAAAAATAACAAAGAATAACCTAAGAAACATGTAGCAAATAATACCAGCAACAAAATTAAGAATCGAGGAAACAAGAAGCAGATCTAACATCCGAGTAGCAAAAAAAATAACCAACATCATAAAAACAAGCAGAACCAGCAGTAGAGAAGAAAATATCATGGATCACCTACATTTAGTAGACCTTTTTCTCCTAGATATGATTTTGGCAGCTCTAATATATTTCAAAGGAAGCAAAATCCTTTTTTTTATGCATGAGATATAGTGCTACAGTTGTCACAAGTTTGGACATGTTGCAGCTAATTGTTGGAGCATAACATATAGATCCAATGAGCAGTATCAGTAGCCAATGAGATTTTCCCTTAGGTATAATCATGATTTTTATGGTTATTATTACTCATGTCACTTGTTTGGACATAAGGCATGTGATTTCAAATCTAACCAATGGAGGAGAAGCACATTTCATGCAAGGTTTAGATTTGGAATGAGCAGCAGAAAATCTATTTTCTTGCTACATATCTTGGCAATGTGGAGTCCTACACAGGTTATAACTTTTCTATATGGAAAGAGATTATTTGTTGCCCCGTTACTCAAGGAAAAACTGACTAAAGCAGCAAAATCAAAGAGATCCTACCATAAAACCAATGAAATAAGGAAAGAATAAAGTCAATGAAGAGAAGAAGCAGCCAAATATTGTGTAGAGGAAGGAGCAGTAGTTGTTCAAATAGTGAAGATCATTCACTTCTGCATTCCATGATTATTTCATGCATATTCATAGAGGACTACAGAATTCATGGGAGGTGCACAACCTCGGGAGGGAATTTGGTCGCTTGATGAGTACGAGATTATTGCAGGAACACTCAATGATTATTTATTTGAGCCTCATGCACATTCATGTCCATAGGATCAGCCCATCTCTTGGGGGTATATTGAGCTCAAGTGGATCTATGCATGGTATGATGTTTTCCTAAATTATTGGGCATATTCTTCATTATTTAAACTTGGTTATTTGGAGAATATTTATGTGTGTTTTCATGAGTGAAAAGGAGTGTCATTTTCAACCAAATATATGTTTTTGGTTTCCACTAACAGTTGGTTGAAAATATGTGCAGCCATGCATAGAATGTGATCATTGCTTCATCCATGGATAGAGATGACTTGAGATGTGGACCAGCCATGTATGAGTTGTTATATGATGATTTTTAGAGCCAAGTATTCGTTATTGGTTCATAATTATATATTGGTATACGGTCCAGTGATTTTTAGATTAAGTCATCATGTTGATAGGATTGTTATGGAGAAGTATCATAAGTCAATTTTGCAGCCACATATACGGGGTAATGATAATGTAATAGTCGTAATGAATCATGTTTTTGAGTCATTGGTATTTTTGTAGCATAATTTGACTCAGCTAAAATTCAAGAGAGGTTCTGAGCAATTCAAGGTTGTTGAGGAAAAGTTATTAAAAATTTAAGAAGAACTGCAACATGTTCAAGAAGATAACCACAAGCTCAACATATGTTGCTCAACGATTCTCCTCGTCTCATGTCCAGAATGTGTTTCATGGCTCGATGAGTCAGCAAATTAAAGGGTACAAGCATGAAATTTTGAGTATTCATGAAGGTGGATAAGCACGATAAATATGATACTACATTGAAGAAATTTTAGTTTCCTAAAACAAATATGAATTCCCTAGTTGAGGATGGGTTACCTCCTCTTTAGCTGCAAATTGATCCAGCCCTATCTAGTAAGCTCTATGATGCCTTGCATTTCCTACGAATGATACTTGTTAACGAAGTTGGAGGAAATATTATACCTTATCATATTTTGGAAAAATTTATTCTGCAGCATATCAATAAAAGGGTGCCTAGAAAGATAGAGGAATTGCTTGAAATAAATGGTATTGGAAAGGTTCCTCGAAAGAATGGAAATATGCTTATCCAATTCTACATACGAATTCATAGTTGAGATAAGCAAAAAGTTTTAAAGGAATTTGAATAACAGTGCCAAGATGAAGAATCAGGAATAGAGGACTGCCCATCTCAGAAAACGCAGACATTCCCAGCACAAGAATCTCGGGCTCAATTTCGGGCAAATGGAGAAAAATTTCAAAAATCCGCGACATGGGTTTTGTGCAAAGAGACCCAAATTGACTTTATCATTGGAATTGTCCAAGAATTCATATTGGTTTTAGATATTTCACCAGTTCCTTAAATTCCAATTTTATTAAAAAACACCCTACACACTATGGACGGCTCACTGGATTTTGATTTGAATATTTAGGATGAAATCCCAGTAATGTTGATGGAGTGTGATTGTTACAAAGATATGATAAACGCTCTCTTGATTTATCAAGGGTTCTTCTTGACCCTGTGTAGAAGGTGGCTCCAGGGAATGCATTAAAAACCGTTAAGAATTGATATATAAGAACAAGAGCTGGAAGTTGACTGAAATAACTGAAATTCTCAGTGTTGGCCACTAAAATTCCTAATAACTTACCAGCAAGCCGGATTTCAAGTTTGATATATACTAATTCAGAAGATTGCAATACTTGCTTTAGCTTCCATATTATTCATAAGCTTTGGAAATGGCAGTGGTTATTAAATAAACTGAACCAGACAAACCATTATTTCACTACAAAAAATGGCACTAAATTGATGGTCCATGTTATTAGTTCCTCAAATCAACGGAAACCAGGGAGCACAAGTTGTATGAAACATATGCGAAGAAGTGATCCCGTAAACAGTTTTTCCCAAACTGCCATTAAAAAATCGACAATTGATACTCAATGCAGCATCACTCTATTAATTTCTGGAAACCACCAAAGGTGCCTCCACAATCATTTTATGGTTTTGGGGAAGTTATGTGCGGACAGGACAATGGGACCCACACATCATCCATATTCATTATCTCTACAACCGTACATTGAAAATTTGATCCTTCTTCATTAATTTATTCTATGTATTAGGAGTCTAATTAAATTTTAGCGTTCAAATGTATAAAGCTTGTAAAAAACGGCCTTTAAATATACTATATATATTATTATTATTAATATATATAGTGTTAAATAAAAATCTAATTTCATTATTTCAAAGAGAATTTTGAAAGGAAGACTGTAAAAAATGGTTTATTAATTGTTTTAAAAATCAATTTTATAACTGATTAGATAGATGGCTCGAGGGGGAAAATGATAAGGCCTAGAAAATTGGATTGGGGGAGGTTCAGAGTTTTGGACCTCTAGAAGAAAATATTTTTGCACTTATTTCTCTGAAGAGTTAATGAAAGAAGCTTCAAGTTTCCTACAACTTTTGATGGTGATTTCTGTTTCCTGTGTTATCTTGTGTTACTTCTTCTTATGAATGAAGTGAAGTAAAGAAGTTGTTGATCTATGAATTACAATTGTAAGTAAGAGTTAAATAACCTTAAATGTGCTCCTTCACTCCAACTCCTCTCTATTCATAAATTCTCTCTGAAACTTTAGTTAATAGATTCTATGTTTACAGCATATTATCTAAAGCTTCCCTATAGTTCTTATTTTTCATTCACATTTCAGCAGTTAAAGGCATTGCGTAATCTTTTATTACTCCAAGGAATTAAGGGTTTTAAATAACTAATTTCCAAAGGAATAGAACGAAGATTGAATGATAAAAATTGTTTCCATAAAATACTTAAAAAATGTCTTAAGCATTGATTCCTTTTCAAAACCAAGGGATTGTCTCTTAAGAACTAATAGTTACATAGGAGATGATCATAAAGAAGCCAACATACTCACAAGTAATTATCAAGAAAGGAAAATCAAACCCTAATATAACTACTTTGATTTTCCAACATGATATTAGAGCTATGGTCAGGAAGAGTCAAATATCACTTTGTTGGCATGGATTCTCCCTCTTTGATGATCTACATAAGAATGGGTATTAACACTATTGGAAGTTGGATCAAGAAGGTCATATATTGCTTATTCAAAAAGTTTAAAATTCAAGGATTCTTAGCTACTCATACAGGTTCCCATAATGATGACAGTGCATGGATCATTTATAGTGGAGCATCGAGACACATAACAGGAGAAAGTAAAAAAATTCATACACTATCAAAGGAGCCATCTTCTCATGTAGTGGAATTGGGTGACAACAAAAGTTGTGTTGTTAGAGGCCTGGGATCAACATCGTTGAAGCTGTATAATGGATCAAAGTTGCACCTCAACAATATTATATATGTTCCAGGTTTGAAAAAGAATTTTATTTTTGTTTCTTGTTTAGAAGATAAAGGGGAAAGAATTGATTTTGTTGATGGAAAAGTATTGCTTTTTGGAAAATACTTTAGCATTGATAAAGCTATGGTTATTGGAGTTAGTGAAGGAAGCCTTTATAGATTCATTACACCACCTCCTCAATCTTTGGTTCATATGGAAATAATTCCCATTGAGCTATGGCATAGGAGGTATGTTCATCTACATCATAAATTCATCCCTACTCTTAGCCAATTGGTTCATGGTATTCCTAATATATATTTGGATCATGAAGGTGTGTGAAAGCATTACAAGAAATTTCAGCCTAAAATTGGCCTACTAAGGAAAAATAATAAATTGATAATTAAAATAATAAAATAAGAGTTATGAATTTTGGAGGGAAAAGAAGAAAACTAATTTTTTTAATTGTATTTTTTACTTATCTCCTTATAGGTTTGCTCAAATTTCAAGTGTAGACACTCATTGGATGCAGAATTAAATTTTGCATCCAACACATACCCATCATGCATACTTTTGAGAAGAATTACATTGATGTATCTTCAATTTTTATCAATGTGGGTCTTCTCAAAATTATGCATTATGGGTACTAGTTGGATGCAAAATTTAATTATGAATCCAACGAGTGTCTACACTTGAAATTTGAGTAAACCTATGACAAGATGAACCAGAAATACAATTAAAAAAAAAGCAATTTTTCTTATTTTTCCTCCAAAATATTTACATGTACCTCTTTTTAAATTTAAAGGATTTTTATTCCGTTACTTATTATGACATGGAAATTACGTGAAAATTTCATGGGCACTTTTATGCTAAAATTTCCTCTAATGAGATTATCTTTGGGAAAACATACAAGAAGGCCATTTCAAAATAGTGAAACTAGGTCTAAAGAGATATTAGACCTCATCCATTATGATGTGTGTGGGCCGATGTATGAAAAATCACTTGGAGGTCATCTCTACTATGTGACATTTATTGATGACCATTCTAGAAAGGCATGGCTCTACCATCTCAAAAAAAAATGAATTTTTTGATAAGTTCAAAGAGTTTACGGCTGAAGTGGAAACCCTAACCAAAAGAAATATAAAAACTCTAAGGTTTGATAATGGTGGGGAATACACTTCTAAGGAATTTATTGTATATTCTAAGGAAGCGTGTATTAAGAGGGAGATCATTGTTCCCTATTATCCAAAACAAAATGGATTGGCTGAAAGGAAGAATAGGTTAATTGAAGAAGGCATTCGAACTATGCTCTGATCAATATCTACCAAACTTCTTATGGAGACAAGAAGCGATGAAAGTTGTATACATTCAAAATATAATTACTCGTAAGAGTCTTGATAATACAACACTCGAAGAAGAATTCATAGGAAAGAATTTGAGTGTGGATCACCTTTGAATCTATGGAATTATAACATATATCCATGTTCCAAAATACAAGCGAAAGAAGTTGGACTTTAGAAGTATCAAGGGAATATTCATTTGATATTAATCTATCTTCAAAAGAATATAGAATCTACATGAAGGAAGGACGATATATTGAAGTGAGCATGGATGTCATATTTGATGAGAATCAAGCATATAAGAAATCAAAGGATATTCCTATTGATTTTGATGATGAAGAAGTTCCCATATTTGAAGAAGAATAATTTCATCATGAAAAATCTACTAAAAATCTCGAATAAGAAGGAAAAGTGAGCCTATTCAATGCGTGGTCATCCCAACCACAAGGAAGAGGCCAAATTGGTTGAAATATACATGAATATTTTTAAGGAAATGAAGTTGCAAAAGGAACCTTCAGGGAAATAAAGAGACCGAAAATATATTCTGGTTATGCTGCATATATGAAAAAATTTATAGAAGTCAAACCATCTACATTCAAGGAAGTTGTGCATCAAGAGGTTTGGAAGAAAGCAATATAGGAAGAATACCAATCCATCATGAAGAATGGGGTTTTGGAAATCGTTCCTAAACCTAATGAAAAATTGGTTGTCACATCCGAATGGATCTATAAGATCAAACATGCAGTTGATGGAAGTATAGACAAGTATAAACCAAGATTCGTTGCAAGGGGTTTCTCTCAAAAGGAAGGCATTGATTATGAAGGAACCTTTGCACCTAAATCAAGGTACACTACTATTATATCGTTGGTTTCATTGGCTACTACAATGGGGTATCCATCAAATGGATGTGAAGACCGCATTTCTGAATGGGACCATTAATGAGTAAGTGTACATCGAACAAACTGAAGGCTTTGAAGTTAATAGAAAAGACTCTCATATTTGCATAATTAATAATTCCCGATATGTTTTGAAGTAAGCGCCTAAGGCATGGTATGCTAGGATGGATGCATATCTCCTTAGAATTGGGTTCGTAAAGAGTTATGTTGACCTAAATTTCTACATCAAGGTAGTGAATGATGAGCCTGTCATTATTCTACTATATTTGGATTATCTATTCATCACAGGTGTAGAGCGAAGAATTCAAGAATGCAATAATATGTTGGCAGCTGAATTTGAAATGAAGGATATAGGACTAATGTGCTATTACCTAGTTCTATAAGTATCGTAGAGACATGGGGAGATATATTTTGGGCAAGGAAAGTACATCATCGAGTTGTTGCAGAAATTTGGGATGATGGATTCCATGCCGATGAATACTCCTATGATCACCAATCTCAATAATCTGAGGGAATATGACTCTAGTCTCATGGATCCTACCTCCTATCGATACTTGGTGGGTTCCGTAATGTATCTGGTAAATACTAGGCCAAATATATGTTTTGCAATAAAAATTCTTAGTGAGTTTCAGTTTGAGCTCCGTCGTGATCACTAGATAGTTGTTGAACATTTACTAAGGTATCTTTGTGGCACTATATATCACTCCCTAAAGTATGATAGTAAGGAATTCAAGTTAATTGGCTTCACAAACTCTGATTGGTGTGGCAGTGAGACCGATGGAAGGAGCATTACCGAAGGATGTTTTAGTCAGGGAGTTGCTATGATCTCATTGATGAGTAGGAAGCAAGATATTGTTACTTTGAGTAGTGCTGAGGCAGAATATGTGGTTGCATGTGAAGTAGGAAACGAGTTTGTTTGTTTAAGGAAGCTTCTGACATATTTTTTTGAGAAGTATCTGGGTCCTACTATAATTAATTGTGACAATAAAATGTGTATCAAGATGTATAGAGATATCATGTCTCATTAGATAACTAATAATATCAATCATAATTTCCACTTTATTACGAAATGGGGGCAGGATGGGATCGCTAATTTGGAGTGTGTTTCCACAGATGAACAAGTAGCAAACATACTAACAAAGTGTTTCCACAGATGAACAAGTAGCAAACATACTAACAAAGTCTCTTCCAAATAAGAAGTTTGAATATCTAATAATCATGTTGGGTTTGGTAGACATTTTTTATTGTATTGATGATAAGGAAATGGAAGAGATTTTTCGAGGCTTTTCGAGTGAAGGATTGTCTAGGAGGACATATGGCTGGCACTTTCTTTTGATCTATAGATCCCAAAGTAGTGAAGGGTTGCTTATGAAAAAGAGCTTTGACCGTGGATATGCACTTAGGTCCCTGGTTTTGTGGTTAGAAACTAATCCTGATGGTACCTAGAGGAGATGAATTCTTGAGTCCAACTTATTCTCACTTGGATATATTTCCCTGGTCAGGAATCTAGTCCGTGGAATTGTGGTTCCTAAATTGTTGAGATACCAATGGGTAGATTTCCCTGGTTAGGAATCTAGTCCATGGCATTTTTATGCCGAAAGTTCTTCATTGTTTCATATAGTTTGAGATCTTCTATTGTATTTGTATATGAAAAATACTTACCTAGTTAAGAGGGAGTTTTGGATTTTGTAACTAGGTTCGGTCTTAACTTAATGTATTTGAATCATCATGAAATGTACTTGTCAAAAGAATAAATAAATAAAAATTATTATTGTAACAATGACTTATTAAAGCATTGGTTTCATGCTTGGGTCATCTTATATTAGTCAAATTCCCCATTGTGGACTCCAAGGATTAATATTGAGCCTTATAGAGTCATTGTACATTCAAAGAGACCCTTCTTGGTCTTTTGAATCATGTAAAAAGGTTAAGTATTGAGTCAAATATGATTTATGTATCCTCCACACCATGTTGGCCTAGAAGAGATCAATTCGGCCTAAGGACACTTATTCGACTAACAAGAAGCCTATAAATACAAGCTATTCGAATTCATTTGGAGCATCAAATCTCAAGCTAGTTCGATATCTCATGAATAGCTGGAGAAGTATGAAGTTTGTAGTCAGGAAGCCAAAGGAAGTGTGAGTTTGGGGAAATCTAAGGAGAAGAAGAAAATTGAACTCTCAGTGCCTCTCTCTTTCTATGTTATTTGCCCTAGATTGGGATATCAAAGTCCTCCAAGTTTCATTGTTGCCGGAAGCTGCATGTTGCTAGAAGTTGCTGCCTAGTCGAAGTTACTGGAAAGGGGTCGAATATCTAGGAGGTTTACTTGGTGTAGAGGGAAGGTCTGGTCTATTTCTAGGGTGAAGAGTCTCAAAGAATACTATTGAAAGGAAGAATTATTTTGACTGGGTTTTCCCCTCGAGGGGAGTTTTTCCCTTACATAGTGTCTACATCTTGTGTATCTTGTTATTTGATCTTCGTACACACATAATATGGTAATTTCTTGATGAAATATAAGCTAATAAATAAGTAAAATAGGTCCACACACTCACAATTAATTATCAAGAAAGGAGAATCAAACACTAATATAACTATTTTGATTTTCCAACATGGTATCAGAGCTAAGGTCAGGAAGATTCAAAGATCACATTGTTGGCTTGGATTCTCCCTCTTTGATGTAGATAAGAATGGGTATCAACACTACTGGAAGTTGGATCAAGAAGTTCATGTATTACTTATTCAACAAGGTCAGAATTCAAGGATTCTTGTTGCTCATACAGGTTCTCTTAATGATGACAATGCATGGATGATTGATAGAGGGGCATCGAGACACGTGACAGGATAAAGTAAAAAACTTCATATACTATCAAAGGAGCCATATTCTCATGGAGTGTAATTGGGTGACAACAAAATCTATGATTTTAGAGGCTTGGGATCAACATCATTAAGCTAGATCATGGATCAAAGTTGCACCTCAACAACATTCTATATGTTCCAAGTTTGAAAAATAATTTTCTTTCTTTTTCTTCTTTAGAAGATAAAGGGGAAAGAATTTATTTTTTCCATGGTGTTATCACTTGAATGGACAGGTTGGCATGTTTCAACCTAAAACCAAGAGTAACTATTTCAAACCAAATTTTAACTGGAATTTAACCCTTCAAGTTTGAGAGGGCTATCTCAAAATAACTTATAATATTCTTTGTATAAACTCAAAACATCATATGGCTAACTCATTTTTTATTTTATTATTTTGCAAGTGAAAGAGAGTGTGAGGACAACCACCATTGGGCATGGAGTCAGTTAGGAAAAAATCCAATTACAAACAACATTTTTTCATGGAAGCTGAGGAATTTTTGGCTTTAAATTGGTGTGAAGTAAACATTTACATTAAAACACATCAAAATGAAGGAATTTGTAGCAATGTGACATGAATTCCATGTAATCAATATGCTATGAACACAGATAACAACATAAAATCATGATAAGAAAAGATAAAGCCAAAATTGAATCTCAGGTACTAAAACAGAGTATGTTGCAAAATTTCTATTAACTAGATAAAATATTTACATAAATTGGCCTTCTCACATCATCCATAAACCCCTTCATAGTCAAAAAAATACATATTTATAGCGAGAGATCTCCATTAAAAAATCTTCCACCTGGGTTAGATTCGATCAGCAGCTAAGAGACCTAATCCTACTTGACTTACAATGCATATGAGTTTTCTTAGGAATTTTCTGTTATAACATAATTTGAATATAAATAGGAGTCTTTTCATTTATGATATCAAAAAAATTATGTTGGTGAACCTCATCGAATCAAACCAACTATTGAATGTGCTGGAGTGTTGTGCTTTTGCCATGTGGATGTTGACCTAGTTGACTTTCTTACCTGTATTCCTAAAAAATAGGAGTCCATTGGCTGATGAAGTGGACACTCCTATGACCTGTAGCCCATATAATTGCCTTGTTATCTTATGCCCAATAAAAACTAATCAAAACTTTATAACACAGAAAAAATATAGTTGTACAATACTGTAGAAAAAATTTGGTAGAAAATAGCAAAAAACACATTTCTGCTACCCATCTAACCTTTCTGCAAATTCTGAAGTCTTCATTGATGTTTTTTAGCTAAAATTTTGTCATTAGAACTCCTTTAGCTTAGATTTTTGCTTTTTTTTCCTTCATGAAAAGCTACAACAATTTCGTAGAAAATATTCACCTTAACTATGGTGAGTTTTTACGAAACTGTAAATTTTCTAAGATTTTTCCTTTTCATGATTTCTTCAGACTCCTTATCATTTCTAATATCTTGTTCAAACATGTATATTGTTGAAACTTGTGGTTAAATATAGTATAAGAAAAAATGATGATTTTACCATATTCAAGAAGTGCCATCTACTTCAGCAAAAATATGGAGATTTATTTTTGCAAGTTCAACTTTGATCATTTCTATTTGAGTTTCCAATGTTTTGACTTGTCTATGCAACCTGTTCCTATCTGCATGTAGCCAATTGTTCCATTTGTACACATGTATTAGCATTTTGTGAAAAGGAAGGATTATCTTCACCATCTTCCTGGATTCTTCTCCAAACCTTTCATAGAAATCAAGATGCTTTGATATATTCTCTTTTAACTCCTCAAATGGTAGTTTAGATTCTATCACCTCCTGCCTAGCTTCTCTTAATTGTTCTTGTAAAATCTCGATTTCACTTTTTTATTGTACATGCTCTTTCCCTTTCCTTTTCTTTGCTAACGTTGCTTTTTCTGAAGGCAACTCAAGCATATTTTCAGTTGTTTTCATTGATCTTGTAATAGTTTTCCTTGGTTTGAAGACAAAGCCTGGTTCCTCTTGTGTAAAATCTAATTTCTTGGCCCTCTTGCTCTTCTTTTGAGTTTATGCCTTTGTCACTTGTTCAAGCTAAAAATCTTGACTTTCCTCAATCTCAATGGCCTCTACGATATCAGTTAGCTTGCCCTTCCCTTTGTTATGTTTTCTAGTCATCCTCCATTCAGCACTTGTGGAAGTCTTCATTACAGGTTCTGCTACAGGTTCTACCTCTGGTTTCTTATCTTCCCTAGGGGTTATTGAATGATATTTTTGAGTTTTCCTAGAGGGGGTGGCAACATATAATTCATATCCACTCAAAAATAAGAAGGTAAATCAATCTCTTTTAAGCCTATTTAGCTCTTCTACAACCAGCAATTTGATGAGTCCATGGTGAAAAACAGAGGTATTACTAGCATAAGGTTTGGCTTGGACCTTGTCAACCATCTTCCCCAAACTTATATAAAGGTAAAAATTAATTTATATAGGTTTCTTACCTGTGAAATGAAATAGCAATCTAAAGTGATACTAAAAAAACCATGTTGAATATGCCTTCACATGTGAAGTACTTCTATATGACCATTAGAAGCTTAGAAAAATGCTCTTTGAGGAAAGTTCTAGAAATGTCAGTAGTCATGTCAATCCCTTTTTGTTATTTCTTGAGAAATTCATCAAAATTTAGCAGTTGAAAGTTCTGCACTTTGAACTACATTTAACTAGTCCTAGGGATCTTCGTAGCAAGAGCAATTGTATCAGGTGACACTGGAAAATTCAACATGCCCACTTTTGAGTCTGTCCCTATGAAATTGATGGCAAAGTCTTTGGTAATTTTCCAATGGTAACCCTACATCTTCTGAAAAAAATGAAGGAATGCCACGCTCTCAAATAATTGAATGAAGGCGGGGTCTTTCTCCAATAGATTCATGTCCACGAATTCATAACGTAAAACTGAGCCTCCTTTATAATGTTTTTTTCTGTGCCATGGTTGCAACACGCAGAGAGCTCCTTGCCACCTGTAAATTCTCCTAAAGACAACTATACCTGCTATGAAAATAATATACTCTTCCCTAAACACAGCAAGACAAACTCATATGATAACAAGAGACCTTCCTTATGATAGAAAAACCAATCTAAAGTGAAAAGGAAAATGAGGCAAGAATGAATTTATGCGTTGTGAATGTTTTGGGGATAATGGATAAAGGAAAACAACATGTATTCATGATCCACCATGAATCTAACCACAACCTTTTAAAAAAAAGTGTATCGTTACCACAGCAGCGTACGAGACGGGTTCACTACAGAAGTGTCAGGAACTTTTGTAGCAAACCCTCAGTTTCCCTAACTAGAGTTGCTACGAATTTCTACAAAATTGTCTAAATGCCAATTCTGACCAAATAATCCCAACATACATGGAAGTTTGGATTTTAACCTTTGTTATTAACCCCACTTAAACTAAAAATGACCCTACAAACTAACTATATGACCAAAATGACTTTTGTAAATGTTCTTTTATTTTGAGAAAATTCAAAACCCTAACTAATTTAGCCAATTAACTTAAAAACTAATTCCAAGTGTTATCATGGATAACAGATGGAAAAGTATTGGTTTTGGGAAAATAATCTACTATTGATAAATATATGGTTATTGGATTTCGTGAAGTAAGTCTTTATAGAGTCATTATACCACCTCCTCAAGCTTTGGTTCATATGGAAATAAGTCCCATTGAGATGTGGCATAGGAGGTATGGGCATTTACATTATAAATTAATCCCTACTCTTAATCAAATGGTTCATGGTATTCCTAATATGATGTTGGATCATGAAGGTGTGTGAAAGGGATGATCTTTGAGAAAACATACAAGAAATCCATTTCACAATAGTGAAACTAGGTCTAAATAGATATTAGACCTCATCAATTTCGAAATGTGTGGGCCCATGTCTGACAAATCACTTGGAGGTCATCTCTACTATGTGACATTTATTTATGACCATTCTAGAAATACATGGCTCTACCTTCTCAAAACAAAATATGAATTTTTTGATAAGTTCAAGTATTTTAGGGCTGAAGTGGAAACCCTAACCAAAAGAAATATAAAAACTCGAGGACTAATAATGGTGGGGAATAGAATTCTAAGGAATTTATTGCATATTATAAGGAAACAGTTATTAAGGGGGAGCTCATTATTCCCTATTATCCCGAACAAAATGGATTGGCTGAAAGGAATAATAGTTCAATTGAATAAGGAATTTGAATTATGCTCCTTGATCAAGATCTACCAAACTTCTTATGGGGTGAAGCAACAATAACATTACTATACATTCAAAATAGAAATCATGATAAGGGTCTTGATAATACAACACCCAAAGAGGTATTCATAAGAAAGAACCCAATTTTGGATCACCTCTGAATATTTGGAAGTCCAACATATATCCATGTCCCAAAAGACAAGCGAAAGAAGTTGGACTCTACAAGTATCAAGGCAATATTTGTTGGATATAGTCTCCCTTCAAAAGCATATATAATATACATAAAGGAAGGACGATATATTGAATTAAGTAGGGATGTCATATTTTATGAGAATCAAGCATACTATAAATCAAAGGATATTATTATTGATTCAAATGATGAAGAAGTTCCCATATTTGAAGAAGAAGAAATTCATCATGAAAACTCTACTACATATATCAAAGAAGAAGGACCAAGTGAACCTATTCAATAGATGATCATCCCAACCACAAGGAAGAGGAAAAATTGGTTGAAAGCTATATTGGAAGATGTTGAAGGACATGAAGTTGTGAAAGGAACCTTCAGGGAACAAAAGAGACCAAAAATATATTCTGGTAATGATGCATATATGACAAAATTGATAGAATTTGAACCATCTACATTCAAGGAATTTTCGCATCAAGGGGTTTGGAAGAAAGCAATGCAGGAAGAATATCAATCCATTATGAAGAATGCGGTTTGGTAAATCATTCCTAGCACTAATTAAAAATCAATTGTTACATCTAAATGGATCTATAAGATCAAACATGAAATTGATGGAAGTATAGACAACTATAAAACAAGATTCATTGCAAGGGGATTCTCTTAAAAGGAATTCATTAATTATGAAGAAACCTTTGCACCTACATCAAGGTTCACTACTATTATATTGTTGGTTTCATTGACTAATACAATGGAGTGGAATATACATCAGATGGATGTGAAGACTGCATTTCTAAATGTGATCGTTGATGAGGAAGTGTGCATCGAATAACCCGAAGGATTTGAAATTAATAGAAGAGACTCTCATGTTTGCAGACTTAAGAAGGCCCTATATGGTTTAAAGCAACCACCTAGGGAATGGTATTCTAGGATGGAAGCATATATACTTAGAATTGGGTTCGTAAAGAGTTTTGTTGATGTGAATATCTACATCAAGGTCATGAATGATGATCCTGTCATTATTCTACTATATGTGGATGATATATTCATCACAGTTGTAGAGTGAAGAACTCAAGAAAGCAAGAAGACGTTGGTAGTTGAATTTGAAATGAAGGATCTAGGACTAATGCACTATTACCTTGGTCTATAAGTATGGTGGATACCTAGGAGATAAATTTGGGGCAAGGAAAGTACATCATCAATTTGTTGCATAAATTTGGGATGATGGATTCCAAGTCGATGACTACTCCTATCATCACCAATCTCAATAAGTTGAGGGACTCTTACTATAGTCTTGTGGATCCTACCTCCTATCGACAGTTGGTGAGATCCCTAATGTATCTTGTAAATAATAGGCCAGATATATGTTTTACAGTAAACATTCTTAGTCATTTTCTGTTGGAGCCCTGTTACAATCATTGGATAGCTGCTAAATGTATACTAAGGTATCTTTGTGGCACTACATATCACTGCCTAAATTATGGTAGCTAGTAAGGAAGTCAAGATAATTGGCTTCACTGACTCTTATTGGGGTGGTAGTGAGACCGATGGAAGGAGCAATATTACATGATGTTTTAGTCTAGGAGTTGCTATGATCTCATGGATTATTAGGAAGCAAGATCATGTTACATTGAATAGTGTCGAGGTAGATTATGTTGTTGCATGTGAAGTACGAAAGGTGTTTGAAATACTGAGAGGGGGGTGAATCAGTATTTATTTCCAATTGTTATTTTTAACGGTTAGATCACTTATAATAAGAACACAAAATGAACAATAAGAATAAATTCTTCTATTATATTCTTCAAAAAAATAGATACAATAAAATATGTACAATAGGTGTAGGGCTCCAACCCTAGACGAAGACACATATCTTGAATATTCTAGGCTCCAACCTATTTCCAAGCACCAACTTGGACTATTTTTAGGCTCCGACCTCTAGGGCTTCGACCCTATCTATACAAGGCACCAACCTTGCATTTAGAGGCTCCAACCCCAAGGGCTCCAACCCTTCTTTGGTTCAAGCTCCAACCTGTATTCTTGAAGACACCGATCCTCTAGGGCTCCAACCCTATCTTCCAAGGCACCGACCTTTTCTCTATGAGGCTCCAACTGTCAACTTCACTTCATCAAAATATGCTTGGTTATTCTTCACAGCTCCCAAAGCCTTCTTCAACGAGTCATATCACACTTAGTCTCCACGTCACATCATCAATGACAACCTTTTCTTCTTAGAACATGTCACCACTTCTCTTCATCGTACCCAAACAATTTCTCCAAGTTACCTCATGATGACATCAGTGATGCATCATGATCTTCAATGTTATTTCCAAGATCACTTAAGGCTTCTCAACAAAATATCTTCAATCTTCTTCAAGATCATTCCACAAATTCTTCTTCACTTTTTTTTCTTTTATACTTCTACTTCACTAATCTCCCTTGATCCTGAAATATTGTGCTCAATAATTTGTTCTTCAAGAATATCTTGAATATTTTTAAGAGCGCCTTTGATTCTGCCCCAAGGTGCCTTCTAAAATAGTTCAAGCCCCTCATAGATCAAGGTCTTCACTTCAAGTCTTCACAAGATTTTCCAATATAAACCTTAAGATCCTTCAGATGTTAAGTTCTAGCCTCACATTTTCCAATCTTGAAGATTTGAGGATTGTACAAGTGTAACTGTAGCTGTGTCTCTTCAAACTGAGATTGTTTTTCAAGCACCGAACTGCCTCCACAGGACTGTCTCCACAAGTAGCAGCATTGTTCCTTCTGTGCACAAATCTGAATTATATTATTTCAGGTCTGAAGCTAAATGATCACCACAGATCTGCAACAAGTGTTATTACAGGTGTGAAAAAAAGGTCAGAAAAAATGTTGCTACAGGATCGAGAATATGCTGCCAAAAATCTGCAAGGAAGTGTTACAACAAGTCCAAAAGTGTGCCTCCACAGTTCTGCAAACAATGCTACAAAAAATCCATTTTTTCTGTGTAATTCTTCAATAACGAGTCTGCAATATAATATATCTGTTTTAAGGTTTTAGAGGTGACATTCCACCACATTGCTGCAATCTGACTTCTTTGTATGGTATCCCAAACAGAAATTATCCTTAATTGTCCTTCTCGCCCTCCTTACTGTGTTTTTGGTCCTCTCTGAACTCCTGTGATATTCTTCACCGAAATTGATGGTGAAAAATGAATGTTTTGACTTATATTTATAGTGATATTGTCCTTTAAAGAGAGGACGTGACTGTTGGAGATGAGAGCCAACATATGTATGTTAACTTATGTCAGCTAGATTAAAAATAATAATAATAATAATAATTCTAAACTTAAAAATTCATTATCTCATCAACCACTAGGATTTTAGGGGAAAGTAAGGGCTCATTAGAAAGGGAAAAATATACTCTACAAGACGGTATAAGATCCATTTTGAAAGGTCACCTCTAAGGTGGTGAAAAAAAATTTTCTTTGTGACTGCCCTTGAATTATTTAGAGAAGAAAATGATTAGGACAATATGGCTTCTTTGTTTGGGTTCTCCATTGTTTGTCTTCTCCATTATTTGGCTTCTTCATCATCACAGGAACATGTAGGACATCCACGTCATCATGATAGTGTCCAGAAATGAGTATATCATCCATGTCATCACATAATTGTGCAGTAATATGTTATAGTGCAGCATCATTAGGAGAACTTCAAATTAGTCTTCCAGCCATCAAATGAGATCTTCCACATCATCATCTAGTCTTCCAACCTTACAGTGTATGACTTCATCAAGTATCATCCATGTGTATGACATCATCAAGTATCATCCAAGTGTGTGACATCATTGGTTAAGATATCAAGTGCATGCAACATTAGATCAAGTACTTAGGGCTTCCTTCATTAGTGGTTTGACTTCTTCGTGACTTGACATCTTCATTGATAGTGTCCTAGTCAACCAAGAGTCATGGCATCATCATCTGGAACCAGGCATCTCAAGAATATTGACATATCAATCAATGCCACTTTAACATCAATGACAACCTTGATTAACAAAAGGAGTTTGTTTGCTTAATGAAGCTTCTAAAAAAATTGTTCAAGAAGTATTTGGGTCCTACTGTGATTAATTGTGACAATCAAAGTTGTATCAAGATGTTTGTAGATCGTGTGTTTCATTCGAGACCTAAGCATATCAATAATAAGTTCCAATTTATTATAAATATGGTGCAAGATGGGATCGTGAAGTTGGTGCATGTCTCGACAAATGAACAAGTAGCAGACATACTAACAAAGGCCCTTACAAATAAGAAGTTTGAGTATATGAGAAAATTTTTGGGTTTGGTAGACATTGTTGATTGTATTGATGGTAAGAAAATGGAAGAGATTCATTGAGGCTTTGTGGGAGGACATTTTGCTGGACCTTTGTGTTAATGTCTAGGTCCCAAAGTAGGGAAGGGTGGTGTAGATCGAAGAGCTCTAACCATGGATACGCACCTAGGTCCCTAGGTTGGTGGTTAGAAAGTAAGTTTGATGGTCCCTACAGGGGATGAAATATTGAGTCCACCTTATTGCCACTTGGATAGATTGTCTTGGTCAGGAATCTACTCTGAGGCATTGTGGTGCTTAAATTGTTGAGATACCAATGGATAGATTGCACTAGTCGGGAATCTAGTCCATTGCATTGTGGTGCCTAAAGTTCTTCACTATTTCATGTAGTTTGAGATCTTCTATTGTATTTTTATATGATGAATACCTCCCTAGTTAAGAGGGATTTTTGGAAATTGTAAATAAGTTCGGTCTTCAGTTAGTATATTTGAGTCATCATGAAATGTACTTTTCAAAACAATAAAGAAATTATTTTTTATTATTTCAAAAATGACTTATTAAAGCATGGGTTTCATTCTTGGGTCATATTTATATCATTCAAAGTCCTCATTGTGGACTCCTAAGATTAATATTAAGTTTATAGAGTCATTCTACATTCAAAGGGACCCTTCTCAAGCCTTTGAATCATGTAAAAAGGTTAAGTATTGATTCAAATATGATTTATGTATCCTCCACACCAAGTCGGCCTAGAAGAGATCAAGTCGTACTAAGGGCACTTATTCAACCCACAAGAAGCCTATAAATACAAGCTAGTCGAATTCATTTAGAGCATCACATCTCAAGATAGTTTGATATCTCAAGAGTAGCTAGAGAAGTACGAAGTATGTTTCCATGAAGCCAAAGGAAGTGTGAGCTTGGGGAAGTCTAAGAAGAGGAAGAAAATTGAACTTTTGGTGCCTCTCTCTCTATTTCGTGCCCTAGATTGAGAGATGGAATTCCTACAATTTTCATTGTTTCCGGAAGGTAGAAGTTTCTACCTAGTTGAAGTTGTTGGAAAGGTGTCAAAGATCTGGGAGGATGACTTGGTGTGGAGGAAATTTTTGGTCTATATCTAGGGTGAAGAGTCTCAAAGAATACTATTGAAAGGAATAATTATTTTGACTGGGTTTTCCCCTCGAGGGGGGTGTTTCCCTAGCATAGTGTCTACATCTTGTGTCTCTTATTTTTTTATCTTCATACGCACATAATATGGTAATTTATTGATAGAAGATAAGATAATTAATAAGTAAAAGAAGGCAACACACTCACAAGTAATTATCAAGAAAGGATAATCAAACCCTAATATAACTACTTTGATTTTCCAACAATGAGTTGTTACTAATATGTATGTCATTCTGTAATTGAAGTTTAAATTGGTAAAAAAAACTAAGAAGATCACACTATTGATTCAACCACCCCCCTCCCCCGCCCCTCAATTGTTCTCCATGGTTTCCAAATGTGAATAGATGAGTTTATGTTAAGCATGGTAGAAACCATTTGATTATTGGTCATTAAGGTATACCATTAACAAATGCTAATGGGCCCAAAAATGATGAAAATGGACCCAAAGGTACTTATCACATTCCACCAAGGGTGAATAAATGAGGATTCAATGAGGTGAACCAATTTTTTATCATGGGGAATCCTGCCACTAAGGTTTGTAAGATACAAGGTACTACTGAGTTCCTAGATCAAGCTCTTGGATAATGAGATGAAGTCAACAGGAGAAGAACCTTCGAAGTAGGGCCTTAATGTATCCCCCATAAATCAACATGAAATATATTGATAGATGATGTGAATGTATGAAGTCATGAAGTACAACTGACATAGGGATGGTCAACACAAAAGGTTAACAAGGTATGCAGATGGTTGACAAAGGTTGAGACTTCCCATGAACATGTAATGGCATACCACAAAAGTAACTTGGAAGCATTGATTAATGAGAAACAAGTGATATCTTTCAACAACACAAGAGTAATGAAGCATGCTCCATAATGACTAGATGACTAACCAGCTAGAGGAGTGAAAAGCTCATATGTATGGTATGGCTCCTAGGAAATCTAAAACCGAATTGTAATAAAATAATGCAAAAAATTTCCATGTTCAAGGGTGATGTAATTGGTGTTTCCATTTTGACTAATATAATGAATAAAGTGGTTTCCCTTCCATTTTCTCTTTTTAATATCCTTCATAGTTTAATGAGCACAAAAGAGAATACAAATAAGCTCGACAATGTGTTTTCAGTTTTCTTTTAACGATCCTGAAAAGAGATAAAAGGATACTTAGAAAGGTGACTTCTTTATGGTTTAGTAAGCTCAAAGAAGAGGTATTAGTGTGCTCAATAAAGCATTTTTTCCCATGAGATTTTAATGAGGTGGAAAAAAGAGGTAAAAGAATGCTTAGTATCCTTTAGTTTTTAACGAGCGTGAGAATGACACAAAGGAAGCTCATCCTAGAGGAACAAGTGGTATAAAGGGTAGCAACTATTTATGATCTCATAGAAATTCCCTCAATAGAGAGAGGAAAAGAGGCTGTAAAATGAGACCACTCATCGCAATAGTCCCTACAATAAGGGTAGAAACATCAGGCAGAAGAAAACAATGGGCCAAGTACAATGTCACAGCAGTGGTAAAATGAGACCAAGACTAGTTATATCCATAAGTAGGCTAAGTATAGTAGCAATCGCAAGTAACAAAACATGGAAAATTTTAGGGGCTAATATTCGCAGGTGGGCTAATATTCCATGATTTTTCCAAAAAAGATTCGTCAATTTCCATTTTTCTAAAAATTAATTCACCCAAATTTTATAGTACAAAAATTTTTTACCTTAAAAAGTGCTAACATTATATATTGTCTAATATAAAATAATTATAAACCTAAACATTTTTACAAAATTATCATCAAGAATTTTAAAAATTTGGATATTAGGGACTAGTAAGATTCTCTAAGGTTGCTAAATTTTAAGATAAACTTCCATCCTTAAAATTTTCCCTAGCACAAAATGGGTGGAATCATCTCGAGGTGTAGCCAAAAAATGACGAAGAAGAGTAAATTAGGCTTAAATTCTAATTCATGGTAGGTCAAGAGAAATGATTCTAAGGAAATAAAATAATGTGGCGTGGACACCATAATGACAAATAGGTGCTAATATAGGTAATATATGTATAATAAATCTCTAATAACAAGTTACAAAATGAAAATATATATGGGTTAATTATTGCAACATGATGGGATCAGACCTAAGGTGCAATGAAGATGGAAAATATGACCAATGATGAAATATAAATGGTGATGAAATACCTACCCTTATATGCCAATTTTAGTAAAACACACCAAGGCCTATTGTAGGAATGGAACCACGAGAAACTTGAAGCATGATGAGCAAAAATATGCTAAAATTTTGTAGACAAAGCCGTTAGTGGAGTAAAATTCACCGATGAGGGTCATGGTCATCGATAAAAGGGTTGGTAACAACGTAGAAATGACTAATAATGGGTGAAATTTCCATTAGTTCAGAACTCCTAAGTGGTATATATAAGGAAATTTGGCCAATATTAGGAGCTCATTTGTGCATTTAAGTGTTGAGAGTGGAGTAAGTGGATAAAATCACCTATTTTCTCTCAAAATTTTGATTGAGGTTCCATACTCTATAGGCTACTATTTTCCAATCTATCTCCACTAGGTAAATATTCATATGCCCCTCTTACCCTCAATCTTCATATTAGTAGATTCAATCAATTTTTAACATGGAACTCTCTTGCCCTAGGTCGTGAGAGTGTGGTTGCACCCAAGTAGGGTTTTTCACGGAGACTGCAATAGTTTTAATTGCAAGAAATGATAAACCTAGGAGTTTTTGGGTGTTATGTGGATAACGACGTGACAATGACCATGTCGTGTTGCCCACAAAATAGACAAAGGAAGAAATGAATGTGTGTGATTTATTTTCCTATGGCTTACATGATGATTTGTGTATATGGTGCAGGTTTTTCACCATGAATGAGTGGAGGGAATGTGAACACCAGGAAAATGATATTAGATCCCGATCTCATCCCCCAAGCCTATAAGCTATTTTTGTCGGTGTGAGGAGTACTAAAAAGGGTAGTGTGGATGACTATGTGGCTTGGTATTATTGGCCACATGATCGGACAATGAGAGACAAGGTACTCATGACAGATACCATTGATCTCACATTGTGGACCATAATATTCACTATCCTCTAGATAGTTAGGTCATTATCACCACACCTAGTCTCTAAGGCTCATATGGATCTTGTTATTCGGTGTGTGGAACCAACACTTTTAAACTAGTGTAAGGGATTGCTAGAAAAAATAAAAGACCAACTCACCCATTGACAAACATGATGACATAAAAAAAATTATTGTGGAAGTATCTTGGTATATTTCTTCTTGGATTAGGCCCCTATTATGATACCAAGGGTATATTACCTTGATCTAGATCATATAAAGCCACGCATGGCACATTGGACCAAGTTAATGGGAGGACTAGAGGGTGGACATCATGAACAACGATTTGACCCTTAATTTTTCAAATGGTTCAAGGATGACATCTTATTTGTGGATGATTATGCCTATTAGGGTGTTAACTTTGTGAACTATCCAAACCAAGTCCTTCCCCTTGGTGCGCATTGTATTTAATTTTTATTTGTTTTTAGTTTTCAAAGTATTTCAGTTCTTTTTGGAGTTTTGCATGGGTATATAGTCACTAACATATAAATGATTTGATATGCATATGTGGGACCAGATTTACCCATGGGAAAATCACGATTACATCGTAGAGCAATGGGTGCATGAGTTAGAGATGAAGCATCTGAGGAGGAGGATGGAGAAGATCATGATGAGTTGTGTGATTTCACACGTAACATGGAGGGGTTGACTCTAGAGATACAACCATTATCTATGTATGATATTCCTCCATAACTACAAAAAATAGTGTGGTGGTACACTCTTCTCATCTTCAATGTCTCTTGCAGTTTATTGCACATGTTGTTTTGTGTTATGTCCAACACGAGGATGATTAGCTTCATAGTATAGTCTTCCTAGGACATTTTTTGGTTTGCATATGTACTAGATTAGTAGCATGGGCCTTATATTCCATGTTCTTACTGATTTACCCACACGATATATTTTATATAAAAACTCATTTTTGACCTAGGATATAAAAATGACAATTTCGGTGTTTTTATTAATGTGTTCTAATTATTTTTTTGTTGATGTTGTAAATAAATGCATGTTATGCATGGTTTATAAAATCAATGTGACAAATTCCAATCCAAGGCAATTATCTAATGGATCAACAAGTGTACTGAAGCCTCGAGGAATGTGAATGTTGGTAATTTTAAAAAAATCAATTCCAGTATATGTACCCTTCAATAGGAACAAAATAATGCAGGATTACTCATAGAATAAACTCAGTTCAGCTGAGACACTACAAGTTGCAAGTCAAATTGGAAAACCCAGTGGTGTATGCCAAGGGTAATAGCCTCGGTCAAGAGCTCAGTGATGGTTCTATATTCTTCCACATTTTCGGTTTTTGGGAAAAGACAAATTCCATTTGAACTCATGAGCTCATTGGTGGGTGAAATGAGGACCTAAGCAATGAATTCTATGTTTCAAGTGTTATGGTTGGAACAATCTATCCAACCAAGAATCACACATAAGAAACATGTAAAAAAAATTTTGATACAAATAAAATAAAAAGAGAAGAAAACACATCGCACACACACCTATATAAAACATGTACAAATACCATGCAGTGAGAAGACTTTTTGAGGTAGAGCCCATTACATGGTTCCAATAAAGGATTTCCATCAAAATATACTAGCTCATAGGCCTTTTTTTTTATAACATGTTTAACAATATAGGGACTACGTCAGAGAGGTTCTAGATTACCTACACCTAAATTATCTTAATCCTAATCATAGACTAGAACCAGATCACCTTCCACAAATACATGTGATCGAACAAATTTATCATATTGAGCCTTGGCACACTTTTTATGAGTTTTTTAAGCTATTGAAAAATAGAGACATTGTTCATCAATATGGGCCAAGTGTAAGAGGCATTCTCACTTAACATAAGTTTCAGGAAGTAGTTCAATGACTAGTTTCAAGGATGGAATTTTACACTTGAACATATCTACAACCTCTGCTCCATAAACCAACTAGAAAGGAGTGAAACTTGTGGAAGTTTTCACTTAGGTTCGATAGGCCCAGAACACGGATAAAAGCATGAGATGCCAATTCCACTTATGAGTCCCTAATATCCTTCGGAGTATGTTTTTCAATAAATGATTAACGACCTCTACTTGTCCTTTAGCTTGGGTATAATAGGGGGTCACATGTTCTCAATGAAAAATCCAACTTGGTTGTTAACTCTATCATCATATGATTACGAAAATGTGAACCATGATCAGTTATGATCATTTTGGGTACCTCAAACCTAGCAATAATGTAGTTGAGTATGAATAATGCCACAATGGCACCATTGTTAAATAAGGTAGGCATAGCCTCAACCCACTTAGTAAAGTAGCCCACTCCTATAATAATTTATTAGTGTCCTTTCGTCGAGGATGGGTTACACTACATAAATTAAATGCCCCATTTAGCAAAGGGTTTGATATCAACTATAAGGTGAAGTGGAGCAAGGTGAGCATGCATCTTCTTATCAAATATTTGACATGGATGACACTTTTTTGGATCGTAGTAATACAAACTATAAATATCGAAGGCCAAAACAACCAACACACAAGATTTTCTAAGTAGTGGCATGCACAGAAAAATGAATGTCACATGATTTGGAATGGTAATCATTTAGGAATTTTCCCACTAAGGCATGTGTTATACATCCACGTACACCGCATCAAATTTGCAGTGATAAAGATTATCAATGATAATGACAAATTTCCTAGCTTGATGGCATATACACCAATGTTCATCATGGGACAAATCAGACTTACAAAGTTGAGTTTTGAGATAAAGAAGAACATCCTCATACCCTGGATCACGGGATCTAATGCCAAAAAATAATTCATTAGGAAACAAGTCCTTAGCCACAACTTCTTCATTAACTCGACGTAACTCACAAATTAACTTAGTGAATGCCAAGGATTTCTTGGATTTAGCAACCACAAACTCTTAAAGAATAACAATGTAATTAGAGTATTTTCCTCCAAATATTTGATGACTAGGATTATTTTTTATGTGGGAGTCAGTGATTACGTGGTCTTTCGCAAGATTATCACTAATGTCATAATTGTTGGAAAAAAATAACTACTTCCAAAGCCAAATTTTCAATGTGGGAATAATGAAGCTCTGGACAGATAAGGCCTTTGCTAAGGTAATAAAATGGCATGTTCAGTGTGCATATTGTCTTCTTACACAATAACCATATGTTGGCATTATGTTGGAATTGATGTCAACAACGATTAGCAAAACTTTCACGCGCCCATCTAGTGGATCTATTTTACAAGATATTATGAGTATGCTTAAATTATGTTTGATGTCTGACAAACTAATTATGCAGGGAAATCATCACTTGGAATATTTTTATAACATAATTTTTTAAGGGAGCTCTACTTGAATGGTTCATGAGGCACAATAATTTCTAAGGTTTTGCAAATGGGGTAGCAAGCTAAGGGGGCTTGATTGTGGGGAAAACTCAACAGTTAAGCCTGCTTGAGCCAGAGGCGTTCTAGGATGGGTGACCTCCCGGGAAGTCCTGGTTATCGGGTGCAAGCCCCTGAAGTGATGATTGACGCTATGTGATTCATTTCACTAGTTTCAATCCCACTTCTTCACCCCTGTGAGCATCACCTGATGCAAGAGTGCTAAGTGGACTATTCAAAAACCATGAGAAATTAATCAGTTACGACTACCTCTCATTAAAATGGTCATAGATGAATGACTTACTTAACACAGTTAAATCCCAAAAATGATATCTAATATAATGCACTATGGAAACCCCTCATACTTAAACATCATTTGTGTTGGATTACATTATCCAGCATGCACAATTACGTTGTGTGGTCAGGTACAGATTATTAAATTTTCTCTAGCTCATCCGAACTTATGTAGGAATGCAATAAATACAGAAATACACATAAACACAGAGATGCAGCAGAAATAACACTTCATTTCATTAATATCAAATAATTGAAATATGCTTATAGACATAACGCAAACAAACTAGCTATGGCGATGGTAGCTTATCTATGAGAATAGATGTGGTGCCTACATGCCTCTGAATTGTGTTATAAAAAGGCTCAATGGCCTTTTTATTATTGAACAACATAGGAAAACTTTAAACAACCAAAACCCTAACCCTAGGAGATGAAATTCCAAGAGTATATGGGCCCTGTTGGGGTTAGTTGGGCAGCCAACTTCTCGGGGTCGTAACTTGGTCATATTATCTATGTTTTGCGTGTACAATATATCATCATAAATCTCTCTCTGAGTACTATAGTTTTTTCCATGGGCCCATGCCTAGCTAGCATGGGCCTACGGAATACCTCAAAAAAAAGTCGTTTAGGGGGGTCAAAACTGCTCCGGAAGTTCAAGACCTAAAAAACTGCTAAAAATAGTAAATGATGCTATAAAAAAGGAAACTAATGAAACTCACTGGAGGTCTAGGTGGAATATGGCCGGAATTAAGCAAGAAAGAAATAAAATATATAAATACACATAAACTCAAAGATGCAGCAAAAATAATACTTCACTTCATTAATATCACATAACTGAAATATGTTTATAGACAAAATAGAAATAAACTAGTTAGGGCGCTGGTAGCTTATCTCTGAGAAGAGATGTGTCAGCTACATGCCTATGAATTGTGTTACAATGAGGCTAAAAGGCCTATTTATTATTGATAAACAATGGAAAACCCCAAACATCCAAAAACCTAACCGTAGGAGATGAAACGCCAAATTATGGGCCCCATTAGAATAAATTGGTACATCAATTTCCCAAGGTCGTAACTTTGGCATAGAATCTTTGTTTGATGCACATGATACCTCGTTATAAATATCTATCTGAAGACTACAACTGCTTACAGTGGATATCGAGTCAAAGACTCATATTTTCCTAAAGGTGATTTTTCCAAACAAAAACGTCGTTTAGGGCCTCAAAACGGCTCTAGACGTTTAGGACCCGAAAAACTGTCAAAAATAGTAAATTGTGCTACAATTAAAGAAACTGAAAAAATGAAAGAAAAAATGGTGGGGGTCCCAGTGGAATAGGCGATTGGGCACCAATATCCACCTAGATCATAATAGGTGGGTGGCCACCAATATCCACCTAGATCAGAATAGGTGGGTGGCCACCAATATCCACCTGGATCATTCCTCACCCCTTAGGAAGCAATTGTCCCCATTGCGTGCAGAGCCTCAATCAGGTGAGGAAACTTCTGTTGAACCTAGTCCCTGGTGAACCACTTTCCCTGGTGGAGGAGCTGGCCTGATTTGACAACTCGATATAGTTGGATCCTCTGCTAACGAGTGTTCTTGATTTGTGTGCCCATGATCTGATCAATTGTGGCTTGTTCCATGCAGTCTGGGTTTAAGTTTGTTGGTGTGAATTTTTTTTCCATGTCGGATGTGTCTAGTAGAGGTGGAAAGTACGGCCAAAGGCGGTCCACATTGAACATTTGGTGCATACTAAGGAAAGGTGCAATACTGAGCTTAAAGGCATTGTCCCCTACAACCTTGGTGATGGTGTATGGCCCATATTGGAGAGGGTGAAGTTTGTGGTTGGGTCCAGCGAGGCGCTCCTTCTGCAAATGTAGCCACACTTTGTCACCCACCTGGAATTTGTGTGGCACCCAATGTTGATCATGTCATTTCTTTTACTTAGCATTGGCTCTATCCAATATGTCATGAACCTATTGGCATATGTTTTGAATGCCCTCAATGAAGTTGTTCGCCTTGTCAGCTTCAGACTGGACATGAGATGAATATGCCTGAGTAGCCTCAAATGGCATGGATACGTCAATGGGACATATTGGTTGGAATCCCAAGCCCACCGGAAATGGGTTGTGGCTGGCTGAGCTGTCGAGATCTCGGTTATAGGTGTGTTGTACATAGGGGAGGCCCTCATCCCATGTGCGTGGATGCTTTGAGTTGTACATGCGTAGAATGTGTATGATCATCCTGTTGACAACCTCTATATGTCCATCAGTTTGTGGATGGAAAGTCATGGACTTGGTGAGCTTGGTGTCTAGCATCGACCAAAGGCTAGACCAAAAAGTACTGAGGAACCTGTTGTCCCGATATGAAATGATATACTATGGGATCCCAAAGCGTACCCACACTTATTCAAAGAAGAGTTTAGCAGTGGCTTATGTTGTAATATTCTTCTTGCAGGTCTTCATAATGGCCATCTTTGAAAATCTGTCGACAATCGCAAAAACACAATCATTTCCATGCATAGTAGAAGGAAGGTCCGGCATGTAATCCATGGATATGGATTCCCTAGGTCGACTAGGGGTAGGCAGCAGAGTATAGAGGACTTACTTCTTGATGGTCAGTTTCAAAACGGAGCAGACATTGTAGGATCTGATGTACTTCCCGACATCCTGTCAAAGGTTCAGCCAATAGAAATACTTCTACAGTACTGCCATATTTTTCTCGACCCCAAAATACCCAGCAACCTGACTGTAGTGCGCTTCCCAAACCATCTTGGCATGCTCGCTTGAAGGAACACAAAGGTGTCCCAGGTGACATAGCAGTGCATCCTGGAGGTGAAAATTTGGAGCTTGCTTACCCTCTAAGAGCGTCGTGTATGTGTGGCAAAGTTCTGGATCACCTTTGTAGAGAAGCGGCCAGTCGGAAGTCTCGTACCCACAAGAGCTGAGCACGGTGGTTAGTGCAATACTCGGTGATCGGTTGAGGCAGTCTACAACATTATTCGTGTTTCCCTTCTTGTACTTGATGTTCAAATGAAACTATTGCGGGTATGTAGACCACTTTTGATGGTGATCGTTGTACAACTTTCCTTGATAGTATATGTTCGATCCTGGCCCTTCATCCTTAGTCGTTGTTTAGCCTTAACGCCCCTCCCTTCTCCTTTTTTAAACAGATCCTTCAACCTCAAAAAAAAAATATGAAATGAATCTAATAATATTAAATTATAATAAATATGTTTATATTATGAAATATTAATATTATTATTCCCCTCTGACCCCATATATATATATATATATATATATATATATATATATATATATATATATATTTCTATTTCTATTTTTCTTTTTCTTTCTTTCTTTCTTTCTTTTTCTTTTTCTTTTTCTTTCTTTCTCTCTCTCTCTCTCTCTCTCTCTCTCTCTCTCTCTCTCTCTCTCTCTCTCTCTTTTTTTTTTATATATCCCCTTATCTCATTTTTTACTTTTTTATTTATTTTTACTTTTTTATTTTTTATTTATTTTTTATTTATTTATTTATTTATTTATTTTTATTTTATTTTTATTCTTTTTTTTTTCAATAATTATATTTATATAATAATAAATAAATAAACTTGTTGAACCTTATTTTCCTCCTTTTGTTTTAATTAATATATTATAATATTATAATTAGTAACTAATCTAAATATAATATAACAATAAAATATTTTAATAAATTATTTCATTTTTTCCCCCTCTTAGTCAAACTAGTTGTTATACCGTAACGGCTAGTTGGATCCTCTCCCTATCTTTTTAAACTTGTCCCCTAGATCTGATTTCTCATCTTCTCCTAAAGATGAACCACACAGGTTAGTTTGAAACGCATTGACGATTCATGATCATATGTGATTATCACCAAAAGCAGTTTTTAAAAAATTATGGATCACAAAAGCCAAATTCCAAAAAAAAAAAAACTTCCCTTATGTCTCTATGAACTGCAAGGTTCGGTCGCCTGTGTGGATGATTGTTTCCTTCGCCAAAATTTAATGCTTCCATTGTTGGAAATCTTGCACAATGGAATACATCTCTTTTTCATAAGTGGGATACTTTCGAACTATGTCAGAAAGTGTCTCAGTGTGATATGTCATTGGATTCCCCTGTTGAGTAATAACTGCCCCAATAGCATAGTTAGAGGCATTTATCTCGATCTCAAATAGCTATTGAATTCTAGTAATGTGAGCACTTGTGCAGAGCAGAGGCGATCTTTCAACTCTACGAACGCATTTTGTTGAGATTCAGACCAAAATATTTTTTCTTTCTCTCCTCACTTCGTGACTTGACTCAAGGGCCAAGTGATATGAGAGAATCCCAACATGAACCTGTAGTAGAAATTTGCAAGACCCAGAAAGTTGTGGAACTCTGTTAGAGTGGTTGGGGTTGGCCAATCCCGAATGACTTGGATCTTGGCAGGATCCACATGCACCCCCCGCTCATCAATAATGTATCCTAGATATTGAACCTGGGTCATGCCAAAAATTCACTTCTCCATATTGGCACACAGCTTGTGTTGTCGCAATGTTTGGAGGACCTGTCGGATGTGGTGGAGGTGTTCTTCTCAAGTTTGGTTGAAGATTAGGATGTCATCCAAGTACACCACCACAAATGAGTTGGTGAATGGCTGCAAGATGTCTTCCATTAGCCTCATGAAGGTTGCGGGAGCATTCGTCGATCTGAAATGCATGACCAGCCATTTGAAAATTCCCTCCTTGGATTTGAAGGCAGTCTTCCACAAATCGGAGGGTTCGATTGGTACCTGGCGATACCCGGACTTCAAGTAAATCTTGTTGAAATATTTTCCCCCCTTGAGTTGGTCCAGAAGGTCATCAATCTGTGGGATTGGGTACCTATTCCGGACAGTGATCTTGTTTAGTGTTCAATATTCAATATAGAGTCTCCAAGTCTCATCCTTCTTCTGCACCAACATGATCGAGTTCCCACAGGGCGATGAACTCGATCGGATGTGACCTTTCTGCAACAGATCCTGAATTTTCCTCTGGAATTCATCATTCTCCATAACATAGCACTAATATATTGGTCCATTGGGAAACGGTGCACTTGGAGTCATATAAATGAAGTGCTTGACCTAACACTACAAAGGCACCCCCGTGACTGAGGCAAAGATGTTCCTGTACTCCTCCACAACTTTGTCCATATGTTGTTTTGTACGGAGGCGCCCGGTCTCGAGGTCGTGGCCATAATCTTCTTCTTTCCCTGAGGGAAGATCATCAGGAAAAAAAATTTCTCGGTTTTGGAAATGAGCTTACTGCATTGTGCTGCAGTAACCAAAGAGATGGTGGTAGGTGGTGCTACCTCCAGTATCTTGTACAACTTTTTTCCCAAAATAAAAATAACAACGCGAGGCATGGACTCATACATAGCATGTCGCTTCCATAAGTATGCTTGGCCTAATAATACTCACAAACATCAAGAAGATCAATGTCACATAATACCTCATCTGTGAAGGGCTTGATGTTGTAAGGAAGGCAGCATTGTTGGCTGACACGGAGATCTCATCCTTGGCGAAGCCACCCGATGGTGTACGGTTGTGAGTGTGTTATGGTCAGCAATCCAAGCCTCTTCACGACCTCTGCTGAAATGAGGTTCTTTTGGCTCTTGTTGTCGACAATGAACTGCAACAGGGAACCCTTTACCCACATTTGGGAATGGAAGAGGTGCTCCCCCTCCTCTGGATCTTCTGGTTCCTCCTTTTGGATCTTCGTAGTGGAAACAGTGGTATTGGGTTCCGCATCGATAATCTGCTTCCCTTTGTCATTCCCCTTGTCGGGTTATGATTCAGTGTCGGAGCATGAATTCAATTCAAAATCCTTCAGCTCGGACACCAATGATTGCTTGGCCCGACACTCGCTTGTGTTGTGAGCGTAGCTCTTATGTAACTCACACCACTTTCTTGTGTCCTTCTTTGGCTTTGTGGCGTTGTTATTTTCTTCTCGCTTTGGCGGGTTTTCCTAGGTCGCCCGACCTTGGCTTTGTCCTTTGTTTTTCGGTTTGGGGGCATCTTTCCCTTGCTTCTGATTCGTAGATCCAAAATATCGCTTCTTCTGCTTGAATTTCTGCTCAATATTGAAAGCATACCGGTATGTTGCACCAAGCGAGGAGATGTCGAGGAACTCCATTTCGTCCTAAATTTTTCCGTGTAGAAAACTGGGGTACTTCAGCACCAAATGTTTCTCTGAATCTTTGATACCCAACCTTGTTCGCAGGGTATGGAACAGATTCGCCATCTCATGCACATATTGATCTCTTTTTTGCCGCAGTTTATCCATTTTATGCACTTATCCTCATAGCCACGGAATAATATCGTACTTTGATGGCATCTCAAAACGAATCCCAAGTGGGTGCAGTCAAGAACAGAGACGGTTCCCCCTCATCCTTTTTCTCACAAAATTTATCCATCACCGTGTTCCTTTGTTTCTCAAGGGCCTCCTCGAGCAATATTTTGATAGGATATCCTGCTCCCTCGTATGTATTTTCTTACCCCATGGGCGTTTGTTGAGGTTTTCAAGGTTGATCTTGCAAAGGTTCAACCAGATCAAGCCCTAACTCATTATACCCCAACATCGTTGGGGACATGCAAAGAAGGATCGAGAAAAATAAGGTTGCTTTGATACCATTGATCTGGACTTATGAAAGAACACAATAAATACATAAATACACATAAACACAAAGATGCAGCAAAAATAACACTTCATTTCATTAATATCAAATAACTGAAATATGCTTACAGACATAATGGAAATAAACTAGCTAGGGTGCTAGTAGCTTATCTCTGAGAAGATATGTGGCGACTACAAGCCTCTGAACTGTGTTACAATGAGGCTCAAGGGCCTTTTTATTATTGAACAACATAGGAAAACCCTAAACAACCAAAACAATAACCCCAAGAGATGAAATGCCAAGATTTTGTGGGCCTCGTTGGGGTTATTTGGGCAACCAACTTCCCTGGGTTGTAACTTGGTCATATTATCTCTATTTGGCACATACAATATATCATATAAAATATTCTCTGAGTACTACATGTTTTCCGCATATGGGCCTACTGGAGACCTTAAAAAAATTCCGTTTAGGGGGTAAAAATTGCTTCGGAAGTTCAGGACCCAAAAACCTGCTAAAAATAGTAAATGTTACTATAAAAAAAGGAAAATGATGAAATTTACTGGAGGTCTAGGTGGAATAGGTGGGTGGACACAAATATCCACCTGAATCACTAGCTTTCCCTAGGTAGCCCACAAAGAAGTTGTTGAGTCATGTAAACAAAGCAGAGCCCAAAAAAACATGGCCTTCTCCCTTTGTTTTTTTCTCATGGTAATGTTGTATCGGCACCAGATATGGGTTTCCATCAAATTTACCATGGTAAATTCTCAAGTTATTTTTTATCAGCTCTCTGGTTTCATTCCATTCAAATATCACCATGGTAAAAATTCCCATGGTAATGTGTTATTTTGCTTGAGGAGCGATGGATATATAAACAAATGTGGGATGGCATTTTGAGTAGTGATTGGGTGATATGGATTTGGTGGAGAACATTGATATCAAATATCATCCAAGGGAAATATGATGACGTCAACCATGGGGGATGATTCACCATTTTTGGAGTAAAAAGGTAAGAAGATTAAAAAACTAATAAAAATAATTTTTGAACTCTTATTTTCAACTTATCTCCTTACAATTTTACTCAAATTTCAAGCAATTGCACTCGTTGGATGCGTAATTTAATTCATCATCCGAGTACCAATGTTACATACTTTAGATGGACCTTGCTACAAAAAAAAAAAAATGAGAAATACTTGAAAAATGAGATTGCAATCACGTTTTTCATGTATTTCTCATTTTTCATGTAGCAGGTTCCATCTAAAGTATGCAACATGGCTACCCCTTGGATGAGGAATTATATTATGCATCCAATGAGTGCTCCCACTTTAAATTTGAGTAAAATCGTAGGGAGATAAGTTGAAAATACGAGTTCAAAAGTAGTTTTTTTCTTTTTTCCCTCCAAAATTTGATGATGTAATCTTATCTTATTTTATTATTTCCACTATTATTTTATAATATTCCTTGGGAGGCCAATTTTAGACTCAAAATGTCTCTAATGATTTATTTTGGAGGTCAGTGCCTCCAACTAGTTGGTGACAACAAATTGATTTGAGGGAGTAAGTGCTTCTTGTTGGCGGATGCCAGCAAAATAATGAAGGGAGTGGGTGCTTCCTACTGGTCGGTTCTAGAAAAATAGTATAAGGGATTGGGTGCTTCTTTCTGGTAGATTCCAGAAAAATAGTATCAGGTAGTGGGTGCTTCTTGCTGGTGGGTGTCATCAAAACATTGCAAGTGGGTCGGTGTTTCCTACTGGTCAGTGACAGTGAACATACGTAAAGAAAGATTTAAGAGAAGAATAAGTATGGTTGTTTTCTACCTTTATGGGTTTCCACCGTAAAAATATATGTGTCTGATGTGTTTCTCATGTGATTTTTCTTATGGTTCTTGATCTATTGATTTCATGCATGATATTGTTGATAATTTATCAAGTAGTTTTTTTAAAAGGAGGTGTTAAAGTTTAAATGGTAATAAAAGTAGCTTTATATTGATTCAACACCCCCCCCCTCTCTTAGTATAAACAATATTTCTACAGTTGGTGTTAGATCAGGTGCCTTCAAGCCTTAAGTTAATCGCTAGAAGGAAGATCATGTGCAAATGTTCGGTCGAGAAGATGTGTTTTCAAGAAAACCCCATCTATTAAATGGAATAGAATTTACATTCTGGAAAATGAAAATGAGGTTATACATGGGGTTTCTAGGAGCAGGCGTATGGGAAAGTGTTGAAAAGGCGTATCAAAACCCAGGAACCACTCAAACAAATGAAGCGGGAAAGAAGAAGTATGAAAATAATGTTAAAGCAATGAATGTCGTTTTAGGAGGACTTTCTGAACCAGAATTTGTAAAGGTAATGTAGTATGAAACCACCAAAAAAATGTGGGACAAACTAGTGAATACCTATGAAGGAGACACAAAGGTAAAGAATGAATAACTGCAAGCATCCTAGATACAATATGAGAATCTAAAGATGCATGAAGATGAAAGTGTTTCCAGCTTCTTCCTTAGAGTAGATGAAATAGTAATCACTATGAAAGGCCTTGGTGAAAAATTTGAGGATTCTGCAATTATTCAAAAGGTATTGAGATCACTAACTCCTAGGTTCAATGCCAAAGTTTAAGAAATTGAAGAAATGTAGGATTTAAACCAACTATCCATGGAAATCCTCCACGGAATTTTAATAGCTTCTAAAATGAGGACAAAAGGGGACCAATTTCGAATTAGAGAAGCTACTTTCAAGGATTCAAGCATGGGAAGAAAAAAAGCAAGGACAAGAGAGCTCCAGCCACATCTTTGATGACGAGGAGGCAAACTTTGTTAGAAATCTACAAAAGGAAATCAGAAAGTACAAATGTAAGTTTCCATTTGTTTGTTTTAACAGTGGAAGAAGAGGAAAATTTTATATTGAATTCTCATACAAAGATAGTGCAAATAACGAGGAAAAGGGAAAGAATTTCTCTAAGAAAAATGTCAAGAAGAGTTTCTCTAAGAAGAAAAATTGTATTATCATGAAGCTAGTGATAGTTCATTAGATAACGAAGTATACTATGACTATCACTCTAAATTTGATGTGAACCTTCTCATGGCTCTTGAAAATCAATTTCCTAGTATAGATAATGGTGAATCAATAATATTGTGATGACGATAAAGTTGAATTGTTGAATTCACTAAAAGAAATAGATAGGCTCAAGAATTGAAATAAAAAGGCATAAAGAAGAAATTCAAGAATACAAGGAGAAAGATAATAATATTGATGAAGAGATGAACCTTCTAAAAATCCACTTAGAAGAATCTAAATGGCTGGAGGAAGTGCCAATGAAACATATTCAAGAGAAAGAAAAGAATTGTGAGAAACTGGATTCAAAAGTTGTAACACTAAGGAAAGATCTTGAGTAGACTAAATCACAACTAAATCTAAATCTAAGGTTTGTAAAAGGATATGAAACACTGGAGAAATTTATCACTAATCAACAGTCTCCATCAATTAATACATGTCTTAGATACATTGGAACACAAAATCATGAACAAAGAGATTCAGATCCCAAAACTCTAACAAATGCAGGATCAAAAAGCTATGTTAATGCTCCGAAGGGAATCAATAGTTAACACAACAAAGGAAGTAGTAAATTTAATACTCAGCAAAGAAAAATGAGTCAAGCTAAACAAACAATATATAAACAAGGAGGAAGCCAAGATAAAAAAAAATCAGCATTTCTACAACCAAGGACCAAACTTTTAAAGAAGATTCTACATTCTTAAGTACTTGTGTTTCTTCTATGGTCATTGTTTTGTTTGTCATAACTTTGGTCACAACGTTGTTCATTCTCAGCATATAAAGATATCAAGACAAAAGAAGCAAGAGTCAAATATAATTTAAATAAACCAACAAATTTTAAGAAATCCTTCAATAATGCACTTTCCCATTATGGACGAAATTGAATGTTTTGTCTGTAATAATTTGGACTTGAGGAAGTGAGTGTAGAAACGAATTGATATATTCCTATTAACATGAAAGAAATAAATATCCTCCAAAAATATGGATACGATACATGTTGAAGGGTATTCTCGAGAGTCAAGGGTCTTGGGCACAAAACCATAACGACATTACCGTAGCCCAAAAATGATATTTTCTCAGCACGTGCAAGGGAAAGACAAATCTTAGTTCATTTCAAATACACATAGCTTCATAATATGTTTGTTATTTGAAAATTTGGGTATGTTAGTATATATATTAGTGTTAGCATATGTATTTATTGTGGGTCTCATATTACTATTGTTTTCCTCTGCTACAGGAAAAAATATCCATCATTTCTTATATTTTTATTCACTCAGCGCACAGAGTCTATATAGTCTTTTACTTTTTTCCACATGCGTGATTCTACATGTCCACTTTTTAAAAAAAACAAAACAAATACACACACACACACACACACACACACACATATATATATATGAAACCATTGCACTCTTGTCGAATGATTTTACTCTCTCTTTTCTGAATAATCATGTATAGTCGATTGTGAAACAAAAGATTCGATTATTTTCAGACCTTTTACTCTCATAATACATCGTTTCATATATATACATATATTTCATTATCTCTTGAAATTGAAAAAAGGTCCTAAATCATTATGGAATCACTTCTCTTCTTCTCTTTACAATATTATGTAGACCTTTGATTTCAGATGAATTTTGTTAATGAATCAAGCAATTATCCTTTTCCCTACAAATTATTTTTCTGATTATTTTTTTCTTTTAAAGACTCATGTAATAGTAAATTTCTTAATACTAAAATATCTATTTTTTGTCTTGATCTGAAAGTGACTTGATTTTTATGTTACAATATGAGTTTTTGCAATAGAAATAGAGGTAGATAAGAAATAAAAGAAATATAAATATGGGGATGAGAAGGGAATGAATATGAAATTCAAAGAAATTAAGGAAGTTTCTCTAAACTCACATTGTAAACCTAACTGGCCATTGCAATGCTCATCCTGCTCCTCAACCTCTGCAAACTCTTGTCCATAATAGACCAAGTATTTCCATCCCAGTACCACCCGACATTTATGTTCCACTTACAATCCCTCCTAATGACCACTGGAAAAATGTCATCCAAGCACAACCATTCCATTTTTTCCAAGGTTGGATGACAGTTTCATTTCCTCCTCCCCCTCTTGATGCAAATGTGTCATCATCCACAATATGTTGCTTCATGTGTTGTACCCACTCCACAAGGAGCGCCTCGAACTTCTAATATTTTTTATTATCCTCCTCCATTTTTCGTTCAACTTTCCATACATACTAATATCATTTCTCAATCGGTACTTAGTCCTCCAAGCATGTTACCAAACCACCTCAACCTGTTGCGAGTAATTAAAAACAAAAGGCTCAAGCCACCAAGTCTAACTCCTCTCATTATTATTCTCACTCTATGACATACCATCCCTGCCAAGCAGACTAAAAGTGCTCTATCTCACAGTTAAAATGACAGTTCATGGATATTTCCAGTTTGAGTTATGTTTTATTTTTCTAATGTTTTAGTTACTTTTCCACCACTAGCTCGCACAAGCTTATATAAATTTTGTGTGTTTACATGGATGATGCACAATACTTATTTATGGACAAAATTTTTGAGGCTTTTTGTGATATATATACATAAGTGATGATGGATTTTTATGGAGGCATAGAGGTTAAGTTTGCTTATGCACATTGTATGGCAACATGATTGATTTATTTTTTGAATTATATGGCACACATATTATATGGTGATCGCATTATTATGGTTAAAATTTTATGTCAAAAATAGTATTAAGTGACTTGTATCATGGAATAGAAGGGTCCCACCTACTAGAAAATTAAATAAAATAATTGTAAAATCAATCCTTTTAAATATTTCCCTCTAGAACTCCCACCCTCGAATCCTAATCATAACTTGATTAGAAGATATTTTTAATAAATTATTGAATCAGTTAAAATGTCTAGCTACCTTCAGGAGGAATAAAAGAGGGAGGGAGCTATGAGGGGGGCAGGGGGAGCGGGGGGATAATTCTACAATGACAGGTATGCACTAAGTCAAACTTTCCATTCCTTCCTCCTTATTTTTATATTTTGTGTGTTACAAGAAGTTGAACCATAAGGTGGAAGTAGATCATTTTCAAAGGGAAGATACAGTCAAATGAGCAACTCCACTCATCCTTTTGGGCATATCATCTTGGGAGAATTCATGCACATTTTTTAATACATATTAATGTGCAGATCATCATGATAAGAGGGTAATATATATATATATATATATATATATATATATATATATGATGATGATCGCATTATTATGGTTAAAATTTTATGTCAAAAATCGTATTAAGTGACTTGTATCATGGAATAGAAGGGTCCCACCTACTAGAAAATTAAATAAAATAATTGTAAAATCAATCTTTTTAAATATTTCCCTCTAGAACTCCCACCCTCGAATCCTAATCATAACTTGATTAGAAGATATTTTTAATAAATTATTGAATCAGTTAAAATGTCTAGCTACTTTCAGGAGGAATAAAAGAGGGAGGGAGCTATGAGGGGGGGAGGCGGGGGGATAATTCTACAATGACAGGTATGCACTGAGTCAAACTTTCCATTCCTTCCTCCTTATTTTTATATTTTGTGTGTTACAAGAAGTTGAACCATAAGGTGGAAGTAGATCATTTTCAAAGGGAAGATACAGTCAAATGAGCAACTCCACTCATCCTTTTGGGCATATCATCTTGGGAGAATTCATGCACATTTTTTAATACATATTAATGTGCAGATCATCATGATAAGAGCGTAATATATATATATATATATATATATATATATATATCCATTCTTGGGAGCATGCATGCATAAGATATATTAATGTATTGATCATCATGATAAGGGGGGACAAGGATATTTTGGAGATATAAGGAGTTTATTTGTTATTATTTTATGATGTTTATTTCAACATACATATACATAAATGATGATGGATTTTTATGGAGGCACAAAGGTTATGTTTGCTTATGCACATTGTGTGGAAAGATTATTGATTTATTTTTTGAATTATATGGCACACATTTTATGATGATCGCATTATTGTGGTTAAAATTTTATGTCAAAAGTCATATTAAATTACTTATATCATGGAATAGGAAGGTCCCACCTACTAGAAAAGTTAAATATAATAATTCTAAAATTAATGCTTTTAAATATTTCCCTTTAGAACTTCCACCCTTTAATCCTAATCGAAACTATATTAGAAGATATTTTATGATAAATTACCGAAGTAGTTAAATTGTCTAAACACTTTGAGGAGGAATAAAAGAGGGAGCGAGTTGTGAAAGGGTGGAGAGAATTCTACAGTGACAGGTATGCATAGAGTCTCAGTTCCCATTCCTTCCTCTTGATTTTTATATTTTGTGGGTTACAATAAGTTGAACCATAAGGTGGCAGTAGATCATTTTCGAAGGGCAGATACATTCAAATGAGAAATTCCACTCATCCTTTGGGAATATCATTTATGGTAACTTGTTTTTTTGTCATTTCATTTTTTGTTTGAAAGCACGTATTTTACTTAACTAGTGCTTACAGCTATTAATTTTGCAAAGAAACAAGTTGTCAATCATTGTAATAGATCATCTGAAGGTGTTTGAAGGTTGTCTCATCTTTTGTTTTCCTTCCACAATTTTTATATATGATTTATTTATATTGCAAATGTTTAGAACTTAATTTGTTCTATGATTCTTCATAGGAATTTTCCTTCTAATTTTGTTGCACACATTGACTTTAAATTAATAAAATCAGTATTATTTTCCTCTATATTTTTTGTATATATTTCTCTACAAACTTAACATGGTTGAAGCTCTACAATTGTTTGAGCCCTAAAAACCCTTAAAACATTATTTTTTTCTACTTCTTATGTCTAAATTTCATTTTATGTTTCTTTATTTTTAATAAAAATTTCATATTTCATATTTTTTTATGAAATCTCACACATCTTTTGGTAAATACTAATTTCTAGTGTTGATTTTTTGTTTTAATATTTTATATATAATCTTCTAAATCACTGAAAACCTATAAATACTTTCATAATCAGTCGCAACTAAGGGCACAAAACTTAGGGTTGATGATTACATTTATAGTTGTAGTGCTTATCGAGAAGGAATCTACAGATAAATATCAACCTATTGACATTCAATTGGAAAATGTATATGTTCCAACTTCGGCACATTCCAACTTGTTTGCATTACACAAAAAATACTATGGTTGGTTAACTAATATTAATCATCTACAATCAAAGCTTAAGGTTGTAATGAAGGTTGACCAAATAATTCCACAAGTTAGAAACATCAATTGACATACATGCATTTCCCTTTGAAATTACTTACTAAAATTGGGCTTTCCTTTTCTCACAATGTTGATCTTTTGAAGTATCCATCAAAGGAACGTTATCATCATTTAGGCCTAGCCTTCCTATCCCCTATTCATCTTAATTTTTGGTACATCTTGTGAAAATTCACTTTTCATCCAAGGTTCGTTACACTACTTTCAAATCACATGGATGCCACGGGCACATTGCTACAAGATCCAAGACAATACAGTTGTCACTTTTTGACCTATTTCAATTTCCATGAACTATGTTGAAATATCCTTTGTCTCCAAAAACTGAGAGAAAGAATTATTGTCATGGGAGTGGTCCTTAGTGGCAGAAAAGAGAGGGGGAGTAGTTGACAGATCACCACATTTTCCAATGATGTCAAATGCGAGGGAAGAACAAGGAGCATTATCGCAGGGGGAGTTGCTACAGAGTATGTTACCATCAATGAAAAAGGGGTAGATTGTTGAGATGTTGTAATTGATGTCAAAGCAACAAAATGGATAGAAACAAAATGCAAAACTACAATCTGAGATCATGATCATACCAATGTTGATAGATCATGGGTTAAGATTGACCTAAGTTTGTTACTCATCAACTAAATGTGGTTATATCAAAAGAGTTGCAGTGTGAATGTGAATATCATGGTCATAAAGTTGCACTTTATGTTCAAACTTGTGGAGATATTATGAAATCCATTTCTTTGTTGTTATACAATCCCAAGGAATGAGCTATCAAAGAGAGGGCTGTATTGTAATTCTAGATGATAATATATACCTAGGACCATAGCACAATTTCAACCTTTTTAAGGTGAGCAGAAAGAGTGACACTGCAAGTACAACAGAGGGGAAAAAACTGGAACATGTAGGGGAATACCACCTCGAGGAAATTGTTGACCACTTTAGCCATGGATCTCTTATCATGTGTGTGCTAGATTCAAAATCCAACAAGATACCTACAATTATATTTACAAAAAAAAAAGGGGAAATTAGTGTGATCACATCTCTACCTGAAGATTAATACCAATTTCTTGAACAATTACAAATGAACCTTGTAGTAGGGAGCTTGAACCACAAGCAATGGCAGTCATTTAAATTACAGTTGCAATGGGTGTTATGGTAGAGAAGTTATGTGACAGGGTAAGAGTTGAAAAAGTTACATTAACAAAAAGACAATTGACCAACTTTAAAACATGTTGTTGATTCCTGAGCATGAAAGAAAATCGACTATGAAAAAGTCAGCTCTAGAAATGAAGATAACTCGACCCTGAAGTCGTCCTTGTTTTTTAGCAACCCGGATAATATAAATAACAATCACTTCAACCTTTGTTGACCTAAACTCGTCTAAGAAAAAGAACAAAATAACTCGATCAAGAAGACAGGAAGTAATTTGGACCAGTGGTGAATAATAAGATCGGTCATTCCTCATGAACCTGGGAGCAAAGTGAAGGAGCATCTCTACAATTTTATCAATCATACATGGAGATTTTTCTGGTCATTTTTCAAGGCATTTTCTAACGCAATCTATTCGGCCTTCTTGTACTTAACTCGAAACCCCTAAGTACAAACTTTGGCTCTGTAACTAGGCACCTCTACTAAAACTTGGACCTTTTAAACTTATGATTGTGTAATTCGACCCTTTGTAATAATTTAGGCTTGTAGAATTTGACCCCTTTGCATAATTCAAACATGTAGAAAGTGATGAACCTCGGTCCTATTGTGAAGGAGAATCTTCCATTGGACTTTTACCATCTGATAGGCACAAAATCTCCCTATCTTTTGGAACTTCCTTCAACAAATCCTTGGCAAGTTTAGAGAGTTATTTGGAATAGACTTTTATGCATATCCTTGATGAATTTTGAGCAGTCTTAAAGGTTTCTTTGAAGCAGGCCTAGATCAGATCGTCGAAGTGTCTTGGGTGCAGATCTTGGAATACTCTTGACCAGTCCCTTGAAGTCATTATGTAGCAGCATTGAACCATTTTTGAAGTCATATTTATTAAACCTTGAAGTCACATTGGAACAATTCTTGGAGAAAAAAAGGAACCAAACATTAAAAATACATTTGATGTATTCCTGGAGCAAATCTTAAAGATACTTTCTATCAATCTTCAAAGTTACCTTTGGAATATTCATGAGGTAGATTTTGGAGTCATTGTAGATCAATCTTTGAAGTAATTTTTGAAAAAAAAAATGGAGTAGAAATAGAAGAGAACTTGAATGAGCCTCTTGATGACATTTAGGAGTAGTTTTTGGAAACTTCCCAAAGCGAACATTAGAGAAATTTTGAGGTCTAAAATGGGCCTCAAAACAAAAATGTACAACCAAAATCATATTTATAATAACCAACAGGATTCAAGATGATGATGTCAACCATCGGAATGATTCACCATTTTTTAAATAGAAAAGTTCAAATATTAAAGACAATAAAATAAAAACTATTTTTTCAACTTATCTCCCTACGGTTTTACTTAAATTTCGAGCAAGAGCACTCGTTGGATGCGGAATTTAATTCCTCATCCAACGAATACCCATGTTGCATACTTTTAATGGACCCTCATTAGAGGAATTTTAGCCTAAAGTGCCCATGAAATTTGCAAGTACATAAAACGTAAACTAATCAAATTCCTTTAAATTTAAAAATAGGTGCATGTAAATATTTTGGAGGGAAAATAAAATAAAAGAACTACCTTTTTATTTTTATTTTTGGCTAATCTCCTTATAGGTTTACTCAAATTTTAAGGTACACACTCATTGGATGCAGAATTAAATTCCACATCCAACGAGTACCCATTATGCATACTTCTTAGAATATCCACATTGATAAAAATTGCATACGCATTAAAAAAATGTGTTCAATTTTATCAATGTGGGTATTCTCAGAAGTATGCATAATGGGTACTCGTTGGATGTGGAATTCAATCCCGCATCCAACGAGTGTTTACACTTGAAATTTGTGTAAATCTCCAAGGAGATAAGTCAAAAATACCATTAAAAAAATTAGTTTTCTTCTTTTCCCTCCAAAATTTATAACTCTTATTTTATTATTTTCCTATTATTTATTATTTTTCCATAAAAGGCCACTTTTAGGCTGAAATTTCCTCTAATGGCTACACGAAAAATGAGAAATACATGAAAAACGTTATTGCAATCACATTTTTTCATGTATTTATCATTTTCCGTGTAGCAAAGTCTATTGAAAGTATGCAACATGGCTACTCTTTGGATGAGGAATCAAATTTTGCATCCAACGAGTGCTCCTGCTCAAAATTTGAATAAAATCATAGAGAGATGAGTTGAAAATGTAGTGTTTTCATTTTTCCCTCTAAAATTTGATGATGTCATCTAATCTTATTTTATTATTTCTACTATCATTGTATAATATTCCTTAGGAGACCCATTTTAAACCTCAAAATTTCTCTAATTCTTAGAGACCCTTTTTTGAAGGAGACTTGAAGTGGAGTTTGGAGACTTCCATGTTGTAGACCTAGGAACATTAGAGGATATGTTGAGTAGATCAATGAAGACTTCTGAAGAAATTGTTTAGAGCAGATTTGAACTGTCTTGGAGCAAAAATTTGGAGTAGACATTGTAGTCCTTGAAACAAACGACAAGCAGACCTTGAAGACCAAGTTGGAGCCTGAATTTATATTTGAGGATTGGAATCTTCATACAAGGTTGGAGCATGGATTTATATTTGAGAATTAGAATTCTCATACAAGGTTGGAGCTTTGTGAGAGACCAAGAAGTAGCCTGGATTGGTATTTGAGGATTGGAGTCCTCATTCAAGGTTGGAGCCTTGAAGAATTTAATATTGTTTTTGTACAGGTTGAGTAAAAGAGGATTGGAGTCTTCACTTTTTTATTAATAAAATTGTTTTCTGCTATTCATGTTCTAGTATATTGTGCTTCTAATCAAAGAAAAAACTTAACTTGCTAATTAACAATTGAAAGAAATATTGATACACCCCCCCTCTTGGTATTTCCACCAGAATGATTGTTATCCATCCCACCCATGTTCAATTCCCATCAATAACACGAGCTCATATCGATTATATCATTGCAATGGCCTTGAGCCTTATTGTTGTATGTTCGTATATCATTATTAAATGCATATATCATCATTGTCATTTATTTTGAAAATAAATACTTGTCTTTATATTTTTGGGAAATTGAATTTAATACAATTGATTATATAGAAAACTAATAAATTTCAACTATTAAAATGTTTTAGCATGCAATTTGAAATGCATTATCAAATATCCAATTTCAAAAATTAAATTAAATTTCTAAATTACTAATGTCTAATTTATTTATAAAGTTATTTAATCATCATAAAAATTTATTCAAACATATCAACTCTAATTTCACATTTTTTATATCATTTTAAAATGTCACACTACTTAATGCACACTTTATATATATATATATATATATATATATATATATATATATATATATATATATATATATATATATATATATATATATATTTCTATTTCTATTTCTATTTCTATTTCTATTTCATATATTTCTATTTCTATGGTAAATGCATATCATATCTAAAAGTTAGAATCTTACTATTGGAATCTTATTGGAATCTTCCTATTGATATCTTCAAAATGATTTCATTATTGTTAATTAAAAATAGAAATATATACTTATAATCATCATTTTAATAGTAACTTACAAAAAAGAAAAAAAAATCAAATCTAACTCAAAGAGTAAATCATCCTAACAAATCAAAAGATAACATTCATAATCATATCTTAAAAAATATTTCACAAATTTTTGGTCGCCCTTTTCTAACTAAAGCATATGCATGACTATAAGCATATTTGCCACATAAATCAATAAGAAATTTGGAAAAAAAAATGCTTATCAATCATATTTGTGAAATAATAGTGATGAATTGAATGAATATACAATTATTTTGAATAATATTTGCCCATCTATGCAGATCTCTACTCATTTGTTGAACACTCTTGAATCTAAAGAAAAAGAATCATCATAGGCAAAACAAATTTTACACCCTATATGCAAGGACAATGAGCAAGACACAACTTACCATGTAAGGTAAGGATCGCAATCATCTCATCATCCGTTGATCTTCCTGCCTTGACCCTCAAGATTCAAGTGTTAGAACACCTGCATCCTCAACTTGGGGGAGATACCTGACTTACCAGTGGTAAGGATCGCACACACCCAGGTTACCACACCCATTAGCCAAATGGGTGGCAATCCCAACAAGGCCATCTTGTGGGTAGGATTTCAACTGGGGTATACTCTCCATACTCTATAGGGGGAAATACCAGACCTGTCATAAAAAACAAGTATCATGAACACCTTATAGTGGCAATAGGGGAGATACCTGACCTACCAAAGAGGGTACGGATCACACACACTTATTGTCCAGAGATCCCTCACCTCAGGAGCTCTACAACTCAAATCCCTCCCTAGGAGCTCAAATAGGGGGGAAGAGCATAGCTCAGGGTTCGCGATCAGTCATAAACCTTACCTAGGAGGGTCATATCCACTAATCCAAGCTACTCTATAAAGACTAAGGACTTCTCTTTCAAAAATGCCTTGGAGAGAATATTTATTATCTGCTCATCAGTCAAAATGTGAGAGATTCTTACAGCTCATCTCTACACCATATCTTGAATGTAGTGATATTTAATCTCAATATGCTTAGACTTTTCATGGAACACAATATTTTATGTCAATCAAATTTTACTCTCATTGTTGCAATAGATCAATGTCGTATCTATCAAGCCAGGAGGTAACTCCACAAGATGAATTGTGTTTTTGCATTAAGGGTGAACACAAATATATACATGTAGGGAGAGACTCTTGGGATTCATATTCCATCTCTCCTTATTTTTTATTTACATTATTTTACAATTTCACCCAATCCCAAGGATTAGGTGTCAGCATCCCCCCCCCTCCCTAATCTGAAGGTATTTTGGTGAGTCTAAACATCATTCTAAATCTTTCAAACTTTTCTCTTCCAAGTGCTTTGGTGAATATGTCTGCAATCTGCTCGTTTGTGGAAAAATGGCGTAGATGGATTGTCTTGGCCTCAACATGTTGTCAAATCAAATGGTATTTAGTATTTATGTTCTTCATTCAATCATGGAACTTTGGGTTCTTGGCCAACTTTTTTGTAGAAGTGTTGTCGATCATGAGTGGAGTTGAATGCACTTGTTTCTCCTGCAAATCTTCCAAAATTTTCCTAAGCCACACAATTTCCTTTGTTGCTTCAGTTGTTGCCACATATTCTGCCTCAGTTGTGGAATCTGTTGGAACGGATTTTTTGTGTGATCTCCAGGAGACAGTTCCTGATCCAAGACTCATACCACAACCTTAAGTAGATACCCAAGTTTCTTTGTCTCCATCGAAGCCTGAATTAGAGTATACAATCAAGCTAAAGTTGTTGACCTATGTATACTTGAGTCTAGAGTCTTGAGTCCCCTCCAAGTACTTTAGAACTCTTTTTATAACAAACCAATGTCCCTCACAAGGCTTTCTCATAAGCCTGGAGAGGATTCCAACAACAAATGAAATGTCTGGTCTGGTAGTAGTCAAGTAGTTGAGACTTCTAAAGCAGGCATCCTCAAAAAAAAATCCTTCAATGGATGTGAGCTTCAAGTGTTATTCCATTGGAGTAGTTAAAGGATTGAACTCATCCATGCCAAACTTGTTCAACATATCTCCAATGTACTTCTAAGAGAGGAATATAAACTTCAAATGTTGAGTTACTTCAATACCAAGATAGTAGTGAACATAGCCCAAGTCAGCCATTTCAAAACATTTCCTAAATTCCTTCATTATGGATGCAATGTAGCTCTCTTTCTTTCTTGTCATCAAAAGATCATCTACATACACCACAAGATATACAATTTTTTTCCAACTTTTTTTACAAACAAATTTGCATCATCAAGATCATAATGTTTGAAGCTAAGTTTCAAAAGATGCTCAGTTAACTTCTCATACCAGGCTCGTGATGCTTGCTTGAGGCCATACAAGGATTTTACAAGCTTTTCTTACTTTGTGTTCTTGGCCCTTCACAACAATGGCTGGGACATAAAAACATTCTCCTTTAGATCTCCATTCAAAAAATCAACTTTTACATCCATCTGATGGACTTTCCAACCGTTTTGAGCTTCCAAGGCAAAGAGTGTCTAGATGGTTGCCCATTTTGTTGTAGGGGAAAATCTCTCCTCGTAATCGACCCCTTATTTATGTGAAAAAACCTTTTGCCACAAGCCTACCTTTGTGTTTTTCGAGTGAGCCATTAGAGTTATACTTTTCTTGTAGACCCACTTGCAGCCAATATGTTTGGTTCCCAAACGAGGGTCAACCAACTTCCATGCATCATTCTTTATCAATGCATTATTTGCGTTATTTTCTAAACTTTAGTATGTTACAAAAATTCATATTATTCTAGATTTATTATTTTAAAATTATTTATATTCATACCAATTTACAATTTTACAATTATGGTAATTTAACAATATTTACGGTATACATTTTATCATATTCCTTTTGCATCGCTTCTTTCCATTCATCATGAGAAGCAGCTTCTTTGAAGGAAGTTAGTTCAAAATCTGTAGACAAAATCAATTCACAATTATAACATCCATATCAACATGTGAATCAGAATCCTCTACATCCCCTCCATTTTTCTTGGTGGAACTTCTTGTTCCTGTCTTTCCAACCACATCGGGATGAACATTTTCAAGTGTCTTTGTCAGCCATTTTGGAGGACCTTTCTGAGATTGCCTAGACTGCTCAGTTTACTGAGTTGGGTTGAGTCAAGATTCAGTCTCCCAATTCTGTCAATCACATCACCCAAAGTGTCATTCGTAGTTGGAGCTTCATGTGGGGGAGAGAGTGCTTCAGAAAAAGATTCCACAGATTGATCCAATATAGGAATCCCCCCTTCAAGATCTGGAATTTGATTATCAAATTCTTGAAATGAATTTTCATGTTCGAATCTATCCAAGCGATCAAGTTGTCGCTCAACAACATTGTCAGCCTTGGAAGATTCAAGAAAGATGAAATATCTAGATACTACAAACTTCTTATTAACTTCATCATAGAGACGGTATGCTTTGGAGGTATTTGAATACCCTAAGAAGATACACTTACGACTCTTTGCACCAAGTTTGTTTCTGTGTTCCTTAGGTATCAAGGCATAATAGGTAGAACCAAAGACCCCGAGATGCTTTACTGAAGGAATGTTTCCATGCCGCATTTCATAAGGAGTCTTGTTTCTAATTGCATTAGGACACCTAGTCTTTATATACACTACACAGAGAATTGCATCATCCCAAAACATCAATTTTACATTCATGAAAAATATATGGAACGTACCATATTTAAAATTGCCATGCTCATTCTTTCAGCTACTTCATTAAGTTGGGGATTATAAGTCACGGTTATTTGATGTTCGATCTCATGTTGGCGAAAATAGTTTTCAAATTCATTTGAAGTGTATTATTTTCCATTATCACTGCCAAGAGAGCCAATATGAATTTGTGCATCATGTTCAATCCATGCATGAAAGTTCTTGAATGTTTGAAAAGCATTTTTTCAAAAAATAAACCCAACACATTCTGGTGTAGTCATCAATAAATGTCATCATATATTTATCGCCATTTGTAGAAGGAACAGCCATTGGGCCACATAAATCTGAATGAATGAGTGCAAGTTTTCTATGTGCTCTAGAATGTGAACCATGAAAATATTGTTTGCTATGCTTTCCTTGAATACAAGCATCACATTGCTTAAGTTTCTTAGGAATTATAGGCAAACCAGTAACACCATTTTTCTTCAACAATCGAAGGTTGTCATAGTTCAAGTGTCCAAATCTAACATGTCATAAAAGACTTGATAGGAATGTACCTTCATCATAGTGAGAGTTGTATGCAAAGTTTTGTGCACGACCAGAGGTACCTTGCAGCTTTAGAAGTCTTTATTCTTCTATCCCCGTCATGACAAGTGAGTGATCTGATGCTTTTCTGACATCAACCTTGCCATCAAACATGTGAATGGAGTGTCTTTGTTGGCGGATGTGGACCAAATACAACAAGTTTATCCTCAGTTTTGGGAGGTATAGAACCTCATGTAGAAGAAAAGTTGAAAGACCAGGAGGTTTGAGCCTGATTGTGCCAAGTGTTGATGGCTTGAGCTCTGATTTGTCTGTAAAGTATACTACTCCAACATTGTCAGTAAATTCTTCAAAAAAATCTCTTCTAAAATTCATGTGGCATGTTGCTCCTGAATCAAGAAACCAATCATTTTCCCCAAAGGCAAGTGAAGCATTAAACAAGCCTATAGTTATTTTAATATTACAATGTGCCACAACATAATGAGCGAATTCATGTGCTTTACCTTTCTCTTTGTCATGAGTTTTACCTTTGGCTTCATTTCTTTCCTACTCATCTCTCTCTCAAGGCAGCTTACATGTGGATGCATCATGTCCATCTCTATTGAAATGTGTGCAATGAAGATCAGATTTTTCTCCTTGAAATTGTCTTCCCCCCTGCCTCTAAAATTTCTTCTTCCTCTTCCTCTGGAAGAATCTTTAGCATGATTCTTCTCTCTATGTGCAAGACACAGCTTCTTCAAAAGACTCAGGAGTTGTCTTCTTCCCAAAAGCCTTTTCTCTCTCAGAAACTTCTTCTCAAGGGAGTCAAAGGTAATCTCCATGATATTTCCACTTGCTTGCAATGACTCAAGATGATGTGAGTAAGTGGGATATAATGCTTTGAAATAAGCTATGAGAGGTATGTATATTTCAACACCAGTGTTTTTAACGTCATGCATAATAGATCTTACCTCTAAAGATAAAGCAAGAGGGTCATCATTTTTCAATTCAAGACTAAACAATTTAATCCTCAATTGGACAACTTCAAGTTCGAAGTGTGAGTCATACAATTATTTCAACTTCTTCAAGCCATTATAAGCATTTTAGAATGGCGACTCGCCTCTTCATTTACAAATTTTGCAATCAAGACAAGTCTTGTTGTTCTAATTTTCCCAAATGGAGATCTCCTTGTTTGAAGTAGGCTTTACAGGTCCATTGTCTTTGTCTCCTACACAAACTCATTTCCACAACTCATTGAAAATGAGTGTGTTTAATTTTTCGGGACCACTCAAGACAGTGATCCTTGCCAGTGAGAACCACTCCAACAATAGATATAAGTGAATGCATTCTTAAAAATATATGTATTGTGTAAAAAAATATAGATACACTGATGCCAATACTCTAAAAAAGATTGCAAATCTGGTGCTATTTTTTTTAAATACAATTACAGTATCATTAGGGGAATTTTGACGTCTAAAATGGGCCTCCTAAGAAAAATGTACAACCAAAATAAACTTTATAAGAACCAACAAGATTCAAGATGATGATTTCAAGCATTTGGGATGATTCACCATTTTTGGAATAAAAAAATAAAAAGATTAAAAAATAATAAAATAATAAAATTACTTTTTGAATTCATATTTTCAACTTATCTCCCTAATGTTTTAATCAAATTTCGAGCGAGAGTACTCGTTGGATGCAAAATTTAATTCCTCGTCCAAGGAGTACCCATGTTGCATACTTTCGATGGACCATGCTAGACAAAAAATGAGAAATACATTAGTGATAACAATCACGATTTTCATGTATTCCTTAGTTTTCGTGTAGGAGGGTCGATCGAAAGTATGCAACGTGGGTACTCCTTGGATGAGTAATCAAATTCTACACAAGTGTTTCCACTCGAAATTTGACTAAACCCATAGGGAGATAAGTTGAAAAAATAGTTTTTTTTTTTTTCCCTCTAAAACTTGATGATGTAATCTAATCTTATTTTATTATTTCCAATATTATTTTATAATTTCCTTAGGAGGCCCATTTTAGACCTCAAGATTCCCCTAATGGAAAAGGTATTACTTGGGGAAGGTAGTATATGAGGGAGGTGGGATATGGGGGAGGTTTTATTTGGGGAGGGGCCGTAATGGGAGGGCGTAGTTGTGTGATACCATCATGGCATTAGGAGTGCTATATATATGACAGGCACATTATTTTTAATATATATCAATATTGTGGGATATCAGGGAGACCGATGTGTGGTAGGAGAGGAGTGCAGGTGGCAAAGGGAGTGTCGGTGCAATGCGAGAATATTTGTAGTCAGGTGCTGAGGGAACCACGGGGGAGAGACATGTGATTTCTCAGTGGGTCGAAGATTGTAGGGAGGTGTCGATCTCAGTGGGAGAATGGTTACTACAACAGAGTGCTATGAATGAGAAGGTCGGTCAGCATTGTTGGTGACCTACGCAGTGAGAAGACGTAGCGTTAGTCAAATGCCTCTACTATAACCGAGGTATAGATCCTTCGAGCAGGTACCAAGTGTGAAATATTGTATGAGCAAGCGTATTTTGGACATTGTGACTGTAATACAACGCAAGTGTGGCGCAAGTGTAAGTTGGCAATGTGAGGTCGAACCCTAAAGAGTTGCACTACTCTATGGAGTTACAAGGTAGGTGTGTGGAGGGTCGAGAGGCCAACGTATGACTGCAAGGAGAGTATGATGTCGAGGTCAAAGAGGAAAAAGCAGAGCGATGGACAGGTATTAGAGAGTAGAAAATCCAAGGCACCAAAAATTGTATTGAAAGAAATTCTCGGGAGTTTATTATGCAAAGGAACCACACCAAGCAGGGACCGTTTGGAATCTTCATTCTCACCGAGAACACAGAGAGGCAGTTTTGCAGAATGTAGGAAGTTCTGCAAAATATGCAGGAGGGAGTTACAAGGGAAAAAGAGCTAAAATGGAGTTGCCTGTGATACCAATTCAAGTCAGGAGCTAAATCACCTGAAACAAGGACACAAGACAGGATGGACATGCAGATTCGAGTGTCGAACACAGAAACGGTGACCCCCCAAAACAGGACACATCCAAACATGTTATATATATATATATATGCATTAAAAATTAGATATTTCTTACACAAATTTATTGATTCAAACATAGATCTTCATCTAGATGTAAGTTTTACAAATATACATCATACAATCATACAAACTAATAGACATATTCATCAATGATCCAATAGGAGAAAGACAAGATACCATAGTTTTATCATTAAGTCATCAAAATCAAAATGTGTTACATAGGTAGTATAATGCCAATGGAAAATAGAAATAGCAAATACAAAACAACTACAAGCCTCAAGGCAGTGTCGCAGTAAGTAGATCATGAGTCATGAGTCATCAATCCTCATCATCATAATCAACATCATTGTCCTGATCATGATCATCGTGCTCACCACTGCTCTCCTTTGTTGCATCCTCCTCCTCTGTATCCAATGTCATCTATGCATCTGATGGTGTGGAGGATCACCCCTCTACTATATCACCATCATCAAATGTGACAGGATCTAGCATTGGCTCATTGTGATCCAATTTGGTCAATTTCAACTCAGCACTAATGTCGAGACCCATATCATCAGGAAAGACATCCCACATCTTTGTCTTTCCCTTCAACTAATCCTCCCTCTACCTGTAAATAAGACGAAGTTTGGTGTGCACATACACCATTGTCTCTACTCTGGAATGCTCAAGCCTACTCTTCTTCACACTATACAAATTCCCATATGTGCTCCAATTCCTCTCGCAATAAGAGGATGAAGTCACCTAAGAGAGGACCCTCATGCCTAACTATTGTAGAGGAGGGCTTGTTGCCCCATGAGTTTCCCACCAAGAATAGGGCTTCTTAGCCCCCATATCTCTAATCACATCATAGCCTGCAAATCGCCCAGTGTCAATCGAAAACTCTATAAAGGCATCCTCCACCTCATCAAGGGATGCCCTATCCTGAAAAATCCTCATGAATGCATATTTCTTCCCCTATGAGATTTCACCATCCATGTTAGGAGGGAATCTGTGGGAAGGTCCACCATTCAGCCACTCATGGTTGTAGTATTTTGGGTTTAAGGAGTGAGCCAAACAATGTAAAGGTGTGCAATTCTTGTCCCATCTGCGGACAAGAATATCCTGTATGGTGGTGAAGAAGGCCTCAGGTGATGTCTCGTACTCAAGACATTGACTATGTAAAATAATGTTTCTCACAGGCTCAATCATGGAATCCCATCCCTCATAAGCCTTTCCTAGGATGGGTTGGTCTGTATCTGCAAATCAAAGCAAGGAAATGATAGGGTCCACGACCTAAATAAGTAGTCTACCCTCTCCAACCAAGCATCATCCAACACTGTGTCCACCACTTTTTTGAGGTTGTTTGATCTGTCTTTCTCCAAAAAAACCAAAACTCTAAAATAACCATGGCCCCAAGAGCAGTCTTCACCTCCCTCAACCTCTTCAAGATCATGAATGAAGAGGCAAACCATGTACCTGCAATCTTCAACAATGATAGATTGGTGTACTCCTTATAAATAATGAAGGCATTTGTATGGTTTTGTATAAAGTTGTGGATATGTCATGCATCCTCAATAATGCTTCCAATCCAAAGCACATCAGAGGCAATAGAATTCAATGCTAAGTTCAATGAATGGACAATGCAAGGTGTCCAAAATATTTGTGGATATTTAGCTTCCACAATCATGTCAGTAGCCTTGCAAACAAGTGCATTATTTGTAATGATTTGCACACAAGAATCGACACCTACATCTTCAATAACTTTAATAAATAACACACCCATATATTATGCATCCTTGTATTTTCCAAGTGCATCCACTGATTCAAAAAAACTGGACCATTCAAGGAGGACATCATGAAGTTAATGAGTGGGTGTCGTGATGGGTCTGTCTATCCATCAGAAACAATGCTAACCCCATTTGTTGGCCATGCTGATTTAATAGGCTCAAGAATTTTGTCCACCTCTTTCTTTTCCTTCATCAACAATGTGGTTCTAAACTTCTTTGACTCAGGAGGCACATACCCTTATGGAGCTTTTTGAGTTAGAGCTCGATACATCTCAATAAATGGAGGTGAGCACACAACATTGAAGGATATGAAGTTCTGATAAAAAACAAAATGCAATGGTGAGATCAAGCTCTTCTAGCTTCTCTTTCTGGAAATCTTGTCCATTGGACCAAGTGCGGTTGTCTTTCTTTTTGTTGCCTGTCCCCCACTAGAATTCTCAAATGGGAACTTGTTGCTCATTTTCCTCAAGAATGGAAGGGGGTCATCATTCTTGTTTTGTTTCATTTTTTATGCCACATTTGTCACACCAACAAATACTTCTCTGTCCATTTCCTTCCTCTTTACTAAAGGCACCTGTGTACAAGTTGCAATTCCACAACTTGGAAAAGCCAACAAATGAGTTTTCACACGATAATATGTGCTCATGAAATGTTTGTGGCAAAAACTACATTTCCAAGCAACATTGGCTTCTCCCTTCACCTTGTTGCCTAGCCCTGGCTCTCTTGTCACATATTTCTACAATGGATATTTGGGGTCTTGAGTTTGTTTTCCATGAACATTTGAAGTTGTTGTTGCAACCCCACTTCCAATAGATGGAATACTTGCAGACCCTAATGAAATAGGGACAGGAGGGGCATCTCCAATGGGGACACTCTTCCCCTTTCATTGCCCCAAGTTGTTGTTGCAGCCCCACTCCCAATAGATGGAATACTTGCAGACCCTAATGAAATAGGGACAGGAGGGGCATCTCCAATGGGGACATTCTTCCCCTTTCTTTGCCCCTTCCTTGTTGCCCTTGATTGAGCCATGAATGTTGTAAAAAATAAACAAAAGTGCACAAATTTGCAAAAAATATGCACAAGCAAACCAAATGCAAAAAATAGAGAGACAATGCACTTACCGGTTGCTTGAATATCCTTGAAATCGCTCCCTTGCTCCTTGTTGCTCCTTGCTCTGTGCTCCTTTCTCAACTCACACAGAAAGACAAAGTGAGAAAACATAAGACAAAATCATTGATTTTATAACACTGGACGTTATTCCGTGCTAAGTGAATCCGGCAAATCGGGATTCGATCGTGTCCGTACAGGGCATGATCAGGGAACGATCGGATTCAGTCCAGTGGACATGAATCCATACGAATCGTGTCTGATTCGACGGATTCGGAACACGTGGAGGGTGGAGGACGAATTTGGTTTCATAGGTAAGGAGGTAACTCCACAAGATGAATTGTGTTTTCACATTAAGGGTGAACACAAATATATACATGGAGGGAGAGACTCTTGGGATTCATCTTCCAGTGTCTCTTCATATTCCAGCTCTCCTTATTTTCTATTTACATTATTTTACAATTTCGCCCAATCCCAAGGATTTAGTGTCAACAGTATCCAAAACTTGCTCAAACAACTCTCTAAAGAGCTTCCTCAATCATACTGCCTCACAACTAGCCATTTTAGCCGCAATATACTCTGCCCAGTTCGTGCTAAGGGCAACAGAGTTATGCTTCCCACTCATCTAAGATATCATGGCAAATCCAAGGCTAAAACAACACCTTGATGTGCTATTTTTGTGAATAACATTTTCAACCAAATCAACATCAATATAACCATGAAATCATCTCCAACAATATATCTCAGTCCAAGATTAATAGTCCCATGAAGATATCTCAGCACATGCTTACTATTATTACTATTATTATTCATTTTTCTTATATTTTTAAGTGTATAGTTCCAAAAAAAAAACATTTCATTTCAATGTTTTCAAGTATTTCATATTAGAAGATTTAATCAAACATATTTTCATTAAAAAAAATATCACCAAATATAAAAATAAACATAAATCAAACAACTAAATATAGTATTATGAAAAAAAAACTAAAAATATGCAATGATGTGCAAGTTCATTTATTTATCAAAGTCATTTTTTTATTTTAAAGTAAAACCATTGCATGGATTATTTTTAATTTTTAACTTACTATTTCAAAATATTAGCCTTTTTTTAATAAATCCAAATTATGCTATGCCAATCATAAACTAAACAACTAAAAACATTTTTAAATTAAAAATCTACAATTAAGTGCAAGTTATCTATATTTTTTTCTATATTTTTAAAGTAAAACCACATCATAGATATCTAAAAACTTTGTTTACTTAAAAATCTACAATTAGGTGTAAGTTAATTTGTCCTCCTTTTTATTTTAATAATAAAACCACATCATAAAAGGTTTTAATGAAACAGCATTTTGTTGATAAAGCCAAATAAATTTCTCTTCAATGAGAGATTCTAATTAAATTAAATGGAATATGGAATTTATCTAGTTTATGGCACAACAAATTTGTAATGGTGTTGAATATTTTTCTAAATTGCGACTCATTTTACATTTAAATACTTTTAATTACAACAAATGAAATGCAAATGATTTAATATGTGAACAGCAAAATGATGTTATTCTCAATTAACAAAACCAATGAGATAAATATAGTGCAAATATATTACTTATTGGTGTTTTATAATTTTGATGTTTAATTATTTTGAGTAAAAAGTTAGTAAGAAAATAAAAATGCAATTTAAATAACCAATGCATTGTAGAAAAGCTCAATAATAAACAAGTGACCACAATATTATGTTTAAGATTATAAACAAATAAATTGTAAGATAAACCAAATAAAACAAGATAGCCCTAACAGTGCACAATTGGTCAAGTCTCAGTCGTTAAAACACCAATGTTATTGAGAGGTCACAAATTCAATTCTTTCGACACTCTTAAGGTCAAGCTCTATGGTTGACAGCAGGAAGTGATCCCTTCAGGTGGATCTACCCAATACAAATATTTTGTGTAGGTAGCAATCAATGATCTCCGAGGACCATGAACCACATTTAGAAAAAAAAATAACTAACAAACAAACAACAATACAACAACAAAATTAAACAAGACACTAGTTCCTCCTCACTAACATCTCATATAAAAACCTACAAAGATGCACTAGCACAAACCAATTCTCAAATTGGTTTTATATTATTTATACAAAAAAGAGAGAAAGAGATAGAGGTTAATGGTATTGATTTCTCCACTTGGCTATCTAATTCATTTCTTAGTTCAATTTCCTCATTCAACTACCTCATGTGCTACCCAACATCCCAACATGTCGTTTCTTTTCTTGATTGTTCAAATTTTGTATATTCTTGTGCCACTGGTTGTTTCAATTCCATTTCTCAATTTGAATGTCCTTTTATTTAACTATCACAATCTCTTCATCGTTCAATTCACTTTGCAATCATTGTAAATTATTTGCACGTTAGTGTATAAAACACAAGCCACAAGTACGAATTTCAACATTCAGTCAAGTCCGTCGAACAAAACCTCTTTTTGATATTTGAAATTAAGCTTGTCTATCATGAATTTTGGATCACTTTTTTAAAATTCAACAAGGTTTAAAGCAGACATTACTTAGGATTTGAGAGCCTTGATTTGGTGATCAACACCAATCTCTACATGGGGGCATGGGTTCATGTGGAGGAGGTACGATCACAATCAACTTCAAAATATTTCACATGTACAAAGCTTCAATTTCATGAACAAAATCCAAAGATTATAATTAGGTTTCACGATACAAACAAGGAGCTTTGGAAAACAAGGTCATCTAAAATCAAGGCCAATATAGAAATTGAGATCCTATCTCACTATCATTTGTAAAGAGAAGGCTTGAATTTGAAGTCAACCTAATCATTGAATCAAGCTAACGTTGAAATACTTTGATGAATGGAGAACCTCGTTTTGAGGTTTGGACCCAAAAGAGAAATATAGCTTTGGAAGGTAACATACAAAGATTAAAAGGATGATGAACAAAACAAAAAAACATGAAACAAAGTCAACAATTGTAAAATTCAAATGGTGATAACAAGGTCCAAATCGAAAACCAAGATCAATTTCCAAATTGCGGAAAAACAATAACAAAAAGTGAAAAAGAGGTGCCTAATTTTGAAAATCAAGGCTGATTATTGGACTTCAAAATGCGTTATGACTTGGATGAACTAAAAAAGGAAAAGAAAAGGCCTGAAAGCAATTTAAAAAAATGAAAGGAAGCATAAAAATATTCAAATAAATATTAAAAGTGCTCAAATGAAACACTCAAACATAAAAGGAAAACTTTTGAATAGTTTGAAGGGATTAAATGAGCTTTCTGGAGATCAAGGCCAATACGAAAATCAAAACCCATCCACACCAAATTCGGTGAATAAAGACCCCAATTTAGCAATCGCGATTGATTACCAAATGGTGGATAAAGACCCCAATTTAGCAATCGCAGTTGATTACCAAATCAAATGAATCACGAAGTCAAGGAAAAAATTGGGAAATAGAAAACAAGTTTCAAAGTTCAAACAAAGGGAAAGCTTTGAAATATTTAACAGTTCAAATAAAAGTCCAAGGGAAGGTTCAAATGCAAACAAGAGGTGATAGGAGGCTAGATTTAACAACCAGACATGATTTCCAAATTACAAGATTAATGAATTAATTAAAGAGAAAAAAGGGCCTAGTTCTAGAAATTGGGCTGATTTGGAAATTGAAAGGGGAGACAAAGAAATTTTCAAAATGTAAGTAAAGGAAAAGAACGAGTTAGAATTTGAATTTAAAAAAGAACCAACTCGAAATAAAATTTAAAGGAAAGCTCTAATGGAAAAGCTCAAAGGAAAATTCAAGAAAAAATTCCTGAACTGAATTTGAAAAAAATCATTAAAAAAAACAAAAGAAAATAAATAACCACAGATCCTAATTTAGCAATCAAACTAAATTTAGGAATGGCAAAGAACTTGAAAAAGATGTTGAAAAGCGACCCTGATTTGAAGATCGGGCCAAAAGTAAAATCATGGGCCGAAAGAGTTCAAACAAAAAGAAAATGAAGAAAAGACTGAATGAAAGAAACTAAACCACAATGAGGAATAAAGCTCAAGGGATGAAGGAAAGCAAGTCAACTGAAGAACAAAGTTCCAAAATGAAAAATAACTAATTCAAAACAAAGCAAGTAAAACATGAAATCCCATCTACCTTAACCATCTAAAAAGCATAAACAAATCAGCAAGGTAATGACGAAGCATATTCGGATCAATGCACAGATGAGACTCCCTAAGTTTTGGCCAAGCTTGGAGGGTTGTTAAGCGCCAAACACATTCTTAATTATGTATAGTTTTCCGAATAAATCACAATTCATTATCAATAATAATTTCTAACCAAATTAATGTGATTCACTATCAAAATATTTGTTCATAATGATGGACCACACTAGTGCACCAACATTCATCTAATTGCAATTTATCTAACAAAGTCTACACACAATAACATCAATCGCATAATTGTTGGAAATAATACTTTTCATCCTATTCAAATTAGCACTCCAACCAACCAACCAACCAATGAAAATACCTCGATGAAAACTTGTTACTATTTATATTATCTCATGAGCCACAAACATTCGCCTCACATACTCTTTTGATAGAATGCAATCAACCATGCAAAAAAAAAACTCCAAGGATAACTTTTCTAAATCTCTATAGATAACACTATTAGAAATCATTCGACAAATTGTGAGGTTTAGAATGGAAAAAGCACTTAGAAAATTTATGAAGGTTCGGTAAGGAAAACACACCAGATAAAAAAAACGTGTTGAATATTTTATATATACATGGAAATTATGTTATGAAACCAGCTCCAAATATAGAAAAAAAGAGAGATCAACGCCTTAGAAATAAGTCACTTCGAGGGGGCAACCTCCTTTACATTACATAAATGAACAATTCTTGGATGATACAAATAACAAAACCTCCTTTCTATATATAGGAGTCCTTGGGGTCACATTATAATCCTAGTCCACCAATAATAATAATGTAAGCGCACAAAAATAACAATAATGGCTTTTATGAGGCACAATAATAACAATATGGGGGCTACAGGGGTACAACAATAACAATAAGGGGGCTACACTAACAACAATAAGGGGATGCACTAGTATTATAGCGACCTAACACGCCCCTCTCCTTTAAACAAGTGTTTCCCTCAACGCATGATTATTTCTGGATGCCTCTATATAAAATTATCATCCTCCCATGTGGAATCTTCAACGAGTAAGTTATTCCACTTGTTGAGATACTCTGAAATTGATCGATTTGGTAGCTGTCGAGTTCTTGTTTCTGTGACTACTTCAGAACATCTTTCTCTGTGATGTTCATCTTCGTGTTGTTTCATTCGATTCTGCAACAAAGTTGGGTTACCCTTTGAGAGTTGGAGAACTTGTTGTTGATGCTCAATGTGATATTCCGCTACTTTATCATCCATATTAGCTTTCATTTGATCCTTCAAACAGTGCAACTTAGCTTCCATTTTTTCTTTTAAACCATCTATGTCATCTTTGATTTCTCTTTGTAAGATCGAAATTTGTTGCACTTGGTACCGTAATTTTGATATCTCATACTGCAATTCTTCCTCTTCATGTGTCATAGTAGAGATTTCTGAGGGATTAATGGGTGTGGAATTATTTTTTGGAGGCATTATAGAACCCAATACTGATACAAATTATTCGATATGCCCTTGGACTCACTTCAAACTGCATTCTCAAACAAATGTTATACAATTTTAAAAAGCAAATACACACCTTTTTCTTTTTTTTTAGGAGGTCGATATTAAACCTAAATTATCTCTGTGATTTCGGAGCTTTAATATCTGAAATTCGATCCTGTAGTAACCCTCTGAACCTTCTTTACAATGCCACGGGTCAGACCTAATTTGGATTCTTCAAGGCAAAGTTATGCCCAATCGCGCACAATGACCTAATTATGGATTGGTTTAGTAGAGCGAACTTGTACGGCGCACCACATGTCATTATTTCCTCCCTCGAATCTGAAATTGATAAACAGGAAACTTATCTTCATGTACTTTCAACCACTTTTTACAAAATCCCAATCTGATGCTCAGATAGAGATTTATGACGATTTTCCCAAAGTCACCTCTTTTAGATGAAATTCAGCAGCCTACAAAACCCCTAACTTCCACAGATCATATCTCTGAAACTATTGTGAACCAAGATCTAAAATTCTTACACAAATTTCATCAAGATTTCGACTTCTCGTGGTAAAAATTTCAGCTTCTGAACCTTTGTAGGAAACAAATTATAGCAAAAATGCCACGATGACCTGTTTGGAGCAGTGAAACCCTAGAATCCAAAGCTCTGATACCAAATGTTATGGAACCGGCTCCAAAAATAGAAGAAACGAGAGATCAATGCCTTAGAAATAAACCACTTTAAGGGGGCAACCTCCTTTACATTACATAAATGAAAAATTCTTGGATGATACAAATGAAAAAACCTCATTTCTATATATAGGGGTCCATGGGGTCACAATATAATCCTAGCCGGCCTAAAAATAATAATGTAAGGGCACAAAAATAACAATAGTGGCTTTTATGGGGCAGAATAATAACAATATGGGGGCTACAGGGTACAACAATAACATTAAGGGGGCTACACTAACAACAATAAGGGGCTTGTTAATTTTGGGAAACTAGGTCCAAACTCCATGTTACACTACTCATATGACGATGGTCATATTTTTGTGGGATTCCTCTTTCGGAGAGGTGCAAGATTGATCTAAAGATCTTGATCGGATGAGCAGAACATTGATTTTGAATTTATTTTCCACATGTGCAAGGTCGGCCAAATTTATCCCACATGCCTTACAGATGTGTCACACACCCTCATTGATTAATATAAATTGGAGATACTTTGAGGTCATTTTCTCATCATCTCATCACACATTCTCTCATTGTGATATGATTGGTTCGATAGCCTTTGGAGGCTTTTTTCTTCTGACACGTGTGGAGCAACGCTGTTGTTTTCTGCGTTGATCTGTTTAGGACTTTCTATTTTATGCGTTGATATGTTTAGGGATTTTATGCTACAACATTGACCAATGTTGACCGTGGTCAACCCTTGGTTGTTTAACCTCAATCTTCTGTATAAATTCCGATTTTAGGAGGCCCTACAGCTGGGCACTAAAATCGAGGAATTCCACGTTGCTTGATTGAAGCCCTAGTTTGTTGTGTTGACTTTCTGAAGTTGACAACATTGACTTTTATGTGGTCTATGGTTTGACTTGCATTGACTTGTGATGAGTTGTCTTTGAGGGTTATGGGTGTGACACATGAAAGTGTTGGCTGACCGAGAAAGACTTTGTTGGTTGAAACATCCTGTTGACCGTCGTAACGCAACAATATCTCATATCTTTGTTGGACAAAAGGAATTGTAAATTTGATCTATATTGGACCTGTCTTCTATTGATCTATTATTGTGTTCTATCATCATTTTACTTTCAAGTTTATCTTATTGCTATTTTGTATTGGGCCTAAGAAAGATTGAAGTAAAAGTGCATCAAGCATAGAACACCATGGTTATCTAAATTTAACATGGAATCAAAGCTGAGGCGAAGACAAAGTCCAAGAGTCCAAGCTTTTATTAAAAGCTATCTCTGAAGGAAGAAATCCTATCTAGGACAAATGGCCTCCTCAACCTACAAGGGTTTCAAGGTTGATGATAAATTGATTGATGAGTCTGATTATCATGCATGGAAGATGTCCTAGGATTTTTTGTTAGAAGATCATGATGTCGTGGACTATGTACAGGGGAATATTCAAGAGCCTCCATCAAATGCAGTTGTTTCCATGAAAAAGAAGTATAGAAAAGGGGAAATCAAAGCAAAGATGATTATCCGAGATTCTATTCATAAGCACTTGGTTGCTTACATTTATGAGCTAAAGACATCTAAGAAGATGTATGATAAGGTGGTGAGCATGTTCAGGGCTAGCAATTCTAATCAAATCATTTTCTTCAAGAATCAATTAAAGAATATCAAGAAGGGTAAGGATGAATCTATTCAATCCTATTTTACGAGGCTCACTGAAATCAAGAATAACCTCCTAGCAATTGGGGAAGCGATATCTGATCGTGAGATGGTTCTTATTGCACTTGGAGGTCTCCCCCATGATTGGCATGTCTTCAATACCACTATTCTCAATAATAATGTGATTCCTTATTTTGATGAAATATTGACGAGATGCGCTCAAGCGGAAACAAGAATGATGGAGTATGCCTCTAATGGTAATGGAAGTGACCCTACTGCATTCGCTGCCCATACAAAGAAGAAGAAACATGGTGGCTCGAGAAATCAAAACCATGGTAGAGCGAGGCCCAAAGGAAGGAAGGGAAGATGTTAAACTTGTAAGACTAGTCACTATGCAAGAGAGTGCCCTAATAGAAGGGACTCTCCCAGGGATGATGACAACAAGAACTCGAGAAGAAATGGCAGGAACAACAAATTCCAAGGAAAAAGGAAGACTCCCTCTGATCGTAGTGGAAATGGGCAATCTTTCAAGAGGTCAAGAAATTCCAGGTACGATGAGTCTAATTTTGTTGATAATAAGAGAAATGGTTTTATTCTTGTATCTGCCCTGTCTGCTGCATCTCCAACCGACACCCTGGATGTCTGGTTAATTGATAGTGGTGCTTCAAGCAAACTCACTGGTTATAAAGAAGCCCTTTCTGATTTGGTTAAGAAGGATACAAATCTGGAAATTATCCTTGGAGATAATGCCACATATCCCGTGAAAGGGACACGGGCTGTGACCCTCCATTTATCTCAAGGTCAAGTCATTCGATTACAAGATGTGTTGTATGTACATGATTTTAAGAAGAACCTTGTCTATATTTCGGCAATGGAAGACAAAGGGATCAAGGTGGCATTCGTTGATGGAAAGGTATTTATCTAGAAGAAGAACTTCAAGGAAGCTCTTTCTATTGGTTTTAGATTTGATACACTCTACTAGGATGGAGGAAGTCCATTGGGGGCTATGCATAACATGTGATACAACTCTTCAAATAGAGTTATGGCACCGAGCGTTTGCACACCTTCATTACAAAGCCTTTCCCAAAGGAAGGAAGGTGGTGACAAGGATGCTCGAATTGAGAGATGATCATGAAGATATATGTCAAGGTTGTGCCGAAGGGAAACATACAAGGAGACCATTCCCCTCAAGTGTCACAAAGACAGCTGATATATTGCAGTTGATACATTCTGACTTATCTGGTATGTTGCATGTGACATCCTTGGGAGGATGTTCCTATTACATGACTTTTACAGATGACTTCTCCCACGAGACCTAGATATATTTTTTGAAGAAGAAGGACGAAACATTCAAATGGTTTCATACCTTCAAGGCCTTGGTGGAAAATCAAACCGAGAAGAAAATCAAAGCTTTGAGGACCGAAAATGGGACCGAGTATGAATCAAATGAGTTTAATGACTTTTGTAGAGAAGCTGGCATTAAGAGGGACGCCACAACTACGTACATTCCTGAGCAAAATGGTGATGTTGAAAGAAAGAACAGGACCATGATGGAAGCTACCCGCGCCATGCTATGTGACCAAGGTCTTCTGAACTTTCTATGGGGAGAAGTTGTGAACATTGTTGTGTATGTTCAAAATAGATGCTCGCATTCCGCTCTGGACTCCAAAACTCCCGAAGAAGTCTTCTCTGGTAAGAAACCTGATGTTTCTCATTTTAGAGTTTTTGGTTGTCTTGTTTACTTTCATGTGCCGAAAGAAAAGAGAAGCAAGCTTGATGCTTCTAGAAAGAAGGGAATGTTTGTGGGCTACAATGAAACTTCGAACGCATATAGAATCTATATGCCTGGTCAAAGAGAAGTGGAGATATGCCACAATGCCACCTTCGATGAAGATGTTGCCCTCAAGAAAGAGAGAAATCTTCCTAGCTCCAAGGAAGACAAAGAAGATGAAGAAGCAGGGAAGCTGGAAGAGTCGAAGGATGACCTGATGCCCTATGTTGAAGGACCTATGGATCTGATTGATCCACCTCCTTCAAATAAGAGAAGACCCTCATGGCTTAGGGATACTCTCGAAGATGCCGAGAGACATATTGCCCCGAGGGGGACATGCTGTGAAAGCAAGAAGCCAAAGAGATACCAAGGGTATAGAGCAGCCATGAGTACGATAGTACAATCTGAACCTAGAACATTTGAAGAAGTCGTAAAGCATCAAGTTTGGAAGGATTTTATGCACGAGGAGTATGAGCGCATTATGAAAAATGATGTCTGGGAAGTAGTCCCGAAACCGGAGGACAAATATGTTGTCACCTCGAAATGGCTCTATAAGATCAAGCATGGATCTGATGGAAGTGCTGAAAAGTACAAGGCAAAATTTGTTGCTCGAGGCTTCTCTCAAAAAGAAGGCATAGATTATGATGATATATTTACACCTGTCGCCTGCAATACCACCATCCGATCTATTATTTCCCTTGCTGCTACGCAAGGATGGAGTTTACATCAGATGGATGTGAAGACCACTTTTATGCATGGATCTATAAAGGAAGAGGTGTATTGGGAGCAACCTCTGGAGTTCGAAGTCCAAGATAGAGACACCCATGTATGCAAGTTGAAGAAAGCCCTCTATGGGTTGAAGCAAGCCCCCAAGGCTTGGAACGAGAGGATAGATATCTACTTGATGAAGCTGGGCTTCACTCGAAGTAATGTTGATCTGAACCTTTATTTTACGGTTGATAGAGAAAGGCCTCTCATTTGGTTCTCTATGTGGACGATCTCTTCTTGATAGGTGTTGACCCTCTCATTCATCAGTGTATGAGGGAGCTAGCTTCTAAATTTGAGACGAAAGACCTATGACTGATGCACTCCTTCCTAGGCTTGGAGGTATGGAAAAGGCCAAGCGAGATTTTCCTTTCTCAAGGAAAACATGTCATGAAGTTGTCGGAGAGATTTAGTATGGTGGACTGTAAGTCTGTGTCAACACTGATGGATCTCAACTTTAAGAAGTTAAGTGGAAACATTGTTGGGTCTGTGCTAGCAAATCCTACCGAGTATCGACAACTCGTGGGGGCCCTGATGTTCTTAGTGAACTCCCGTCCGGACATATGTTTTGCAGTGAACATTTTGAGTCAACATATGGTTCTGTTATCACTCCAATAATTCCTAAGGTTCTTATGTTTTGTTTAAAGAAATATTAGAGGTAACTATCAACCTACTTTTGAGATCAAGATCTAGCCTTCCTAATGCTCAGAGAGGGCTCTCTCTTTATGATTTAACTTTGTTAATTTTTAATTGATTTTAGGCTAGTTATGTAAGATTGATTGGTTTTGATTTTGGTTTGGTGGTGGAATTACTGATTTAGATGGATAGAAGTCTGTCTATTTTCCATTGGGCTATGGAGTCAATGTATCAAGCAAACAAGGCAGAATCAGGATCTAAAGGAAGTGTTCACAGGGCAGGGTAGTTGAGCAAAATCAAATCTTTTAGGCTGGATGGTGAAGTGGTTTCAATCGAAATCAAGGAGAAGTTAAGGATTCCTTAAACTGGATAATGAAGGAAGGTGAAAGAGGTCAATCGAGATGGGAAAGCAATTAAGGATTCTCAGATACGGATATCAGAAGAAAACATTAAAATGAATAACAGTTCAGAACAGAGTGTACTTAAACAATTTCTGCAATAATATTCTTGTTATAACATTTAAATTTGGAAAACATGCAAGTTTATGGAATACTTAAGGAAAAACATGAACAATTGAAAGATACTTCACTGAAGTGGCTCAACACATGAATCCTGTAATGTAATGCCTTTATTAGTTGCCATGTCTATTGACTTGAAAATGGTACAATAAACCCTCAGGTATTTAGATCAATTACAACTATAGAAATGTTCAGGAATCCACACTCAATACTTCGAATTATGAAGTATTTATACAAAAACTAATACAAAATATCCTAGAACTGATTTAGGAATTATTCAAGGAATACAAAATATCTTCATGCAAGAAGATAGAGACACCTATGTAACTAATGCAAGTTGTCCCTCTTTTATTGATTTGTTGTTTGTCTCTTTGATCTTTTGTTGCGTTATCTCTCTGACTGTTGCTTTACGTTGGTTGTATCTTTAACGTTATTTGTTTTTCACTCTACCTCATCATCTAATTCTCTTTCAACTCTGTTTTGATCTTTAAAATCTATTGTTGCTTTATCTACCTGCTCTCTTTTACTATGACTGCTCTGTTTTCACCTTTATCTTGGCTGATATGTTTTCACTTTAACCTTGATTGCTCTTTTACCTATTTTACTTTTCACTTTCACAGTAAATCATTCAGTTTTTTCCAAGCTTCTTCATCTGGTAACTTGATTTTTACCATTCTCCTGTAAATCTCATTAGCATCTGTGTATTTTGCAAAAGTAGGCTTGTTTATAAAGAGATGATTTACCTCATGCTGGAGGTAAAAGAGATTCTCAAAAGTCTGATAGATTACTTTGCCTGTAGGAATTCCTTTCATGAAGGAATTGTTGGATTGTTCTTTAGCCACTTCTCTGATTTTCTTCTCATAGTCTTCATGCTTCATTAATCTTTCATTGATCACCAAAGGATTAGGCAGACCTTTCTGCCTCAAAACATCAAATTTGACCATGAATCTGGTAATTGCTAACTCCATAGTCTGACACTTATCTTCAAGTTATGTCATCAAGTTTCTCTTGGAAATTACCTTTCTAACCTCTAAGATCGTTTCTGTTCTGTCACTTATGCCAATTTCTTCTAATTCCTGTTTGTTCTTGGAATTAAGAAACTTTATTATTTCAGTGGCCTCTTATGGTTTCTTCCCAAGTTCCTCTTTGACTTTCTGAATACTTCACTAGCTTCCTTGATCAAATCCTTCTGTTCAAATATGACTTGGATGGAAGGCCAAATATCATTAACGGAGTTAATGATATTGGCCCACAACTGTTGTTTTGCTTGGGCAAGTGGTTCTTTCAATGTCAATTCTTTCTCTAACTTATGTATTCCGTCAGTCAATCTGTTTGACTTCTGTATTTTTGATTTATGCATGATTTGAATCAACTTCTTTTCATCCTCTAGACTTTTTATTTGTTCTTTAAGTCTATTTATTTCATTTGTTTGGATTGACATGTCCTGCATGGCTTTGATCAATTTACCTGCTTCATCACTGGGATGAGCTGATGCTGTTCAATATGTTGCTGAAGTAGTAGCTGGTTGAACTTCTGTTGTCACTGGAACTGCAGTAGCTAATGGAGTTGATGAAGTAGATGGAACTGTTGTTGTAACTGTAGGGATGGCAGTGACAGGGATTGCTTCCATGCTGACCTTTTTCTCCTGCACAAATTTATCCACTTCATTCTCCATCTCTTTCAGTTGAGTTGTCAACTGAATGATGAAATTCATCATTTCATCTTTCTTACCTTCATTCTCCAAAACTTCCTTAGTTTGTGGATGTTCAATGGGAGGCAATTTCAATTATTTTTTCAATGCAGCAATGTCTGCATTCTTTTTCTTGATGAGTTCTTCAACTGCTTTCATATACTTGAGATCATATCCAACCTCCATGACCAATTCTTCAAGTGATTTCATTCTGTTGTCCTTGGCTTGTGAAGAAGCCTTCTCTATCTTTAACTGTGCTTTGATGTTTTCTAGAGAATTCCGAAGTTTCTGAACACTCATAGCTTTGTGAGTCATAGTGGAGTAAATCATTTCTCCAGCTTGCTTATGGAATTCAATTTGATCTATTGGATGTAGATCTTTGGCTTGAACTTCAAATGTTGTTTTCTTATAGTATGTTGATGACTTTGGAGCCTGTATTGTTAGCTGCAAAAAGGTCATTTGCATCTTCCTGGTTTTATAATCAAAGGTTGAAAGCAACCTATTCTGGTCAATAGGTGTTTGTTTCCAATATTGGGCATAGGTGACAACTTTCAATGCCTCGTTCCCGAGTTTGATTTCTTTATATTTTTCCATTATATGATGTTCTTTATCAACTGGTATGCTTGATGAAGATACCTCTATAATGTGTTGCTTCTTAATGATTTGTGTACTAGAGGTTGATGGCTGATGAGTTTCTTTTGAAACTGTTGGAGGTACATTATCTTTAACCATTGTGTCTGTATCAATAATTTCAATTGTCACAATTGTTTCTTCTTGTTCAACTACTGGATTTAGCTCAGGCTTCTTCCTGTACATTAATTTGAATTTGGTTTCAGTAGTGGTTTCAGCAGAATATGAACCTTCTTCTCTTGGCCTCTTGGAGTTTCTATCTTGTGGGGCTGGAGTATGCAAAATGGAACTAGTATCGCCTTACTTCTACCTCTTGCAAAATATTTACCAACCACTCTGACTAGTTGCAGTACTTTTCAATTTCTAGTTTAGACTCATGGACAAAAGGAGTTAATTTGAATTTTACTCTTAACTTGTTGATAAACTCCCAAAGGATCACACTGCCATTTAAAACTATTGTTGAACTTGAAATCCTGTAAACCTTTTTCTGCTTGTTGACCAGCATTCCTATTATTGCAAATGAAAGGACCAAATTGGTTCTTAATTTTAAACTGAGTTTTCTTCTTTGCGGACAAAAAATTAACCTCATCTGAGTTTAGGATTTGCCTGATGTATTCTAGTGCAAATAACCTCATTGGGAGGTATTTGGGCAGCTTATATGGAGTGAGTTGACATCCATATACCCTAATTTCAGTGTGGTTCTGGTATAAATACCAGTCTCCTATTCTACTGTGTTCAGAAAATTTTAAGATCTTCTTTATCTCATCACTGACTCTTGGTTGAATGCTACTGCTCAGCATGTTGACAATTGGATAAACAAATGCATCAATGAAGTCCTTGTAGGTGAATTCTGTAGAATCCTTTTTTATCAAGGATGTCCAGAAGACTACTGATTGGTGATTACCCTCAATGTCCATTTTTTGAAGGCTAACTGCAAACCTTTCAAATTGGAAGTATAGGAACATATGAATACTTAAATACTCCTTCCTCTAGTAAATTAACTAATTGCTCATGGATGGCATGTGATAGGTATTGAGCAAAGTTAAATGTAGAAGCGAGAGGTTGTCCAGGGCAGAAAATGGACAGAAAACCTAAGATTGAAACATCTACATACTCATCTGTGAAGTACCCTAGAATGCAAAACAGCATTGTGACAATTTGTCTGGTTCTTTCTGAAAAAATTGAAGCGGAATAAGGAGGGTTACTCTTTGGCGTTTCAACTGATGGAGAAAGAAAGGTTAGGACGATTTGAAACTTCTTGGGAAAGTCCAGCTTTAAATATAGTTCAGTGAGAATTTCAATAGACAATGGGGCTTCATCAGGCTTGGGTTGGATTTGTAACATTTGGTCTATTGATTCTGCAGTGACTGTGAACAAAATCTCTTTGCCAGGGGTTACTAGGGCTCTTTCATTAGGCAGATAATTGATTTGACAGAGTCTGATGATTTCTATAAATTGGAAGATTTGGGGGAAGATATATTTAGACAAATTTGATTACCAAAGGTAGAAATCATCAGCCTGGTCTATGGATTTATCATGGCTCCAGCAATGGATATCCAAGAGGTTGAAATCAGTGACTGTCACTGATTTTAAAGTCTTTGTCTGCAAGGGGAGTATGTTCAACATCTATTACAGGGGGTTGCAGAGGGTTAACTATCACAATGCCCTGGGAAGCCATAGATTTGTTTATTTTAATCAATTTATTACTTTATGTCTTAAGAAATGGCTTTCGATGCTTAGGAATACCTGGAAATGGTAATTTTTGTCTGCAGAAAGGGTTCTGGTTGCAACAGAGGCTTTCTTGGCCTTATAGAGTTTCCAATCTAAGTCGGCCTTATAGAGTTTCCAATTTGAGTCGACAACAGTTTTTGGTAGCAAAAGCCCTGGATTTGAGTTTGTACTAGCTTTAAAATAGATCGACAAAGGCTCTTTTCTCGCAGTGTTTTGACAGAAATGGTGAAAAAAGGCTTTTAGGGTGGGCTATATTGTTTTTAACCAACGGTAGTTTAAACATAGGGCGCGGAGGTTAAATTCAAACATGGGCGGTATCATAGCAATGGGCGGAAAGGATTAGTGGTTATTGCACGATGAACGGCGGGTTGGCAGTGTTTGGTTGAGGGATGCGATACAACGTGGGGTTGCGACGTAGCAGGGGAACGAGGGTGCGAAGCCACTCATTTTGCAACCCCCCAATGGTGTTAAATGTCGGGCGGTCGGGGGTGCGATAGCTCTTATTGGTCACAGGATCTGATAAATTATGATCAGAGGAATGGAAAAGTAGGGGGTGTTTTGATAGGCAGGGCCCGAGGATGAATCATGTGAAGGGTTTATTTGATGTGGGTCGGGATTATGTAGTGGCGAGGTTTAAATATATATTAAATGGGGTTTAATATAATATGGGATCGGGGATATTTATATGTGGGTTAATATGCACGATTGGGTTAATTAGAAGTGGGCCCGAGAACATATATAAACTAATGAGTTAAAATGAATGGGTGAAATATGTATGCGGGAAATTAATAAAACATTAGAATAAGTGTTAAAATGACATCGGGGAGGGATTTACAGTGGGGCCCGACATTACTTTAACCTTTTTTAAAACTATGCAAAGTGGGTTTTTACATGTTTTAATTGAAAAGGGGAATTTAAAATATGCTTTTTAACTAGGGAAAGGGGTTTTTATAAGGGGAAATAGTTTTTGAGGAAGGAGAAAAGGTTAAAATGAGGAGAAAATGGATATTTTTTAAGGGGAAATGAGTTTAGAAGGAAGTTAGTAATATGAAATGAGTCAATTGATGCTTTCCATGACTTGTAACATTCTTCTACCTACCCTTCATTTACCCTAACATTTTTTCTTCATTTATTGAATGCATTTGAGCTTGCTGACGCTTTATTTTTCTTTGATAAGCAAACTAATCTACTTCTAACCTTATAACTTCCAATGGCTCAGATTAAACTGATGAGCTCATTTTTATTCTCTACCTAACTAATGATCTGCCAAGATTAAATGGCTTGGCTAGATCTTATTCAATAACTATCAACATGAAATTTAAAGCATGAATAAATCAAGATTAAATTGTTTGATCCTCATGAATTGTGGCATTTTGGACAAGCTGCACACAATTTCATTTGCAAAGTAAAGTAAAAGGTAATGGCATTTGAATGTGCAGCACTTTCAAGATCTATTTTTATCTCTTTTTGGTGGGGTTCATACTTTATATTATTTTTTGATCTTTTTCTTTTAGTCCTTTGATTTTTCTTTTAGGACTTACCCTCTTTACATTTTTTAATATGGGAAAACATTTGCAGAAAGCAAAGTATGTACAATATTACAGGACTAAAACATAGTCAATTCAAAATTATGATCCCTATTATTATAGGACCCTAACAAGTTCATCCTCATCACATTCACTGGATTGGTGCCAAGAATCACATTTGGGCACAATCATCATGGTCAGAGACACTGTCGATAGTTGGAGACTCCAAAGGATATATTGATGGTCATTCATTTGGAAGTGTGGTGGATCAAATAACTGGCATTTTGGACAAGCTGCACACAATTTCATTTGCAAAGTAAAGTAAAAGGTAATGGCATTTGAATGTGCAGCACTTTCAAGATCTATTTTTATCTCTTTTTGGTGGGGTTCATACTTTATATTATTTTTTGATCTTTTTCTTTTAGTCCTTTGATTTTTCTTTTAGGACTTACCCTCTTTACATTTTTTAATATGGGAAAACATTTGCAGAAAGCAAAGTATGTACAATATTACAGGACTAAAACATAGTCAATTCAAAATTATGATCCCTATTATTATAGGACCCTAACAAGTTCATCCTCATCACATTCACTGGATTGGTGCCAAGAATCTATTGAGATATCTTTTGGGCACAATCAACCATGGGCTGAGATACACTGTCGGGAGTTGGAGACTCCGTTGATATATTGATGTCGATTGGGCTGGAAGTGTGGTGGATCGCAAGAGCACATCTAGATGTTGCTTCACCTTGGGTTATGCTTCAATATCTTGGATGAGCAGTTGGCAGAAGTCGGTGGCTTTGAGCACCGTTGAGGTCGAATATAGTGTGGCGAGTATGGCCTATTGTGAAGATGTTTGGTTGTGAAAACTCTTCAGTGAGTTATTCAGGCATGTGCTAGATACCTCTGTTATCCTTTGTGATAACCAGAGTGGGATTCGTCTTTCTGGGAATCTCGTGTTCCACAATCGATCCAACCATATTGATATCAGGTACCACTTTATCCGGGATATGGTACAGCGAAGCAGCGTAAGGCTCGATCATATAGGAACTGATGAGCAGGTTGCGGATATTATCACGAAGCCCTTGGGAAAGGTCAAGTTCTTAACCTTCCGTGAGAAGCTTAGAATCGTGGAAAGACCCTATTGTAAGGGTCCTGCTTGAGTTGGACTATGAGCTCTGGGAGCTCCAAGGGAGTTGGGGATAGCTTCTTGGAGCTATAAGCACTCACGGGGCTAGGCTTGTCGAACCTTGTGGCGCTTCTACCCCACTGTTATGATATTTAGTTGGCTCACCTCTCTCTAATATGTGCCCCACACGCATCCTACCCGAGTTTCGAACTAATGGGAAGTACCTCTCATTTGGCCAATGGGGTGGGAAATGTGGATAGAGACCATAGCAAGACCGATGGACGCATCGGAGATTGTCATACTCTATGTCTAGGATGGCACGTGCCCAACAACTTGATCTGGGATCAAGTATGATGAGGTTTTATCCTCTAATCTGACTTCGGGTCAGTAAACTTTGGGTTAGTATGAGACTCTTTGTGACTCACCTTTTATTCTTAAATAAAGAGCCAGCAAAGCAAGTTACGACAGGATGACGTGGGATGCTTGGTTTGGTAACATGATGGATGGCACATATGGACAAATGGAGTTCTCCCTAGTTGAGAGGGAGTGTTAATTTTGGGAAACTAGGTCCAAACTCCATGTTGCACTACTCATATGACGATGGTCATATTTTTGTTGGATTCCTCTTTTGGAGAGGTGCAAGATTGATCTAAAGATCATATTGATCGGATGAGCAAAACTTTGATTTTGAATTTATTTTCCACATGTGCAAGGTCAGCCAGATTTATCCCACATGCCTTAGAGATGTGTCACACACCCTCATTGATGAATATAAATTGGAGAGACTTGGAGGTCATCTTCTCATCATCTCATCACACATTCTCTCATTGTGATTTGATTGGTTCGATAGCCTTTGGAGGCATTTTTCTTCTCACACGTGTGGAATGAAGTTGTTGTTTTATGTGTTGATCTGTTTAGGACTTTCTGTTTTATGCACTGATTTGTTTAGGGCTTTTCAACTGTTGCATTGACCAGCATTGACCGTGGTCAACCCTTGGTCGTTTGACCTCAATCTTCTACAAAAATTCTGATTTTAGGAGGCCCTACAGGTGGGCACTAAAATCAAGGAATTATGGGTTGTTTGACTGAAGCCCTGGTCTGTTGCGTTGAATTTCTGAAGCTGCCTTCTGACTTTTTTGCGTTGTCCCTTGTTTGACCCGCGTTGACTTGTGATGAGCTGTCTTTGACGGTTGTGGGTGTGACACATGAAAGTGTTGGCTGATCAAGAAAGACTTTGTTGGTTGAAGCATCCTGCTGACCGTCGTAACGCAACAATATCTCATATCTTTGTTAGACATAAGGAATTGTAAATCTGATCTATATTTGTCTTGTCTTCTATTGATCTATTATTATGTTCTATCAGCATTTTACTTTCAAGTTTATGTGATTGCTATTTTGTATTGGGCCTAAGAAAGATTGAAGTAAAAGTGCATCAAGCATAGAACACCATGGTTATCTAAATTTAACAAGGATACACTAGTATTATAGGGACCTAAAAAATTAACATTAAAATACATTCAAATCAATGAAAAACATATGCCAAATGTATGATAAGGATAGTTCAAAGAAATATGTGTATCAATGTGGAACAATCGTATCAAACAAATGACAAACGAGTATCAAAAAACACACTTTCTCGGATCTGATGAGAGGTGCATGTAGAAAATTATCATTAATTAATCCATAAAGTTAAAAATCGGAAACACAAACAATTTTCTGATGTGATGAGAAGTCCATGGGAAAATTGTCATTAATTAATCTAGTGAAGTTAACATAGGCATCCAAGAAAATATATTAACTTCTTTCAATGGGAGGGTTGCACAAATGGCTATTGTCTAACAATTTTTTCTTAATTACAAATACATGCAAACACTTCTCATCACTCATTCTCACTTGTATCTACTTCTGCTCAACTAGGAGATCGCTCCAAGTTTTTCAAAGCTTCACTACTAGCATATTATTTGACACCCCTATATGCTCAAAACCTCAGTTGACAATACAAAGTTGCAAGCTCGTGTGTGTTGAAAAGTGTAACTAGGATCAGTTTTCATATTGACTATGTAATTATGTATTTATGTAAAGAAGAAGAAAAATATAATAAAATATGCTTTTGATATGATTGCCTCCTGGGTTTCATGAACAAGGTTTTATTATAGGTCAATAGACTTCTTCTTGATGTCTATTAGGATTTGTCTTCTGGTTATTAATGTAATTAGGAATCATGTATAATGAAGAGTCTAGTCAAATAAATATGCCTCGAGACCTTGAAGAAAATGGCTCCATAATGATGCTCAAAGCATCCCTCAAGACAGCCTGCTTAACGCTGGAAGATCAGCCCTACAAGTCAACTTGAAAAAGCTGGAAAGGTTGGCTCAACAATGTCACAACAATTCATTGATAGGTCGGCTAATTATAGGTTCGATCAACTATAAATAGCCCAGTAAACTTTGCACAAAACACAAAACAGAAATTCGGACTTCTGTTATTTTCGGTCAAGTCTGAGATCGGCATGCGGATTACAAGGATGTCTAGCGGGGATTCTAACTAAAGATTTGCGGATTGGTTTGAAGCAGAAAAGTGCGGATAAGTCTGAAGGATATATGCAAGTATAGGTTTGTGGTTTGGTACGCATAAGGAGCATGTTCATTAAAGATAGTGTAGTTGTCTTGGTGTAAGTATCTCAAAAGGGTGCGTAGTAAAGGACTGTAATCAACAAGAAAAGCGGCATCATAAGTGAGAAACAAGTCTCCCATACAAAGCGAAAGAGGATGTATGTACAGTGTTGAAGAAACGAAGAAGGGAAGATTGCAAGGTGTGCAAAAGAGTCTCGGTCTTCATAGAAGATATACACGGCGTGAAGAAGAGGCATCTCAACAAGAAAAGAACTCGGTCCTGGGCATCAAAGGTACTGAAAGAAATGTCGAGGAGAAGTCTCTAAAAGACCAAGGCTATATCAAGGGCAGAAGAAGGAGCTCATTGTTTAGGGCTAGGAACTGAGCTTTCCTAGTGTTGGTGCAAAGCTCCCTAAGGCTGGTGTTGAATGGTGCAGATTAGTGCAGGAAGGTGCAGGAAAAGAGTTATGAAAGAAGCAGTGACAAGGTCTTGAAGGCATATAAAGGTCAAGGGTCTGTGTCATGGTCATGGTACTTGTCATCTGAAAGTCTATAAGAAGAATTTCCTGTGGGTTTTCCTCTCCAAGAGGGAGAGGTTTTGGCCCTGGCTTGAAGAGCCTAAATTTGTGTCTCTTATGTTTTTTGATAATTGACTTGATGAAATATATAATAAGTTAAGAAGAAAAGACATAAGTAAAAGAAGTAAGCTCACAAGTAATTATCAAGGAGAGCATTTGAATTAATCACCACGCTACCAAATTCTCAACAGAGTGCGAGTGAAAATTCACCCTAAGGCCCTACTCATTAGATTCAAATGACAGACAGATAGATCGAACAAATTTGAGTAGATTGATTTTGAATTAAGTGTTAGGTGGTTGTAGGTGCATCGCAAAATACCATCAGCTATATGACTATCATTTTACTCTCGTTAGCAAAGGGTTTTAGAGTTGCTTAAAAATATATTAATTTTATTCATTGAGGCAGAAAGACTAATTTTTCACATTTTCATAAGTGTTGCTACAATGTGCAATAACATTAGGATACAGACCATCGTAGATCAACAGTAAACAATTAAAGCTCCCCTTCGTGCAGCTCCAATCAAAATTTTCTACATGGTAGTAGAAAAGAAATGCCTCCAAAACATCGATATAACTTTGATGAACATTTGCAGGAAATGGATGAGCCTAGTAAAGATATCTTCCCAACTTAATACCGAAATCATCAATAATTCAAAGGATCTACCCAAACACTTCAATCAATACCAGAGATTTGATCTGACGTTTATTGGGAATTTCAAATTCATCATCCCTCTTTATTCAAGAAAGACCAATTTCTAGTTTTATATTCAGCTGTCCATATGTTCTACTCTAGGCAGAATGCAGAACGCAGCTAAATCATGCAGAAATTACTTTTGCTTTGCTTTTAACTTGAGATGCTCTCCTTTCAATAAAAGCATAATCTTATTATTGCTATATAATGAATACAATAAAAAAATCATTGCTGCATAATGAATACCATAATGTGCAGAAAAGTGACATGGAATGCAGGGAAGCACAAAAATCAAAGCAGCCAAGAAGAATTCTCAAATAAATTTTCAATTTGTACTCTGAGTTCCTATTGAGAATTTATATCTGCCAGTAGGAACATGCAATGGATAAAACTGAGTTAATAAGCTGACTTCATACAGAACTAACCTCAAACCTAGTTATTCCATGAGACCTCAAGTTACACTATTTCCACTTCACAGTTCATCATACAAAATTGCATGCTTAGAATTGGAAAAATATACCTCGATGGAAAAGAAAACAGTTACTTTACTGAGGTTTTCCTATAAGGATTGTTTAATTTGTTAAATAATAGAAATTGCTTGCTTGAATAAACAACAGAAGAAATTCAACCGAGCACTGTTAATTCACAGAAACTGCCTCCTAAACTTTACCCAGAGACTATTGTAAGCATGTGTTTGAAATCTCCTTTGGAACCTGACTGTTGCAAACGACAAACTTTCATATCAAGTTGTTATAAGCTTCTCAAAATTTTAGTATATACAAGTTTCAAGGATTTCTTCTAATATTAGCCGTGCATCAAAGCTTCTCTGTATTAGAATCTATGATTATATATGAACAGGCATTAAAAATGAACTATAAGGTGACCATAGCATTGATTTTCTTGAAGGGCCTTCAGTTAACAAGCAAGGGCCAGCCTTCTCATCCTTTAATAACAACCTCCAAAGATTCAATGCTTGCTTACCTTCTCAGATTTCGGGTGCCTGGTAACTTCTTTGCTGCATTACATAGCTTTCTTTGTGCTCTTATAGCTTCTGCTTGCTTTGGAGGCTTAAAACTGCAGCTACCTACAAACAAAGATGCATTATTCCTTTGAAATTTATCAATAAAAATACAGCATGTTATTTTTTTTTGTAAGTTTGGCAGGACTACATCTTCAACATGTCCAATATATCACCCTGATCGAGGCAGGAAATTGAACCAGTGACTTCAAATCAATGAGTGCCTTAACATAACACCCGATCACCATCTATCCAAGACCCCGTGGAAAAAAATACAGGATGTTATTTTGAAACTAATTTCAAAAACAAAAACAAAACAAAAAAAATCAGTAATACCATCATCATCCTTCTCATCAGCTGATCCATCAAAAATTGCTATGATGCCACCATCCTGCAAACGAGGCATAAAATCAGTAACGCTTGAGCAAACTTTCCCTTTCTAAAAGTAAGACCTGTCATCAGATCACACATATGGAAATAGTAAAAAAAGAAACTGAAAATTGGAGATGGAGCAAGCTGTATATGTTTTGGCTGACCATCTATGATATGCATCAGAAATTGCCAACTAGTATAAATGAACTTACAACATAAAGCTTCTACACTGATTTTTATTGATTTTTTCTTGGCACTTCAGAATCAGGTCTATGTCTAAAAGACAAACACACTGAAATACCCTCAACCTACTAGCACTTTGCATAGCTGAAATCTTCAGTAGTGAAATCAATTTGGTGCACAGAGATGTGAGCCCAACGCTCAATTATTCTATTACTTCATTAATAAAAGAATCATGGGGCTCCCGTAACAGTGATCATGGAACTCGATCTCTGATACAAACAGTATACATAGTATACAAACTAGGGCTTACAAGCTGCCGACAAAGAAAGACAAGAAAAACCACAGCTTACTTGCTGAAGTAGACCCCTGTCCTTGACATCTGGCAGGTCCTTTGCCACCTCTACTTGCAGAGAATACTGCTGCTCCAATACCTCTGCCTTCAGCTGCTCACAAGGTCTTCCACTGCTCCAGATTCACTTGCACAACCAGCTCCACAACTCAGCCTTCTTACAGTGATCTATGCTGCTCCAAAGTCACTGATTTTAGGCCCAACAAATCTTCCTTCTAACACTAGATTCGCTTCTCCAATACCACTGTACTAAGGGCACAAAATACCAGCAACACAGTGGGTTTCCCACATCATATACCACTGTATATCAGCTTCAATGCATGCTGTTCACAACTTCGTTTGTGAACAGACTTCGAGATCTATACTCAGAATCTCCTCATAGTCCTTGTCTCAGATCCAGGACTTGGATCACTCCCATAGCCCTAGCATACCTTGGATCTGTCCTTGGCAACCAACCAACACTGAACCCAAGCCTCATATATCTTTGTCACACTTCGTTCCTTTCGCTCCAAGACATTTCAGCGGTCTCAGCCATCCTTAACCGATTCTGCCTAGTACTGGAGCCTTAATATGCCACCCGAGGCCTTTTCGGCCCTCTCCTAGACTGCACTGACGCCTAATCAGGCCTGCTGTAGCACGTACAGGAGTCTCGGCCTCCGCTACAGGACTTCAGCTTCCTTTCCTAAGCAAAACAGAGTCTCAGCTGCCCTCTTTCACACTTCGCCTTGTACAGAATCCAGAACCGAGATAACACATCAACCCTTCCTAGATCGAACTGCTCAGACTTCAAGAAACTCGTCCTCCTTCCAGTTCAGCATTCTCTAAGTATTTATGGCTAGCTCATGTACACATAAGGATGATTGCCATATTGTTCTGGCTCTGCCCTCGGTGCCCTTCCTTATACTCTTGTTCACTTGGTCAAGTAGCTTGAAATACCCGGCCTGCATACTCTGGGCCTCGACCTCCTATTTCAGCCTGCAGTTACCCTCTTCTTAGCATCAGTCTTGTGCTTGTCTCCTGCACATGGATCTGAGGGAACTCGGCCCTAATACCAGCCTTTCATCCCTCCTTCCACAGAGATTTAGGACCACGACCCCCTCCAAAGCTACAGCAGAACTCAGCACTTTCCAGCCAGAACTCAGCACTTTCCAGCCCTCCTCAACCTCCTTAGACCAGGTGTATTTTGGCCTCCTAGGGCTCTCTCAACACAAGAGAGATTACATCTTCTCTTGCACTTGACTGCTCATGAACCTCAACTTAATCTCATTAAATAGTTTTCCTTGGGTCAATTAGGAATCCTTCTAGATCTAAGGTTTTCACTTCTTTGACCCTTGGAATATTAAATTATTTCTTTCTTGGTCCCAAACCCCTTGCTTCTGTCCAAAACCACATTTTGGGTAAATCACCCAACAAACAACTTATTGATGGGTTGTCCTCTCTCGGAAATACCTTCCCAGCGACCCAAAATTTAACACTTCCTCTTAGAGAGGAAGCTATTTCCCTCACGCTTCCAGTTTCATAACTTTCCACGCATTTTCATGACCTCCTCACATGAGTCATGACTTTCCTTGTGTAGCCATATCCATCTTGTATAAGCCACGACTTCTTTGTACTAGGCCTAGCTTTGACTTGCATGGTGCATGAATATTCCCGCATGCAACATGACTTTTCCAGTGTGATCCTTGGTTGTCCTCACAGGATCTACGAATATCCTTGACCCCCAAAAAGGTTTTAGCCTGGTTTTGACCCCCTCACGGCACTACGTCCTCCTCTAATTGTTGGAAAGTTACGCCTATCTACACACTAGAGAAATTCCTCCCAAATCACTCCAAAAAGGTTGCAAAACACTCCCCAATGGCTTCCCTTATTTCTCTTGTTAAGTTCCAACCACAGACAGCAACCCTCCAACTCCCACGTGTGCCCAGTGAGAGGCTTTTGCGCTAGCCCAGGAGCTGCAAATTCATACCAAATTGTATTTTCCACCTCCTGCTCCAAAAATCCACTCAAAGTTTGCTATATCACTAAGCTTGCTTAACCAAAATTCTCCCAAGAATTACTCCCCGAAAGACCTCTGAAATGACCGATACATGAGCACCTCCTGCTCCGAAACTCCACTCAAAGTCTGCTATATCACTAAGCTTCCTTCACCAAAATTCTCCCGAGAATTGCTCCCTTGCAGACCTTTGAAATGACCCACACGTGAGCACCTCCTGCATCCTCCTGAAACACGCTATGGCTGAGAAAATGTCTGAGTGTAAGTGATTAAATCTCCTCAGCTCTCCTCCGAAATGATGTGACAAATTCTCTCTAGGGTGGCACTCGAAGTCCCCCAAAGAAACAGTGAGTTCTCTGCTCGAAAAACACGTGCTAAGCAACAAGTGACCCAGCTAAACAGCTCGAGCAACCAAACTAAGATCAATAGGCAAAAGATACCAAATCGGATTGAGTTCCTCCTATTTGGGCCCCTCCACCTTGCGATTTGACTTCCATGCAAGGCTATCTGACCTCTTTACTTGGCCAAGTGTGTGTTCCGTGATGTGAGTGGCCCCCACACTCCACTAACAAAATAATACAGCCTCCTTTACCTCGCTACGTCTCTTCACCAGAACTAAGTGGGTCCCATAGCCTCCAAAATTACCAAAAATTGTGGAAAATAAACCTGTAACAAAATAATTTAGGAAGGGACATTACAGTCCTTCCCTCCCAAATGTTGCTTGTCCCCAAGAAACTTCAACGTTGGATGCTCAAGTATGTGCTCACCCTCCCAGGATGCATCCTTGTCTGGTAGGCTCTTCCAACGCACCAAATACTCTATGATGGTCTTGCTTCTTAGCTTCCTTTCTCGAGTCTCAAGAATGGCTTTCGCTTCCAAAACCACATGCCCCCCATCATTAAGCGAAAGCAATTCTACAGTTGTTGTCACTTGTCGGCCCAACACCTTCTCGAGGAACGAAACATGGACGATGTTGTCAATATTGCTCCTCAGAGGAAGTGCAAGCTCATAGGCCATGTCACCAACTCTCCTCACCACTCTATACAGCCCATAGAAACGTGGTTGCAGCTTCTCAGCCCCTTTCTGCTTCAAGGTAGACTGTCGATATGGCTATAATCATAGGAACATCAAGTCTCGCTCCTTGAAATGCCTCTCAACGTTGTGCCTTTCAGCATGCATCTTTTTTTTATTTTGGGTTGTCAATAAGTTGTCGTTGAGAGCCTTGAGAATGTCATGGCTCTCTAGGATCCAATCTTTGGCCTTTGGGGCCCTGTTGTCTCCAAAAAAAAATGTCAACAAAAGATAAGGCATCATAACCATATAAAGCACGAAATGGTGACATATCGATGGGCATGTTATGAGTGGTGTTGTAGCAATATTCGCCCAAGTGCAGACATCGAATCCATGCCCTATGCTGCCCAATCACGTAGTTCTTACGATGGAACTCCAACCATTGATTAACCCGCTTCGTATGACCATTCGCCTGTGGGTGGTAACTCGTGCTCGGGGTGAGCTCTGCACCCACTAATCTGAAGAGATGATGCCAAATTCCCCCATGAACTGACTGTCTTTGTCATTGACTATGGTCTTAAGGAGTCTGTGCAAACGAAATACCTCCCTAGAGAACAACTCGACCACCTGTGAAGTTAAATACCGAGTTGGAATGGCAAAGAAATGGGCATATTTTGGTCAGCCGGTCGACCACCACATAAATCCAATCCCTAGAAGTCCCGTGATGAAATCCATGTAGAGACACTCCAACTTCCCCTTAGGATCAGGGAGAGGCTGTTGACTGGATGGGTTAACTTCCCCCTTGTTCCTCTGGCATACCTCACACTTTCACACATACCTCAACACGTCCCCTTGAGGCCATTCCAGGTGAAGCACTCTCTAACTGCCATGTATCTTTTCCTAAACCGCCGATGCCCTGATAATGGGGAATCATGTGCTACATGAAGTATCTTCTCCTTCAATTGCAAGCTCGGCACCAAAAATATGTGCCCCTTGTAATATATGATATCAGCCTTCACTCGATACTGCTCATTTGTGTGTATACCCTCCAAGATCTCACATGCCCATCGATCTTTGAAGTACTCCACCAACAATTGTGCCTTCCAATCATGGCAAATGCTCATGATTGAAAGGGTCGTGTGTCTCCTGGATAATGCATCAGCAACCACATTGTGCTTTCCCTTGACATACTCAATATCGAAGTCAGAGGCCTGCACCTTACTGACCCACCTATGATGTTTATCAATGTGGCCCTGCTGCCCCATGAAGTGGCAAAGGCTATTGCGATATGTCTTCACACAGAACCGATTTCCCACTAAGTACTGTCGGAATTTGGCCAAAGCATGCATGATGGCCTACATCTCTTTGTCATACATAGAATACGACCTCTCATGTGGTAGGAGCTTATGGCACTCGAAAGCAATGGGATGTCCATCCTGGGACAATACAACCCCAATACCCTCACCTGGTGCATCACACTCCAATGTAAATAGCTGAGTGAAATCCGAGAGTGCCAAAACCGAGCCAATACTCATCACCTCCTTAAGGCGATCGAATGCTAACTGTGCCCCATTTTTCCATGCAAAAGCCCCCTTCTTGGTCAAATCTGTGAGGGGTGCTTCCAACTGTGAGAAGCCCTTGACAAACTTCTAGTAATAGGTGTAGATGCCCAAAAAACCCCTCAACATTGTCACATCTCTAGGCACCAGCCAATTCCAAATGGCCCTTATCTTCTCCTTATGTACCATCACCCTGTTTGTGCCAATGATGTGTCCCAAGTAGAGCATCTCCGTCAATCCAAACTCACACTTGGACAGCTTGGCGTAAAAATGGTGATCCTCCAAAATGCGCAACATCGTCTCCAAGTGCTGCAGGTGCTCCTCTCATGTCCTTTTGTAGACCAGGATGTCATCGAAGAACACCAACACAAATCTCCTCACTTGAACACATGGTTCATACACGACTGGAAGGTGGCAAGTGTGTTGATCAGCCCAAAAAGCATGACCAAAAACTCGAAATGCCCATAGTGGCATCTAAAGGTTGTCTTAGGGATATTCGATCCCTCACCCTGATCTGTTGGTACCCCAAGCGCAAATCTATCTTAGAGAAGTACTTATCTCCTCTAAGCTCATCCATCAGAGCATCAATGCACGGAATGGGGTATCAATTATTCAAAGTCTTCTTGTTGAGCCCCCTATAATCAATGCACATGAGAAAGGTTCCATCATTCTTCTTCACCAGCACCACTAAAGAAGCAAAGGGAATGGAAATCGACCTAATGTGGCCCAATGCCAACAACTCCCGCATGGCTCCCTCAATCTCATCCTTATAGACCTTGAGATGCCTATAAGGGGTGCTGATAACTCCCCGCCTATAAGGGGTGCTGATAACTACCTGAACCCCCTTGTCTGGTGGCTGCCCCGGTGGAATGTCCCCAAATACTATCGGGTATCTGTCTAGGATGACCTGTAGGTCGAGGTGCGGTGGCTTGCCATGTCCCCCAACCTCTGAAATCCTCAGCTCCATTGCCCACGCTATGTGCCCATGCCTTAAGTCTACCTCCATCCTATGTGCCAAAACTGTTTGTGGAGGATACAAATTCATACCGCGAAGAACTACCAGTTTTCCATCTGACCCAGTGAACTCCATCTCCATCTTCCTCCAACTGGCAGTGATTCGACCTAGGGCGTATATCCATTTGACACCCATGACTACAATGGTGTCTAGTATGTCCACCGCGAAGAAATGGTCCATCATCGAGTAGTTATGCATGGTCACTATCAAAGCAAGGACATACCAAGTGCACTACACAGTCTTGTCCCTCGAGACAAGAACTGAAAAACCCCTCAAACTCTATCGCGGTGATACCCCTCCTCTTGACCATCTGAGCATCAATGAAATAGTGGGTGGCCCCACTGTCTACAAGGACTGAGACACGCTACCCCTCTATTGTGCCTCTGATCCTCGGGGTTAGAAATTTGGGAACCTTGCACGAGGAAGCAACGACTCCCCAATTTAGTGTAAGAGATGCTACCCCATGTGGTGGTGGTGGTGGTGGCCCCCTCTCTGTCGAACCCTCGCTGTCTCCCCCACCATACTCCAACTCCACATCATCCTCCTGATGATTATCAGAAAATACCTCGATATAATGGGCCTTTCCTGCTATGCACCAATGGCCTGGCGCCCATGGCTCCCGACAAGTAAAGCACAGCTTCCTCCTAGTGAGGTCTCTCCTAATTTCCTAATTTAACTGCCCACATACTTGGGTTGCTCTCTGTTGTGGTGGTCTAGTGTTGCTCCCCTTCTGAGGGTAGGGAGTACGTGATGGAATAAGTGCCCGGGTATTGGGGATGGCCCCCTGAAAATATCTAGCACAGGTCAAGGCCTCCTGTAGGGTAGAAGGCATGCATGACTTCACCAACCCACGCAGTGGCTCAAGCAACCCCTCTCTGAATGTGTACACCCCTCTAGCATCTGACAAGTCTGGAACCATGACTAATACCCTCAGAAATTCTGATATATAATGCTCTGGGTGACTTGTTTATCTGAGTTAGGTTAATTCCTTGAAGTGAGCCTCCAGATCCCTCCGATCAAAATGCTCAACCACTCTCCTAGTGAAATCCTCATAGGAAGTCACATTGGCGTGCCCCACAGTGGATAAGTTGTGAAACCACCAGTCGTGTGCCTCTCCCTCCAAGTGTAAGGTAGCCATTTTAATGGGTTCCACCTTCGTCATCTTGTTGCGCTGGAATAAGTATCCAGGTTCTCCATCTACGCTCGAGTTGTGCACTTGGTAGTGCCATCATATGTAGGGAAATACATCCTCTCAATAGTACGTTGCAACTCGGAGTTTTGTGTGCCCTAGCCCCCATAACTCATGCCCTTCTCATTTTGTTTGAGTTGACAATAATCTCTAAAAGATAGGGCTTCCTTGAAATATCCCCCATGGATTGCCACTCCCTAAAATACTCTCCCATGGGCATCTGGTCGTCTGGTCCACCCTGCTCACTAGGTGTTGATGGTATGAAAGAAGGCAACGTGGCCCTAGTTGGCCCAATAGAGGTTGGTGGATGGGTAGCCGGTGAAGGGTGGTCATACTGTTAGGAGGCCCTAGAAGTCTCCCCAAATAGGAAATCTCGGTGGATGCTCCGGTCCTTGATTTGCTGCTTGATCTCATCCAACATCTCCTTCTGCCCCTTCACTAAATCATTAAAAGCCTTCAAGAGGTTGTCAAAGGCCATCTCCTCCTTACTCCTGGGTTCCAGCATATCCTCTACTACCACGGCCTTCCCACGCTCTTCAGTGTCTGGTGTAATCTCTAACTCCCTCTCCCTGCTCCGGTACCTTCGTCTCCTGTAGGTGATATTCCACTTGTTCTCCTCACTCATAAGAAAGTCTCCCACGGCTGAGCCAAGATCTGAGCTCTAATACCACTGTAGTGTCCCAAACTAGGAAAAACATTAATATGCAAAGCAAACAATAAATTCAACAACATAAAATTTTAAACTTTTGTGCACCCACATAACAAGACTAGAAATAAGAAGTAGCTGAGCCATTTTTTTATAAATCTAGAGCAATAGTACAATAATGTGGAAGGAGTGCACCTAGGCTTGCCTCAAAGGCAAGCATAGCAAAGCCCAGGTAATAAAATGACAAGCCCAGATGATGGTATCAGCTATCTCAACGATGCTCTGTGTTGCCCTAGCAAACTACACTATCTCCTGCAAAGATGATGTTGATAACCCCACCTTTGTTGCTTACAAAGTTCCACCAAATTAATCCCAAGCTCCTCAAGCAAAACCCAAAAAAACCCAGAAAGGGTTTGGCGTGGTTTTGAGCCCCAGAATTCGGCCCCCAAAGCACCATGTCCTCCTTTAACTATTTAAAAGTATGGCCTATCTGCACACCAGAAAAATTCCTCCCAAATCTCCCCAAAAAGGCTACAAAACACTCATCAAAGGCTTCCCTTATTTCTCCCGGCAAGTTCCAGCCTCACAAAGCAATCCTCCTACTGAGAATTTGATAGGGCGTAGTTTAATTCAATTCTCTACATGAGAATTACTTGTGAACTTATTTCTCTTACTTAGATCTTCTCTTCATTAGCTTATTAGGTCTTTCATCAAGTCAATTATCAAAACACAAAAGACACAAGATTTTCGCTCTTCAAGCCAGGGCCAAAACCTCACCTTCTTGGAGAGGAAAACTCACAAGTAATTCTTCTTATAAACTTTCAGTTGACAAGCACCATGACCTTTAACACAGACCCTTGAAACTTGTATGCCTCCAAGACCTTGTCTCTACTCTTTCTGGGCTCCTTATGTTGATCTCCCTTTTTTTGCATTGTTTTGCACCAACACTAGGGAGACTCAGTCCCTAGACTAATAACTCTAAATAAGGTGTTGCCTTTCCTTGATCCAAACTTGATCTTCTATAGATGACTTGTCGACTTCTTGTCTTGATGCCCTAGACTTAATTCTCTATTTGTTATAGTGGCATTTCTTCATTCATAGTATAACTTAGACCTTCTTCTCAAGACAAAGCCTGACCTCTTTCTACGCACTTCCTTTCAGCGCTTGATCATATTCCTTTTATGTGGTATTCCTTTCCTTTTCCACGCACTGCAATCAGTGGTATGCCTTTCCTTTTTCCACGCACTACAATCACACCTTTAATTACAGTTGTTAACCCGAGATCATATTCATGTGTTATACTTTCTTTGTTCTTTGCTGAGATGTCTCTTTTATAAGCTCTAAACCTTCGACCTTCACTTCGCACTTTTTCTTGTAGCTGATCTGAATATCATTCCTGCAATTCAGTTTGAAAATCTCAAACTAATCCAAACTTTGTCCATGTCTTTTATGCGCAGTCCAGTGGGCTATTTATAGTAGTCAGCCCCTGTAATTAGCCGACCTGACAGTGAATAGTCATGTCTATTTTGAGCCAACCTTCCAAGGGGTTTTCTCCAGTATCTTTAAACCGACTTCTTCCACCATGATGACAAGGTCTTTGAGGCATACTTTTACATCAATATTTGTCCTTTCACAAGTGTAACATGATGACTCTATTTTTATACATTTATGACAAGATGACAAATCCCTAAAAGACATCAAGAAGTCGTCTTTGACCCATAATAACACTTCTTGCTCATGAAACCCATGAAGCAAGTATATGCAAAATACATTTTATCATCTTTGTCTTCTTCATTACATAAATTCATAATTACATAGTCATTATGAAGAACGTTCCTAGTTACAATTTTCAACACCTCCAACTCCCATGTGTGCCTGGTGAGAGGATTTTGCACTGGCCCAGGAGCTGCAAATTCGTACCAAACTATAGTTGCCACCTCCTGCTCCAAAACTCCATCCTAAGTCTGATATATCACTAAGCTTCCTTCACCAAAATTCTCTCGGCAATTGCTCCCTGAAAGACCCCTGAAATGACCCACACGTGAGAACCTCCTATGTCTTCCTGGAACATGCTATGGTTGAGCAAATGTCAGAGTGTAAGTGTTGAAATCTCCTCCGCTCTCCTCCAAAATGATGGGAAAATCGCTCTCTAGGGTGGCACTCGAAGTCCCCCGAAGAAAGGGTGAGTTCTCCGCTCAGAAAACTCGTGCTAAACAACAAGTGACCCAGCTAAACAGCTCGAGCAACCAAAGTGAGTTCGATAGGCAAAAGATTCCAAATGAGGTTGAGCTCCTCCTATTTATAATTTCGTGGGCCTTCCTTCCCATGTGGGCCCCTCCACCTTGCCATTTGACTTCCCTCCAAGGCTATTCAAATTCTTCACTTGGCCAAGTGCGTTTTCCTTCATGTGGGTGGCCCCCACACTCCACTAACAAAACAATATGGCCTCCTTTTCCTCCCTAAGTCTACAACCAAAATTATTCAAAATTTTCCAAAATTGTGGAAAATAAACCTGTAACAAAATAATTTAGGAAGGGACATTACATGTTTTTACATCCATAGGATGGATATTCCATCCCATTGTTCTAGCCAACAAAACCAAAGATCTTATAGTAATATATCTTGCAGTAGGTGCAGAGGTTCCTTCATAGTTTATGCCATCCTTTTGAGAGAAACCCCTTGCAACGAATCTAGCTTTGTATTGTTTATTCTTCTATCAACAGCGTGTTTAATTTTGTAAATCCATTTTGAAGTGACTACTTATTTGTCACTTGGTCTAGGAACGATTTCCCAACCCCATTCTTCATGATGGATTGATATTCTTCCTGCATCGCCTTCTTTCATTCTTCTTGATTAGCAGCTTCTTCAAATGTATTTGGTTCAGCTTCTATTAGTTTTGTCATATATGTTGCATATCCTTAATACCTTTTTGGTCTTTTGGTTTCTCTAAAAGTCCCTTTTGCAGCTCCATGTTTTTCGGCATCTTCAAGGCTAGCTTTTAACCAATTTGGCCTTTTCCTTGTGTCGGGTATGATCACAGATTCACAGGTTGAATAAGCTCACTTGGCCCTTCTTCTTCTTCTTCTTGGATTGTAGTAGTTTTGTCATAGTTCTCTTCTTCTTCAAATAGCGATATATCTTCGTCATCGGAATCAACAGAAATATCCTTGGATCTTTTGTAGGCATGATTTTCATCAAATATAACGTCCCTGCTTACTTTGATTTGTCTTCTTTCTTTGATGTAGATTCTATATGCTTTTGAAGAAAGACTGTAGCCAATGAAGGTCCCTTTAATGCTTGTGAAGTCTAACTTCTTTCGTTTGTCTTCTGGAATATGGATATATGCGAGACACCCTAAGATTTGGAGATGTTCACACATGGCTTCTTTCCTGTGAACGCTTCTTCAGGCATCATATTTTCAAGAATTCTATGACTTCTATTTTGTATATATATTGTTGTTATTGTTGCTTCTCCCAATAGAAATTTTGGTAAGTCTTGATCAAAAATCATTGTTCGTATACATTCTTCAATTGCCCTATTTTTCCTTTCTCAACTCCATTCTGCTCAAGATAGTAGAGAACAATGAGCTCCCTCTTAATTCATGCTTCTTGCAATATGCAATCATTTCTTTGGAAGTCTATTTGCCACCAATGTCGGATCTCAAAGTCTTTATTTTTCTTTCGATTAGGATCTCCAATTTAGATCTAAATTCCTTGAACTTTTCAAATACTTCGTCCATTTTCTTGAGAAGGTAGAGCCATGTCTTTCTAAAGTGATCATCAATGAAGGTCGCATAATAAATATGGCCTCCAAGAGATTTGTCAGACATAGGCCAACACACATCTGAATGAATGAGATCCAGTATTTCTTTAGACCTTGTTTCATTGTTTGTAAACGGTTCTGTTGTATTCTTTCCCAAAACACATCCCTTACATATTCCTTCGCGATCTTCTCTGATATTGGAAATGCCATTTACATTTGATTAAGAGAGGCGATGACCTTCTACTGTGAATGTCCATATCTTCTATGCCATAGTTCGATGGGATTGATCTCCATGTGAACTATGGCTCGAGGAGATGGTGTTATGACTCTATATAAGCTTCTTTCACATATTCCAATAACCCTTGCTTCATCAATGCTTAAATATTTTCCCCAAACCAGAACTTTACCATATACAAAAGCAATTCTACCTCCTTTGTATTCTAAACAAGAAATTGAAAGCAAATTCTTTTTAAACCTGGAACATAGAGTATATTGTTGAGATGAAGCTTTGCTCCGTTTTCCAGCTTTAATGATGTTGATCCCAGGCATTTTACTGTATAATTGTTGATGTCTCCAAGCTCCACTACATGAGAAGATGGTTCCTTTGATGGAGTATGAATTTGTTTACATTTTCCTGTCATATGTCTTGATGCTCCACTATCAATGATCCATGCATTGTCATCATTGAGAGAACCTATAAGTGCAGCCAAAAACCCTTTGCTTTTCACCTTATTAGATAAGTTGTAGATGATTCTTCTAATCCAGCTTCCTGCAATATTGAATCCCATTTTCAAATATCTTATCATCGAGGGAGTATTGTTTCCTTTAAAGCCAACAAAGTGATCTCCAATCTTCCTTCACCTTAACTCTGATATCATGTTGAGAAAACAATGATAGTAGAATAAGGGTCTGATTCCTCTTTCTTTATAATAACTTTTGAATTATGTTGGCCTCCTTTACTTCTTTATTAGATTATCTTTCATCAAGAAATTACCAAATTATATGTGTGTTAAGATCACAAGAACAAGAGACACAAGATATAGGTGCACAGCCAGGGCAAAACCCCAATGAGGGGAAAACCCAGTCAAACCTCTTCCTTCAGTAGTTTCACAAGACGACAAGATAATCCAAGACTCTTTGACCTAGACACAAACTTCCTCCAATCACCAAGTCAGCTATTCCTTCCTCTTCAGATGATAACCTTGCAATAGCAACTTCAATGTAGAATTTTTACCCTACTGCAACAGAATTTCGACCTCCTGCAACAGAACTTCAACTTGCAATAAATCTCATATTTTTTACCATTGTAATTGCCTAGTAACTTCGCACGTGTGAGAGATAGATGGCCCAAAACATCGATCTTGACTTTCCCTGCAATTTCGCACTTTTCTTCTTCTCCTATATCGAACTTGAGTGAGTGATGCTCCAAATGAATCGAACTGCATTTCTAAATATAGTGTCTTATATGGATCGAATTTCCCTAATGTATGTCGACTTCATCAAGTAAGGGCCGACTTGGTGTGGAGGTGACAAATGACTTATTTGACTGAATAATAATCCTTTTTACAATATACAAAAGCCTAAGAAGGGTATAATAAAATGGACAACAACACCAATGACTCCAGATAAAACCTAGAAGTCCTCAATGGTGACTTTGACCAAGAAAATGATGACCCAATCATGAATCCCATGCTTTAATAAGTAATTTTAATAATAATAAAATTTCTTTTGACAATTATAGATTTATGAAGACCGAACCTAGTTACATTCTTCAACACTATCAACAAATCTCATGAGGTTCATGCATATATCTAGTTCCTGTTTTAGTCCATGTAGAGACTTCTTAAGTTTGCAAACCAATGGTGTAGGCCCATCTTGAACAAATCCTAGCGGTTGTTGCACGTAGGTTTCTTATTTAATATCTCTAGGACGAAAGCAATTTTGACATCCAATTGACAAGCCTCCCATCTCTATGAAGAAGCTATAGATAGTGTCATTTGACAAGAGTCTATCCCAACAAATGGAGCAAGGGTCTCAATGTAGTGAGCACCTTCGTTTTGTGAGAACTTATTAGCAACAAGCCTAGCTTTGTGCTTTTCAATCTCTCCATTAACACCATACTTGGTCTTGTAGACCCATTTGTAGCAAACAATATTCTCACCCTCGGTTAAGGGATCAATTACCCATCTATATACTATGAAATTTTCAAGAAGGAAAATATTTCTGCAATTCTTGATTTATTTCTCCTACTTATGAGATAAGTTATTTACAGATGCTTCAGTAAATTCTGAAATAAACACATTTCCAGATCTTCACTGTCATTAAGAGCATAAGAATAGAAAGATAAATTACACATGTAGCACAATAGAAAAAACCATATGAACACAGTTATTTTTGGACAATTGTTCTCGAAAAAACCCAATGTGGGAAAACCAATGCAGCAAATGAGGGTTTTGTATTTATCTTCAAAAATGGAAAGTACATTTACAAGAGTCTGATGAGCAAAGAAAATTAGCAAACACCTGGCTGAATTTTTTGGAACCTCCAGACAAATTTCAGACCCTCGGGGTGACCTCCTTCACCCTCTACGTCATCCAGCATGAGAGCTCTGCGCAGTCTCTCCGTGGACTGCATGATTCTGCGTGGAGGGGGTCTTGCTGCTGAACAGCCCACCCTTCCCTTCATCCCCCTGACTTCTGCTTTCTGATAATTGACTCCTCCCCCCTCCTTCTGCTTCTGCAACCCTGCCTCCACAATCTCACCCACTGAAATTGAATTCTCTTGCTTCATAATCGATTTCCTTCAAGTACTGAGAATGTCCCCGACTTGATTTCCAAATGGCCCTCAAGTCCCTTCTTATAGTCTTCTTCCTAATGAATCAACAGCCAAAATAAAATTGTTAATCAATGTCTCAGATTAAAAGATGACTTGATCTTCGTTTTCTAGAAGATTCACAATTTGCTCTATTAGTACCCTTTAATTATTTAATTTCCCTAAGTTTAAACTTAGGGTCTGCATTAAAATAATTAATTATTTTAATAAAGTCATGTCCGAGTGTAATTTCCACAAACGATTTATGGGTTCTCTGGATAACTGTTGTCCAAGCCTCTCTACCAAAAATGAGACTTAGAACACTTCCCGATGCTATAGAAATTAACACTCCCTCTTAGCGAGGAAAGTGTTTAAGCAAGATACTGTTGTACTACTTTGATTCTACAATATCTATTGCGTTGATGTTGTCCTGGCTGCTACCCCTCATCTCTGCGCTGCTGCTTCCTGTACTGCTGCCTCGTGACACTGCCTCTGCCACTACAGCTCCCTCTTCTTCTGAAGACCACCCTTTCCTCTAATGGAAAGCATTCTCGACCATCCCCATCCTCTCTCTGAAGTAAGTGAATTTGATCTTACTTGGAGCCTTTGTGAGGGTATCTGCCACTTGTTCTCCTGTAGGAGTGTATTGCAACTATACTGCTCCCCTCTGGACATAGTCCCCGATGAAATGGCACCGAATGTTAATGTGTTTTTACCGGTCATGAAACACGGGATTTTCAGAGAGCTTAATGCAACTCTGATTATCACACATAATCCTGGTCGGTTCAATCTGCTTCTTGAGAAGGTTCAAGAGTAACTTGTGGAGCGATATGGCCTCGCACAAAGTTGTGCTCGCTTCCATGTACTCTGCCTCGGCTGAGCTCAGTGCTACGGACTTCTGTTTCATGTTGCACCAGGAGGTCATTCCTGATCCGAGACTGAAACAGTACCCACTAGTTCTTTTCTGATCTACTATACTTCCAACCCAATCTGCATCTGTGAACCCACTCAACTGGACCTCATTACCCTTGGTGTTCTTCAACCCATACTCGATTGTCCCTCTCAGGTATCTGAGAACATGTTTGGGTGTTGCCCAGTGAGCCCTCGTTGGTTCCACCATGAACTGACTGAGGGTATTCGCTGCATAATAGATGTCTGGTCTAGTATTGACTAGATACATCAATGATCCGATGAGCTATCTGTACAAGGTGGGATCAGCCTCATCATTCTTCGATGTCATCATTAGTAATCATTGGCATGGCCATGGGTCTACAACCTTCCATCTGAAATTTCTTCAGGATTTATGTCGTGTATCTTCCTTGCCCTAGGAAGATTTCCCCTTTCTGCTGCCAGACTTCTAATCCAAGAAAATAGTGCATCTGCCATAGGTCCTTCATGTCGAATTATGTTGCCAGATTCTCCTTGCAATCTTTGATGAGCTTGGATGATACGGTCAAGAAAAGTCATCCACATAAAGTACAAGAATAAGAGGATCATCTCCTACTCTCAAGTAGTAGAGGTTGGGGTCTGCGTCACTCTTGACAAACCCCATCTTCTACAAGTAGCTATCAATACGTCCATACCATGCCCTGGGGGCTTGTTTTAAAACATACAAGGCTTTCTTAAGCTTGCAAACATGAGTCCTCTGCTCATGTGTCTCGAAGCACTCTGGTTGTTCCATGTACACTTCCTCCTCTAGCACCCTGTTCAAGAACGTTGTCTTGACATCCATCTAGTGAATCTCCCATCCCATCTGCGCAGCCAGAGAGATGATGGATCTGATAGAAGTGTAGCGAGCTACTGGGGGGAAGGTTTCCTCATAATCAATACCTTCCTTCTGTGCATACCCCTTAGCTACAAATCTTGCCTTGAACTTCTCTATGCCGCCATCTACAGCATATTTGATCTTGTAGATCCCCCTGGATCCTACAACTAATATGTCATGTGGTCTAGGGACTAGTTCCCAGACATCATTCGTCATGATGGAGCTATACTCCTCCACCATGGCATCCACCCATACATGATGCTGAGTTGCTTCCCGAAAAGTGGACGGTTCACCAACCTGAGCTACCAATGTCTGTTATCTGTCTGGTTGCTTCTTTATCCTTTTACCTTCTCTAGGGGCTCCAACAAATTCTTCTGCATCCTCAAGAATTTGTTGAAGTTCTCTGCACGGTCTCCCATCAGTGGTGGGTAGTCTTACCTGCTCTCCTTCATGTTCTTCTTCAGAGGAGCTCTCCTCAGAATCAGTGTGCCTTGGAGAGGCACTTGACCTATCCTTTGTAGGTCGTTGAGGCTATACTAGTGGATCCTCCTCAATCTGTGTATCTATGGCCATTTCTCGAGATTTCCTGAAGGCTCTCTCCTCCAGGAATTTTACATCCCTTCTTACCATTATTTTCCTGTTCTCTGGAATATGGATGTGATATGCCTTCGCATTCTCGCTATAGCCCACCACAAAACCCTTTTCTACAGTTTGATCCAACTTCTTCCTCTTTTCATCTGGAACGTGGCAGTACACCATGCTGCCGAATATCTTGATGTAGCTCACTTCTGGCTTGCTACCTGTGAACGCACTCTCGGGAGTTACCTTCCCCAAAGCTCTATGAGGAACTCTATTCTGAATATATATTGTTGTATTGCAGGCATCTGCCCATAAGAATTTGGGCATATCTTGGTCGTACAAGATTGCCCTTGCAGCTTCTATTATGGTCCGATTCTTTCGTTCTGCAACTCCATTTTGCTCTAGATTGTATGGAGTTATCCATTCTCTCTTGATGCCTTCCCTTGCACGGAAATTTGTGAAGTCTTTATCGATATATTCTCCACCATTATCTGGAAACTTCATGATCTTCTTTCCTGTAGAGTTCTCCACCAATGCTTTGAAATCTTTGAATCCATCAAAGACTACATCTTTGGTTTTCAAAAAATAGATCCAAGTTTTTATGGAATGATCATCAATGAAGGTGGCAAAATACTTTGCACCATTGAGAGAAGTTGTGGACATTGGACCGCAAATGTCAGAGTGTATTAACTCTAATACACCTTTGGTTTTGCCGCTGCTTTTTGGAATGTTGCCTTAGAGTACTTCCCTAATACGCATCCCCTGCAAACTTCGTCTTTCTTCGTGCTGAGTTCAGGAGCCCCTATACAGTATTTTTGAGAATCCCCAAGGCTCCATGATGTAGATGCCCCATTCTTTTGTGCCATGATTCATTCAGATCTCTGTCGTCTGTACTGCCAATCAGAGCCACCGGACATTCAAGCTGGAGCTTATACAGCTTGTAACTCCTTACTCCAATTTGTACCTTTTGCTCCAGCTAGGGTGTTTGACATATACCTTATCTCTAATAAAGTATATGTCATAGCCCTTGTTCTAAAGTTGAGACACTGAGAGTAAATTCATCCCCAACCCTGGTACATGTAGAACATTCGTGGCTTGAATTTTGTTGCCATCTTCTGTTTGAAATGTTATGGTACCTCTCCCAATGGGGGTACATTTTGCCTTGTTTTTCCATAGTTATCTGGAAATTCATCTATTCTTCTTGGTAGCTTGAAAAACATTTTCGAACCCTCGTCATATGAGCAGATGCTCGACTGTCAATATACCAAACACCTGGAGGAGTTGTGCTCGACACACAAGCAAGATCCTCCTCTAGTCTAGATGCCAACACTTTCATGTCGTGGTCTCTCTGCATTTCTACGTGCTTTGGAGGACTACGTGAGTCCTTTTGACTGTGTGAACCCTTCCCAATGATGGGTCTTTGGTCCATGGCAGATCCTCCCTTTCTGTTTTTATCCCTTACCTCTGATACCATGTGAAATTTTTAAGAAGGAAAATATTTCTACAATACTTGATTTATTTCTCCTACTTATGAGATAAGTTATTTACAGATGCTTCAGTAAATTCTAAAATAAACACATTTGAAGATATTCACTATCATCAAGAGCATAAGAACATAAAGATAAATTACACAAGTAGCACAATAGAAACAACCATATGAACACAGTTATTTTTGGACAATTGTCCCCGGAAAAACCCAATGTGGGAAAACCGGTGCAGCAGATGAGGGTTTTGTATTTATCTTCAGAAATGGAAAGTACATTTACAAGATTTTGATGAGCAGAGAAAATTAGCAAACACTTGCCTGAATTTTCTAGAACCTCCACACAAATTTCAGACCCTCGTGGTGACCTCCTTCACCCTCTACGTCATCCAGCGTGAGAGCTCTGCGCAGTCTCTCCCTGGACTGCATGATTCTGCGTGGAGGGGTTCTTGTTGCTGATCAGCTCACCCTTCCCTTCATCTCCTGAATTTTGCTTTCCGATAACTAACTCCTCCCTCCTCCTTCTGCTTCTGCAACCCTGCCTCTACAATCTCACCCACTGAAATCGAATTCTCTTGCTTCATAATCGATTTCCTTCAGGTACTAAGAGTGTCCCCGGCTTGATTTCCAAATAGCCCTCAAGTCCCTTCTTATAGTCTTCTCGCTAATGAATCAACGGCCAAGATTATATCGTTAATCAATGGCTCAGATTAAAAGATGACTTGATCTTCGTTTTCTAGAAGATTCACACTCTGCTCTATTAATACCCTTTAATTATTTAATTTCCCTAAGTTTAAACTTAGGGTCTGCATTAAAATAATTAATTATTTTAATAAAGTCATGTCCGAGTGGAATTTCCACAAACGATTTCTGGGTTCTCTGGATAACTGTTGTCCAAGCCTCTCTACCAAAAATGAGACTTAGAACACTTCCCGATGTTATAGAAATCAACATATACAAGGGCTAAGCTATGAGAAAAGTGTAACATTCCTAGGGCTTTTCTTTCATTATGCAAGAGGGGCACGAATAAAAGGCTTTGATAGAGATAGCATGTCCACATCCTTCCATAGTTAAGATGTGCTATGTCATTCATCAATTTCTCCATTGTCCTTTCTTTTAAGTTGGTTGTTGTTTGTCGCCCATACTGGTTCCCTAATTGTCTCATCCTATGAGAGGAGGGGACTTGGAAATTCCTAGAGGTTGATGTTGTTGGAGGAAATAAAGAATAAAATAGCAAATGACAAATGTCAAAAACCCAAAATAATAGCAAGGGATGAATTATGATTAAAATCCAAGTTAGCTTGAGTTCTACCCCTTGTGTGAGGCCACTAAGTGAGTCTCATGCACATAATGATCTATCAAAATAAAAGGGAATTATAGAACATCCCAACCCCTATGAACAATGAACTACCCATACTAAAGGGGGTTTCAAAAGAAAATCAATGAAACCTGACAAAACAAGCTAGTTAAAGCAAAGGGCTAAGTAAGACGTGGAAAAGGCAATGCCAAGGAAAGGGTAACTCGAGTAATGTGAGCACTCCCTCTACATAGACACTCATGGATGGTGGTTTTGCATAACCCATTTATACGACTATGACACCACTTACAAAATCCACCCCTTGACCATATCATTTATCACTTACACCTATTGATTTAAGGGTTGCTTGAGGAATTGTTCCCCCCTCAGGCTTTTCTTTTCACTGTAATTTGGAAGCACCTAATAGGGGTAATTGATGACCCTCCGGGGCCTAAATCTGGCAACTTGTATAAGGTCTTAAGCTAGTGTGAAGTATGAAGAAGATACTTAAGTGACAATACCTAAATAGTTCTGACATTAAATATAGTCCACATTTTATGCTTCTATGACTCTTGTATGCATGTTAGTTGGTCGTACTTGACTTCTTGAGCTTATGCTTGATGATGATTTGAACATGGTCATGGTCCTTTGGAGGATTTTGATGATGCCTCTCTTTTGAGGATCACATCCATCAGTCCAAGCTGCTCTATAAAGACCAAGAACTTCCCTTTCATCAAAGCCTTGGGGAGTATGTCTATTATCTACTCATTAGTCGAAATATGGAGTCTCAGGGCTCCTCTTTGTACCAAGTCTCGCATATAGTGATACATGATCTCAATATGCTTAGACTTGTCATGAAACACGGGATTCTCTAAATAATCGGATCCCACTCTTATTGTCGCAATATATCATTGTCGTATCTAGGACCTACTCAAACAGCTCTCCAAAGAGCTTCTTCAACCATAATGCCTCACAGCTAGCCATGCTAGCAGCAATGTACTCTTCCTTGGCCATACTCAAAGCTTTGTAATTTTTCTTCCCACTCATCCAAGTCATCATGGCAGAACCCAAACTAAAGCAACACCATGATGTGTTCTTCGCGTCAATAACATTTCCATCCCAATCAGCGTTAGTGTACCCATGAAGTCTCACATCAATGGTAGTATATCTCAAACCAAGATTGATCATCCCATGCAAATATCTCAGCACATGTTTGGCAACAACCCAGTGTGCATGAAGAGGCTCAAACATGAATTGACTTAGAGTGTTAATTGCAAAACATGTTTGGACAGGTGTTCACAAGGAACATCAATGCCCCAATCAACTGATGATACTCAGAGGGATTCGCCAAGTCAGGTCCACCAGCATCTCGACATAACTTCTTGAAGTTCATCTCCATCGGCGTGGCCAGGGACTTGCACTCTACCATTCTAAATCTTTCCAAAAATTTCAGAACATATTTTCTTTGAGAAAGGAAAATTTCTTCGGGATTTTGCTGCACTTCTAGTCCCAGAAAGTAATGCATCAAACCAAGATCTTTCATTTCAATTTCAGAGGCTAGCTCCCTCTTAGACTCAAGCATCAGAGACTCGCTACCTTTCAAGAATAAATCATCAACTTTTAAAACCAAAATGAGAGGCATACCTTGGACCACTTTGAAGTAGAAGTTTGGGTCAACATTACTTCTTGTGAATCCAAGCTTCACCGGGTAACTAACAATACGAGCATATCTGGCTCTAAGGGCTTGCTTCAAACCATATAGTGACGTCTTCAACCTACAAACATGAGTCTTCTTGTCTTGTACTTCAAAGCCCAGTTGTTGGTCAACTAATACTTCTTGTACTATGCCATGAAGAAATGCAGTCTTCACATCCATCTCGTGAACAGTCCATCCTGGACTAGCAACAAGGGAAACAATATATCTAATAATGGTATGGTGGACAACATGTGCAAATATATCATCATAATCCTCTCCCTCTTTTTGGGAGGAACCTCTAGCCACGAACCTCGCTTTATATTTCTCAATACTTCCATCAACTCCATGCTTGATCTTGTACAGCCACTTCGAAGTCATGAGAGACTTTCCTTTGGGTCTCGAAACAACATCCCATACATCATTCTTCATAATGGATTCATACTCTTTGGCCATGGCATCTTTCCAAATTTCTCTTTCGTTGCTTCTTCAAAAGTGAGAGATTTAGCATGTATAATGGTGCTCATAGCTACAATGTTTTACTGGTACCGGCATGGCTTCTTACTTTCTCTAAAGGTTCCTTTGGCAACAGCGTGTCTTTCAACATCCTGTAATGTATCACGAACCCAAAGGGATCTCATCCTAGCAAGGGGATCACATGGAGGAGGATCCAGCGGGTCCATATGCTCCATGGGATCATCAACAACATTTGGCTCAGGCATAGAAGAGCCATCAAGAAGGTCCATATCATCATCCTTCTTCTCAACAAGAGGAGGAATATCCCTTGCTTTTCAAAGCGCGGCATCTTCATCGAAAGTCACATCCCTGGTAAACTTGATATTCCTTTGACACGGCACATATATTCTAAAAGCTTTAGAATTATCACAATATCCAACAAATGTACCATTCTTTCCAACAGCTTCTAGCTTCTTCCTCTTTTCCTTCTGAACATGAAAATACACGGGGCGGCCAAATTTCCTCGAATGTCCAACATCAAGCTTCACACCCGTGAACACTTCTTCGGGAGTCTTGTCACCTAGAGCTTGATGAGGAGTCATGTTTTGAACATATACCGTTGTATTAGTGGCTTCTCCCCAAAGGAATTTCGGCAACTTCCATGATAGTCCTATTGTTTCTTTCCGCCACACCATTTTGCTCAGTAATATAGGGCACAATGGTTTCCTTCATGATTTCAACCTTCTTGCAAAAGTCAACGAACTCATTAGAAGTATATTCTCCACAATTATCAAACTTGAGGACCTTCATTCTCTACCCTATTCGATTCTTTATCAGTGCCTTCAAGGATTTTCATGTCTTTCGAGAGAAGTCATCCACAAAGATTATGTAATATAGATAGCCACCCAGAGATTTTATTGGCATGGGACCACATATATCACAAAGAATGAGTTATAGAATATCACTGGTCCTGCTTTGTTGGAGGGTAACGGTCCCATTAACTCTTTCCACTAACACATTCCATACATACTCCATCATGATTAGATTGAACATCGGGCATTCCAAAAACCATCCTTCTCACTTTGCGCAAGGCTTCATAATGTAGATGTGCAAACCTTCGATGCCATAGCTCACTTTAATGATTGTTATCAGGTATTAGAGCTCGCAACGGTCCTCCATTGACTTTATAGAGTCCTCTAATTCTAAATCCCAAGGTGAAAGGATCCCTCATGTGGGATTCCAAAAGCTAGATGAGTACCTTTCCTCCTATGAAGGCAACTCCCATTCTTTCGTCTTCCAAAGCAAATATAGATACAAGGTTCTTCTTTAGTCTCGGAACATACATCACATCATGAAGAAGAGCGATTTCCCCATAGTCCAAGTGAAACTTGACGAAACCAAAACCCTTCACACGATACGTGGAATTATCTCCAAGGATGATCTTAAGATTAGTCTCCCTCTCAACCTTATCTGAGAGGACTTCCCGATGCCCAGAGAAATGTCTAGAAACCCCATTATCTACTAACCAACTATTACACGAATTTGGAGAGGAACTAGAAAGAGAAGAAATAATAATATATTCAAATTGAGTAGCAATAGCATTATTTTCATACCTTGAGTTCCTTGATCTCTTTTGCAGATGATAGCCTTCTTCACAATCATCAAGAACATCTCTTCTTCTTTTATCATCCTCCCTTCTTTTATCATTAAACCTATTGATGTTGAAGCCACGATTGGACATTGGAGCATCTCTTTTTTTTAGGCAGTCTCAGACATAGTGGCCATGCTTGTGGCAGTTATAACATTCAACTTTTGATAATTCCCTTTTGAATCTTCTATTGGAATCCCCAGAATCTAGAGCAAGCTTTCTAGAGTTAGATGGTCTTCCTTTTCCTTTCCTCTTCTTGTCTTGTGCAAGAAATGTAGAGGGCTCTCCTTCTTCATGCTTTTGAATCCTCCGTCTAGAGATCATCCTAATTTCTTCTTGAGTGCATTTTCGAGTCAACTCATCAAATATCAGGAACTTGTCATTGTTGCTAATAGTAGTGATGAAGGTTTCCCAAATAGGAGGAAGACCCTTAAGAGTAACAAGCACCATCTCTCTATCAGATATAGGCTCTCTAGCAGTCTACAATTGATCCCTTAGTTGGGATATCCTCATAACATATGATTGCACAAATTCCCCCTTGTTCATCTTAATGTCCTCGAGTTTATTCACCAAGGAAAGAATGTGATTCAAATTGTTGACCTCATACATCCCAACCAACTTATCATAAATATCCTTAGAATTCTTCAATTTTCCAACATAAGTAAGAAGATGATCTTTCAAGGAATCAATAAGAATTTTCTTAGCTTTGAACTCACCTTTCTTATATTTAGACTTGGCAGCAGCAACAACATTTTTTGGTGGCTCAAGTAACTTTCCTTCCACATATTCCAAAACATCATTGTCATCTAGTATTAGTTCCAACCTAATCTTCCAAGTAGCAAAATTTGATGAGTCGCCTAGCTTCTCTGTATCGTTGAAGTAAGAGGTAAGCATCTTGCCAAAGTCAAATAAGCTCTTTAGCTTCTTCCAAAGATGATCACTTCACAAGTGATTGCTCTAGTCTATTATTTCTTGGGTTTTTCTTCACCTCGGCTCTAATACGATGTCAATTTTCCACTGTTCTTATGTTAGTACAATCACTTAGCCCAATTCTTTCTTCAATTAGCAATCACTTGTAAACAAATTTAATCTTCCAATAACAATGAGCAATTGTAGATAGAACATTAAATCCAATATGCAATAGAAGACAACCAAGATCAATGACAAGAGACATAAGATTTGGTCAACGACCAGGGAAGACCCCACAAGGGGGAAAACCCTTTCAAAAAATTTCTTCTATTAGATCGTCATCAAATGTTCAGCGGCGAGAGACAATATTCCAATTCAACAATAACGAGCAAAGGTCAACAGCTTTGACTATCCAACAATTCTCTAACCAATATCCAAGAGATGAGCTCAAAATCCAAATCTGGTCAACAAGTAAAATCTGCAATTTCTGTCAAAGTCAACAGCAGTCACAGATGCCCTAAACAGTTAACATGCAATATTCAAATTAACTCCAAAATGTTCAATCTTGGCAACAAAAAACTCAGCCTCTTTTGTTGGTCAAAGTCAAGTCAAAATAATCCCAAAAGGTGCCTCCAAAACTAGTCAAAGACAAAGTCAACTTTTTGGCCAAGTGGCAGCTTCAACTCTGCAGTGAACCAAGTTCAAAGAGCCCAAAAACCTTTGCTCTCCTTGCCAAAGAATTCGATCTCTAAAATAGATGCAAAATCCCAAGTCAAACTAATCCCAAACTCCCAAAAGTCAACGTTGGTCAAAGATGCAAAAATAGAGAGTCAACGCAACCTCTCTACTCCTCGCACATGTGAACTCGACCCTGCAATTTCAGAAGTGTATGAATCAATAGAAGAGAAGAAGATGTGTGTGATGTGATATCCAAATGAGGTGTGCTTGATGTGTATTTATGAGATTTTGGAGACCCAATTATGACTTCAGGTCGACCTGTACTTTGTTCTTGTGGGTTTCTCATAAAGAAATAATATTTTTCCTTGACCAAATTAAATTCTTCGAAGGGCAAAGAGCATCTTCTTTGGATGAGGAAGGTTGTCCAAAGGATGGAATTTGTCCTTGTGCTACCATTTAACATTCTAAGGGCTGCAAACTAAGGTTTATAGATCAGCTCTTTTTAAGGTTTCCCAAGGTTTTTTCTAGGGTTTAAACGCTCCTCCACAGCTCATATTAGTAGTTGATATATATATATATATATATATATATATATATATATATATATATTTGCCTAAAGGCATTGCCCTAGGGTTGCACAGCTAGGGTTTCTAGATCTCTCTTCAGCGAATTTTCTTTCCATGACCATACTCTCAACTAAAGTTTGTGTGACCCTATTGCAGATATTGTACATTGCAGATTTCTTGTAAGAACCCAGTACTATCTCTTTCTTTGGGTCTAATCAAGGAAAAATTTGCAAACTTATTTGGATCGTCCATGAACATAATGGACTCGAAGGGGTGGTTATCCCTAGTAAATAGGACTACTTATGTTTGAGGCCTTGAGCCAATCAAGTAAGGAAGAAACCTACATACATTTTCCATCAGAAGAAGGATGTGCCTTCGGGTCTTGCATGTTTTTTCGTTAGATATTTGAAGGACTTGCAAGAGCCACAATTTGCAACAAGGATATTTTCAAGGATACTAACTTTGGAGCAAGGGTTTATGGATGCAGAAATCCCTTCCTCTTGATATTCAATATATGAATTTTCCTTTGGAGCAAGGGTTTTTGAATGTAGAAGTCCCTTCATCCTAATATTCAATGTATGACTTTTCATTTTGGAGAAAGGGTTTGTGGACACAGAAATCCCTTCCATCTAAAATTCAAGATATGAGTTTCTAGATGAGTACATGGGCCCATATATTTTCTATTGATCCTTCCAAAACAAATGGTATATTTCATGGAGTTTTTATTCACAGGTCCGCAATATCTACCCTGTTTTGAACCCTCAAAACCCACTTTTCCTAAGTTTAGTGGGAAATCGGGCAATTAATTAAGCCAGAAATTAAATAAATGGAGAAAAATAAATATCCGCACATGCTAAATGAGATGGAAATGAGGTGGAAAATTATGGAGTTAAAGTGAAGTCCCAAGGTGATGTGGACTCCTAAAATCAAGGAAAAGACATGTGCTCAAATAAAATTGAATTTCCGGCATTAAATGAGAGCTGCTTACTTGGAAATTCGAAGTTAATGCATATTTGGGAGGATTTCGGAGAATATTTGGTGGAGATTTTTGTGGGAAATTGTCCCCACATGGGTTACCAACCATATACACATGTCATTCCATCATAAAATTCGAATTTGGCACAAAAGGGGAGAAGAAAATGATGTCCACTTGCCAGAATTCGATTTTTACACTTGGCATTGGAGCTCTATTTACCAAATTCGAATTTGCCTTGTGATCTCCTCCCTCTCACCACTTGGCATATGGTTCTTCATTGGGATTTGCTCCCAACTTTCTATATAATGGAGCCATGGGCTCTGATATTGTGATCATTGTTTACTAGCTATTGTGCTTGCAGAAGTGCTGCTGCCTTGTACACTTTTAGAAATATCAATAAAGACTTTGGGGTTTCATTCATGAGGTGTTCCTCCTTTTGGAGTGTGATGAATTGTTGATCATTGGTATAATTCCTTTTACTCATGCTTTGATCTAATTTGTTTCCATATGCTCTTGTAGATTTGTTAATGTAGAGCTATCTTACATTGACATTTGATTGAGGAGTATGCTCTAGGTATAGAATGCTCTAGTTGGTTTCAAATAAATCTCTAGAGTTTCTTACCATTGTTTATTGCTAGATCTATATGGAACTAATTCTTGATTGAAGTTTTGTAGAGGGAACATCTTGTTGGGATCAAAGAATCAAGTGTTGGGAGAAGTCTTTGGAGAGACCAACCCACTCTTGATACATTCTCAAAAGAGCTCTCATTTGTTCTTTGAACCTTCATAGTCTTATCTTACAAAGTGGTTTTGCAAGGGTTTTGGGACATAGCTTGTATACAAGCCGAATACTTCTAAATTTGAATATCTTTTAAAACATTATACTTCATTGCTTTCATTTGCAAGAGCTTGAAGATGACTAAGCAAAGAGGAGAGTTTACTCGAACTCTTTGGCTTAGCCCTTTGTAAATTGTTGTGCAATATTTTGTAATTTTATCAATCTAATATTTGATTGGTTTTGTAGCTCTCTTTCGAATTTTTTCTTGTGACAGCTTGAGTGGACAACTACAAGAAATTACTAACAAGTTGTTGCAGGACCTTTGGGCTAAATTTCAAATGAGGAAGATAACTCTCTCTTCTTTGGTTGTGGGCATAGAAGAGGCTTAGTTTCTCTTCTCCTATTGTAAAGTCTGAATTTATTTTGAGTTCTTAGAAATTCTCATAGAGGAAAAGTCTATGGTCTCAATTTTTATTTGTAAAGACTTTCCTTGGTTTAGAAAAGGCCTCATGGTCATTTCATTCTTGTAAAATTAATAAAAAATTATGTTTTTGTTGTGGGAGCGTGGGTTTTACCCATTGGCATCCCTATCTCTCCATTTCAAATGAGAGAATTTGTAGATGGATTGACTTAGTGGTTTTGACATTTCCGTTTTCTTTCACATCACATATGCATGCTCTAATTGGGAAGTAACACAAATCGCATAGTCCTTTAATTTCTTAATTTGCAATCTCATTTGCCATCACTTACTTATGTTTTGTGATCTATTTCTCATTTGGATAAGTTTCACAATATACTACAAGTAAAGAAGCATAACACTTTCAATTTATGGCAACTTGAGTTATTGTTCTAACTATGAAACATATTTAATTGAATCATCTCCATCTTTTACATAGCACTTGCAAACTCACTTTCATATCATTTAGGCATTTCACTTTTCATACTAGACTTGCATCTCTAAAATTTACCTCCAACTTAATTTGGTTGAATAGACGTTTTAGGGACCCTCTACCTCTATGGACTCCTCACTGTGAAATCCAAATATTTGGGCGAGGGTGAGGTCTGAGGATTAGAGTTCAATTGTAACTTTGTTTTAGAACTAATTAATAAAATAAACCAAGAGCACTATCTCATCACATTTACTTGCAAAGTTCCCAAATTTTTTGCTATCTTGACGGTTTAAAGATTCACATGCAAATATTATCTCAAGAAGCACTTTGGATGCAAGCATTTTAATTCCTTAAATTTTGCAACAAGTTTAATTCTATGTTACTTGGAAATTTGCTTCTACTTTTGCAACTTCATTGCATGTCGTCATTTTAATGATCATTATGCTTATGGATGATTGATATATCTTGTTCCATTGGCAAATACCCTTATTTGGTGTTGCAAATTTAATTGCATATTGTGATCTTGGTCTAACAGTTCCTTTGTGGGATTATGTTCATTATATCTTGAATTTCATTTTTGAGCAAGCATTTGTCATTTACTTTAAAGCACTGGTCTATATTTTGAACACATCATTGAATATTGCTCATATACTTATATGCTTGTTTACATAGTGGAATAGAGTCATCTTTGATAAGTAATTCCTTCTAATCAATTCTCCTAGAAATCTCACATCTTTAACTTAGTTTTCCTTTAGGGACCACCCCCCTTAGCTAACCTAGGAGATAGCTTAAACAGAGAGAGTTGGGAATAGGTGACAGCCCCTTCTCTAAATTCCTTGCCACCAACCACACCTGTGGGGTTGAAGGCTTTTCCCACTAACTGTAGGTAGGTGTAGGCGGCAAGCGATAACATACCCCACTATTTTTTACAAATGACTCTTCCATGAATGACTCTCCACCTATTACAGTAAATCTCTTCTTTCCACATTATGATGTTTGTTCTTTTCGGACGTACTACATTCAACAATTTTAGTTTTAGGAACAACTTGTACCATACTTTGTACCTTCATTCAAATAGCATGCTTGAGTGGATCTCGTTTCAATAACTTTGTCATACGCCACCTTTACCATTTGAACCATGTTGGTGTAAGAGACATGGCATTCAAGGGAGACTATCTATTTACTATATGACCACCATTTAGTACTATGAAGGGGAGCTATGATGCAATGCCTTCCCTACAAGGCCTCATATTTAAATTAAGGGGGAACATTATTAATAGGGTCAACCGTATTTTGATGTCTATAAACCCACTCACTTATGTATCTTGGTAAAGGCCATATTATATGCAAGCTACATACACCCAATTTCAAATGTATTTGAGCAAGCAATATTTGAACTAGGCTTCCATAAACCCACTCACTTTTGTACATCAGCCAAAACTGACTTTATTGAACTTAATATTCATAAACCCACTTTCAACTGTATTTCAACATTCTTCTTTACACCCCCTATTTCATGGAGAGTGTTGAGAATGGTGTAATCTCAATTGTTGCTACAACAAATCCATAATCATTAATGTATGTAAATAAGACTAATTTATAATCCTTTATTATGATATTAGGCTTTGGTTAATGCTGACCTAATCAACTTGTTATGTGGGCACTAGACCCATAACCCTCTTGGGAAGGACAACCTACCACTTGAGTTGCGTATAAATACAAACTCAAAGACTTTACTTGTAATCTCATATTGTGATTTATCTTGACCATTCTTTAGCCTATAGGCATAATTATTTATCAAAATGAATTTTACCTAATGGTGCCTACATCTTTGGCATTGCTTGTTATTCATGCGACATGGTTTCATTTCTTTCTTGTGCTTGGTGATTCTTTCTCTAACACACTGATGATCAGCACTAGAATTGTTGTTTCAGGTTTCTATTGGCTATTATTTCATATATCTCTCTTTGATGCACTTGCGCTAAGGCAACTTTTCTCTCTAACGAATACATTGTCATAGTGATATTATTTTCTCCATTTACTGCAAGCTTTAGGGTTTGATTGTGGTCACATTTTGATCTCTCTCTCTCTCTCTCTCTCTCTCTCTCTCATGTCTTAAAAAAGTGATGCACAAATGAATCAAGCAAGTTACACATGCCCTTAATGTCATACGATTAGCAAAGATGGACAAGTATTTTGTATCATCTATGTCAAAGAAGAAATTGACAACAACCACCTACAAAGACAAAGCATAATTGTTTGATGAGAAAGGCAAAAGTGCTTCGATGATCAAGATCGCTAGATAGGCATAAGAAAACTCGAACAAGTATGATTTAAGAAATTAAATAACCCCCAATACAACTATAGTTGAGGTTTATCAAAAGTGGTAATCAACTCAAGAAATAAATGAAGATTGTTAGATAGGTATCAGAAAAATCGAACAACAATGATTTAAGAAATTAAATAACACCCAATACTATTGTAGCAAGGGTCTATATAAATTGGCAATGAACTCAAGAAATAGATAAATATGGAGGCAAATGTTATAGTTGAGGTTTATCAAAAGTGGTAATGAACTCAAGAAATAAATGAAGATTGTTAGATAGGTATCAGAAAAATCGAACAACAATGCTTTAAGAAATTAAATAACACCCAATACTATTGTAGCAAGGGTCTATATAAACTGGCAATGAACTCAAAAAATAGATAAATATGGAGGCAAAATGTTTTATGACATTAGGGAAGAGATGTATTTCACCAATACACAAGTGAATAACTTCTTTTCAAGCCAACTATATGAAAGGAATATTTTGTGACATCAAGAGTCCCCTCTACTTTGAACTCCACATTGCCAAGTTCCAACTCGAGTAATACATGGTGTGCTAGGATCAGTATACATGTAACATCCCCTGTTTTGACCCCTGTTTTTGTAACATCAAATGTAACTGCAACTCTAGCTCGAGGGGAACTCTAGATGGCTAAACCTTTGTTTTAACAGTTGTTAATTATTAATCAAATTTAATTAATCTCACTAAAGGAAGGGACAACCTACGGATCAAAGTTCTAAGGGACGTTTCTTGTTTTGTTTGCTTGACCTGAAAAGCCATCCCCTGCCGAATCAAATACTAAAACCACTCACAACTGAGAAAATCCAGTTTACCTGACAGGATTTTACTGTGATACGATTGGGGCAGAGTCACAAACAATTCATTAATGAGAAGTTAGATCAAAGATTATAATGGACAGTTCCCATTCTCATTCTCCCCTATCGCATATCAAGGAGACAACCTTGGAGGGAAGGGGCACCGAAGAGCCAAGGCGGTGCTCTCTCGATTGTGCGGCGAGATGCAAGAGCAATTCTACATATACACACAGCACAAATGAATTCGAGGTTCAATTCGTTCACAGGACTGAAAGGTAGTTGCTCAGCAGTTTGTTGTCTAAGTTTCCAATGGAACTGGAACTTTCCTCCCCTTCTGGGTTATGAGGCTCTGTGGCCTTAAGCCCGTACCCAGTGCCTTTAGGTGTTAACTACCTTGATTGTGATTGAAGACACTAAATTCCTTGTGTGAGCTTGTGTTGTCGATGTGCATTTTTGTGATTGAATTCAACCATTAGGTGCTTGTAGTTAGGTTGATGAACCACTTAGTGCTCGCTAACTAGATGGCGAACCACCTTCATAGTGGAATCAATCCCTTGATTAAACCACTAGGTTCTTGCAGTTAGGTTGATGAACCACTTAGTGCTTGGTCAATGCTTGCTAACTAGTTGATGAACCACCTTCATCGTGGATTCAATCCTCGGAAACTGAACAACACGCTTCTCTCTGTAATTTTATTGAAGCCATTGGTTATGAATCTTGAAGAGTAAGCGAATCATTAGAGTGCTTACAACCAAAGAGTAGTTAATGAACCACCTAGACAGCGGGCTCTATCTCCTTAGTGTTTGACTAATTCATTGGTATGAAATTACCCATGTGCGAGAATCCCACTCAGACTCTACATCTGACTCAGGGGTGGTCAACTGCAAGAAGGATTACTATGTAGCTAGTCTATGGTTAGGTGGAGAGTGGAAGTCCCTTCTCCAATCGCCAGTTGTTTTCACCTACTCATATAAGTATAATGGTTATGCACATTTGATTTATGAATGGATATTTATGCCTAATGTGATAATAAGTCGATATAAGCTTTTATTTGATTCATGAATGGATGCTTAAATCATTGTGTATAAATGGTTGACAGTTGCTTGATATGTCCATGGCCATTTGAATATCCAGTATTGTTAATTTCGTTGTAGAGCTCAGAAATTACAAATTATATCATATGTTGTGTTACATAAATGTATAGTTAATGTTGAGAATGCTTAGTCCATGAACGTTGAGATGATCCTAAGAGTCTATGCTCACTTGTACGCATTGTTGTAGTGTTATGAGATTCATTGTTCAAAGTCAAGTTTGTAGGCTACTTCTGTTAGCATGTGAATTGCATGTCACCTTAATGAGGAATTTTGAATTTGTATCTCATTGGAGGAATTGTCTAATCTACATAGACAGTCAAGCCGAAATGCCTAAACTGGCGTAGTTGGGCCTTCGGAGCCATCTTTTTTCTTGTGCTCAAGATCTATGGTAATTTAGTTTCTATTGGAACCCTTTGAACTCTTTTTGGACATGACATGACATCTCTAATGACTTGTTCTTATGGCCTAGCTATTGTCTTAGAAAACTTAGTGTTTCGGAAAAAGCACTGGTCCTTCATGAATCCGAGTAAAATTACCTTGAGTTTCTTATTGAGAAATCATGTTGCTTGCATATTAGGGTCAATTTCTCTTGCATGATAATGGTTTGTGAATGTTTATTGGCTTCTAGTTAAATTTATATTCTTCCTTCATCAACAAGGTTAATTGGGAGAGGGAGCGAGGGCGAAAGCAGGAGCAGAAGCGGGAGAGTAAGCAAGAGCGAGGAGCGACATTTTCAAAAGCTCTCTGGTTGGAAGTAAATCGAGAGCAAATGTTTATATAATATATATTTTGATGCATATGTCAACAAAAGCATGTAGTATGATGAATTAGATATAAAAGCATGAAAACATGGATTAAACCATATAACATCAATCATCAAGAAGTTATAATCTTGACCAACCACGTCCACAAGTTACAAGTTCTCATTTATACAACATGTAAGGGTGCACATAACCAAAATAGCATCGAGGGCAACCCATCTTTCAACCAAAAATACATCAACAAATAGGCACTAGATGGCCTTTAGCATCAAAAAAATTCATGCTACAAAAAATAGCTACATATCATCAAAATCATTGCTTATCTTGAGATCTTTGTCATTAATATCACCCTCTAAACAATTAACATAAGATAGAAAAAATGTAGCATGTCAAGTCAAAATTTTGTTTGAGTGATGGGTACATTTTTAGTAGGGTCATATAGAGGAGTTTGACAACCAATGTCACTGACATCAAGGTACATAAAGGGCTTGGCGCTCTTGATTAAATACAAGTTCCATACACTAGTACATGACAAAATCCAACAGATAAATTGCAATCACCCCAATCCTAAAAAACTAATAAGTCTTCTAGATTTTAAGTGAGATCTAAAATCCTACTTTCTCCATATGAAATCCAACGAGGTCGGAACCACTCTCAAACACCCTTAGAATTTAACATTACAAGGAAATGCATATCAATACTAGGGACATAAGCTTGAATATTAGGCTGCTCGACTCAAAAACTCTTGTTTCTTTGAAAAAAAATTGTGTTTGGAACATCTTTGTGACAAATAATTTGTGAAAAAACTAGGGAAAATTTTTCGAAAGTGCTCTCTCGGGTCACTCCCGATTCACTCCCGCTTAGAGCGCGCTCCAGGAGCGATTCAAGAGCCACTCCCCCACAACCCTATTCATCAAGCAATTACGAAAATGAACAAAACATGAAGATCACAAGAGACAAAGAACACAAGAAATTAGGCTCCAAGCCAAAGCAAACCCCCACAAGGGGGTAAACCCAAAAACCTCCTCTTCTTATAGAATCAGAAGAAACTGAGATATCCAAGACTCAAGACCAATACAAAACACCAACCTTCAAGAAGCCCAGTCAAACCCTCCTTCAAGATATTTTTCCATCAACAAGTCCAACATCAAATATAGCAACAAGTTTAGAACTAGCAACAGCCTTCAACATACCAACAAAAGACTTCAGCATCTCGCCTTTTTTCTGCTTAACTTCGCTCCGTTTTCTTGTCCCACCGCAGAAGAATAGATCAACAAATGCTACGAATTGCACACCAAATGAGACCAACTTGTCCTTTATTTATACTTGTCTAGAGGGATTCAAATAGATGTCTCTTCCTAGGCAGGGCCGACTTGACTTCTTGACGTGATTTTGACCCAAATTACATCTTGAAAATCCCTTTTCCTTTGTCATACAAGAAGGCCAAATAGGACTTTGACTCAATTACAATTATTTGACTCAATAAACCAAAGAAGCGTGAAGAACATGCTTTGACTAATAAAAACAATAATGATAATAAAATTTATTTTTCTTCTTTTTTCTTTTACATGATATACATATTGATACAAGTACAAAGATAATTATGAAGACGAAACCTAGTTACATTTTCAACAATCCCTCTTAACAAGGGAGGTATTCATAATTACACAACAAGATACAAGGATACTCTCAAGTTGAAATATTCTCATAAAAAGAGTTCGGATTGATAAGCATCATCGTCATAACCAGCATTGTCAATTACAAAATAGAAAGGCCTTAACTGACAAGCTCTAACTCTCCACTAGATTAGAGCACAATGCTAGGAGGCATACATTTGGACACCACCACCTCCTCTCAAGGAAAATACCCCTCCAGAGGTTCACCAGGCATGTCCTTACAGGACAATTCTTATCTTGGATTCCCAATCGTCAAAGAATATCGGTCCTCCTCAAGGCTACTCTTATCTTGGGCACCCCACCCTATCCTCAAAAAGTATGGGTCCTCGAGACTACTCTTATCTTGGATACAATTCCTCAAGGAGTATCAGTCCCAGAGGCTTATCCAATCCTTCATTCTCCCTACTAGTGCCTTCACTAGACATACGGTTGTTATTCCTGGCCGAGTGCATGACACATGGAGAATACGATGTCTACCATCACTCCCTCTCTACGAAGGAGACATGAACACAAGCATCATCTTGTCTCATTCATCAGCTACTACTTCAATTGAGATATAGTTGTAGTTGTAAGGATCATATCTTGCATCTCATCATATCGAGCTTCAACCTTCTTGGAACTTTTTACATAGCTTCAACATGTCACCAAGTATTTCATCAAACATCTTAGAGAGGCAAACTTCTTCACCATTGATAACATAACTCTTCACATCTTTTTTCTTCGTAACAAGGTTTTGATTTCATGTTTTTGCAAGAATTGTATCAGCTTCCAATCTTCATTAGTATTGTCAACCCAATCAATCAGTTGTCATATCAACAATATCAAAACTCTTTATCTTCTTGCTACAGGATAGAGTCCTACATAAATCATCTTAAAACTTTAATTAATATTGTATTCATCCAAGATCTTATAGCTTCAAAATTCAAACCAATGTTTGCCTCTAGCTCCCTCTGAAGTCGATATTATTTCCTTCTCGTTATCTAGCTTCACATTCTTCAAGAAATCATATCAGCTCCTAGTAGCATCTTTATTGTCAAACCCATCCTTTATTGAATCGATCAGAGCTCCCTCTTTCCAGCTAGGGTTGGTGAACTTCTAAACGAATTATTTATCTTCATGCTTTGCCACGTTCTTCCAACTCTTCGAACTGCTTGTCAATCTTAGATAGTTCTTATTTTGACCGGCAAACTTTGTTAGAAGACAGAGTAGAATGATAAAAGATTATTAATCAAGGAAATATAGGGTACTTATTTTTTGAAGAGGGTTAGCTCCCACATAATTTTGGACCTATTGACCAACCTTGTCTCCATAGCACCATGCTGTCATTTCTATCAAATTCGAGAACTAGGTTTTTCATTTTACACTAGAAACAATTAGTTGGGGTTTCTATTCCTAGGGTTTCCTAGCTTGAACCTTTGCTAGGGTTTACCAATCCCTAGATGCCAAGTTTCAACAAGCCCAGTCAAACCCTACTTCACAATATTTTTCCATCAACAAGTCTACCATCAAAAATAGCAATAGGTTCAGAACTAGCAATAGCCTTCAACATACAAGCAAAAGACATGTGAGCTTCAAGAAGGATCAGACTTTGGCCTCTCTTTTTCTTTGCTTAGCTTCACTCCTTTTTCTTGTCCCACCGCAAAAAAATAGATGAACAAACACTACGAATTGCACACCAAATGAAACCAATTTGTCCTTTATTTATACTTTTCCAGAGGGAGTCGAATAGATGTCCCCTCCTAGGAAGGGCTGAGATGGCTTCTTGAGGTGATTTTGACCCAAATTACATTTTGAAAATTAATTTTCCTTTTTCTTCCAAGAATTCCAAATAGGGCTTTGACTCAATAAACCCTAGAAGCCTTTAAATAATAAAAATAATAATGATAATAAAAAAAAAACTTCTTTTTTCTTTTACCTGAAATACATATTGATACAAGTACAAAGATAATTGTGAAGACTGGACCTAGTTACATTTTCAACATTTCCTTCTCTGCAAGCCTTAGCAATAATCTGAAACTCATCAGGGATCGATTGACCGCTTTAGTGCACTTTATATCAGGGCCAATGTTGCATTAAGCGAGTACGAAGCGAGTGTGCTTTTTTGAAGCGAAGCGTCAGAAGCATCACTTCCCAAAAATCCTTGAAAGCAAAGCATCTTAGAAGCGTATATATATATATATATATATATATATATATATATATCATTGCATTTATACTCAAAAAAATTATGAATGCCAAATTAGTTGCAAAATATATCAAAGCATGCATATTGTATACAAATCAAGATAGAAATGGCATCCACAATATATTAATGATTAATTATTCGAGCATCAACCATCTAGAATCTTGATTCTTCTCCTTGTCTAGCCTTTGCCTCTACCTCGATTCTCTAGGGATATTAATCAACATTGCCCAATTTTGATCAAACTGCCTAATTCAAGCCTTAAAATATGGTAGAAAAAACTTAACATGCCTTATCAATGATTTTGACTTGAGTGAAGGGTACATTTTTCTAAGGCCATGACAAAGGAGTTCAACAATCAATACCACCAACACTCGGGTACATATAGGTCTTCGTGCTCTTGATTAAATGCCAATCGCATACCCTCATACATGATATAATCTAATGAAATGTCACAATCCCATTGATCCTAAATTCTTGAAAACACTCAAGTCTACTAAATTTTGAATGGGATATAAATTTTATTTTCTCCATATGAAGTCCGATGAGGTTGGAACCACTCTCAAAAATCTTGAGTCATTTCAAGGTAATGTTAAAAAATAAGTAAATTTCTCCTTTATCTTTCATTTTCATCCTTTTACTTTAAACATTACCATTAGGGAGAATCTAGGAAGCATTTAGGGAACATCAAGGGAGCACCTTGGGAGTGTCTAAGAAGCATGGTTCCTCACATAGTAGTTCCAACATACCAAAAAAATAAAAAAAAATAAGTGACCCACAGAACCACACAGGAACTATGGTTCGGGCCTGTGGAATTGCAAATGGAACCATCATGGTTTTGAAAGTCCAAGAAGCGTGGTTTTACAACAGAACAACGGTTTCAATTTTCCAAACCGCAATTCCACCTGTAGTTTACCCACAGTTTCGCACATGGCACAATTTCATATTATGATCTATGCAAGGGGGGGGGGGAGTTCTTGCAACACTAATCCGGGCCAGATACTTCCTCTTTCCCCAAGTGTTATTTGCATCAAGATACTCGAGAGGCAAGTTTTCCCATCTCATTCTTGGATGCATCATGTGATCCGAGAATCTAGATGGACAAGGCAAGAACTCATTGGAAATAGTCCAAATTTACTCACCAGCGCCTTTATTCACTTGCAACCATTGTAGTATCCCATGACAACGTTTTGGACAACCCTGTGCCTCTCACCTGAATTTCTCACAGCAAATGATTCTGTTAATTAACTCTGCAGCAAATGATTCTGATAATTAACTCTGCAATTCATGCCAATAACTCGCAGTCGTTTTGTATTAAGACCTATGTACTACAATACGAGCCATGCAAATAATTGCAGCTTGATCCCTTTCGCGTGCATATCTAACAATTCATGATGTGACTCTATCTGGCGGCAACGATCTCAAGTTTACTGGAACAAATTCCCTCTGTTTGCTTTCCAACCAACTGTTATTCGATCTTAAGGTTGGTGATCTTCAGCCCTGGTACTTCCACAATAGAAATCATAGAAACTTGTCTCACGCGTAAACCAGAGTGCGCAGAGCTCCTTCGTAAAACTTTCTCGCATTCAATTGCAACAGTCTAATAGTGCACATTCCAAAAGATTCATGACCCCTACGAATTCGGCTTATCTCCAAAATGATCACATTGACCATCACACTAAGATTTGAATGCTCTCATTGATCCAGTGGATCAATAAAGTGCTCAAAATTCAAAGTGTTCAAAAGTGCTCGAAAATGGCGCCAAAACATAGATCTTGTTCCCCTGAATCCAACCCAACTTGAATCGCTCAAAATCAATAGTGTATGCTCTCGATATCGCGTTCTGATTGTTTTCCTAAACAGCTAAAAATATTTGCAGGTTTTATATGGGTACATTGAATGGGCAGGTTGATTGTGTTTCTCAAGCCAATGGCAGGCTGCAAGTGGCCTCTCTGTATTGGTTCAAAGTTGTTGTGTTCTGATTGGTCAAATTTGTGGTTTATGTGGTCCAATGGATGGGAGCCACGTGGGCCAATGGTGGGCAACCACGTGGGCCAATGGTGGGCAGAGCAAAATTATGTTATGGTCGAATTGCCTCCGAGTGAGTCGAACACGAGACCTATGGAGGGGCAGCACAGAGCCTTACCACTCCATTGTCGGGTGGAACTTAACATACAATGGTGTGAATCTGTATTTAACGTTTAATGTTAAGCCTTGGTCCCCGCTCACCCCACGCCCACGAGACTGCAGGCACCGAAGCCTAACCAACATAACCTCGCCATGGTTCGGAGCGAGTCAGGCCCATACCCCGGGGGCCGGTACAATGAAACCAAACCATAGTCGAGCACAGGGTTGGTACACCCCCGGTAGCCATAGCCTACCACAATTCGGCGAGAAACCACAGAACCAAACTGCAGTCAGGCACGAAGTTTCAAACTCAACAGCGGATCAAAGGGCACATGGCCCAATTTTTCCCGCTCAAGGGGGTCATTGGGCATTTAAAGGAAGCGACATTTTGCACCCAATCTGGCACAAATCTCGCCGACGTCAGGCGAAATTGTCACTTGGCAGTTCCGGAAAAGGCAAGTTCGTAGAACTGTTAACATGTCAGTGCAGTTTGTAGAGTAGTTAGCAGCAAAACTTCTCTAGAGCATAACTTCTTCAGTTTTTGGCCAAATTTAGCCCAACAAGAGTCCAGCCTGGGGTTTTTTACTGTTTTGGAGCCATTGGAGACATTATTTTTGCATTCTAAGAACTGCAAATCCATGTAATCACATATTTGAGCACTTAATGAAAGCTGGACCAGGAGATTTAGCCCAGGAGGGGTGAACTCCTTCATCATTTTGTTGTCTTGTGTTACTGTATATGATATTGTTGTCTCTCTTTTTATGTTGCAAACTGAGTTAAAAACCATTAATTTATGTGTTTTTGCAAATTGCCTAATTTCCTAAAAGACATAAAAATTTACTTGCACATTTCACTCATGCAAACTCCAAATCGCATGCAAGCCATTGCATGGTATCAAATTAAAACATATTTGCATGATTCAAACCACATACTCGTGCCAGGAAAGAGAATGTTGCGTCATTGGATCAACTGTTTTTACTCAAATCGAAGATAACACTTGGAGCAAAGAAAAACAAAATATGGGCCATCGATCTTTGTTAAGTGGACTTACCATAGCAATTGCTTGTTGGACTTAAACAATAAGCTTCAACGAGTGTAGTGAGCCTTATATTTCATCATCGAATACTCGACATTTAGGCCCTTCCCAATAGTAAATTCGTCCTTCAACAAATCAAATGATCTCCTCCTCCTTAAGAAGAATGCTTCAGCATAGATTTGGTCACAAAGGGATTCGACCCAATGACAGGAACTTGTTGTCTTGCATAGGAACTCGATCTCATCTTCAATGACTTGGGTGACGCCTTCTAACAATAATATCTGGAATCTATCACTATTCCTGACCACGAGATCAATCCTACAAATGACAAATTTGGCCCAACAAGTCACCAGAAAAAACCCTCAGGCTGGCAGGAAAACCAACTCTGATACCACTATACTATTTCAAACAGAATATTTGGTGAAATTTCGAAACTTAACCAAAATTCTTCATATAAAAATCTCATCCATCTAATATAAAAATGCCAGTAAAATGCAACAAACAAAATACAGCAACTCAATAATGCGATAATGGAAATAAGCTCAACTTTAATATATTAACCAGATAGGGTTTACATGCATATACAAATTGAAAAAACTGAGATAAATAATCTAGCCTCCAAAATAATCTGCTCCAATGTTAAAACCAAGCCTCTAAAACTAAACTGAAAATTGATAACTGCATTTGTGAAATTTGGATGAATTTACCAAGGGATGAGGTGGGTTTTCATCCACTCTCACCGAATCACCCAAGGATTTTTGTCCTGGGGCTAACTGAAGTTGAGAACTAGGTTCTCAAAATCTCTCACAAAGACAACACACAAATCCAAGATGTCCCAAATGATCTCATCTTCCTCCTTTTAAAGACTCGATAAATACATCTCCAATCTTCTAATAGTATTTCATTTTGATTCTTTTAATATTATTCTAGAAGCTCCCCCTTGACTTCATTTAAGTGACTTTTAATTTTATTTTAATTTACTTAAGTCATGTTTAGCCTTTTTCCTTCAATTAATCTTTTCCCCTTCTTTTATTTAATTAAGTGACTAATAAAGGTCACTTTTAATCCAAGAAAATGGTAAATCGACCACCATACTTTCTCTAGTCGTTGGAAGTCACTTCTCGTGATTTTATCCTATAGATCATCTTGTTCTGGTTCCAACGAGCTATTACACTAAGGTGTTCCATGATATATTCCTCTTGGAATGCCACCTTAAGCGTAATTAATTTACGCTCAATAATAACCTATTTTACAGGAATTATTGGAATGCAACTAAACCAAAAGCAAGTTGTGCGGATGATAGACTACACCAAGCAAACATCGTTGGGTCCAATAAAACCCCTCCAAGACCTTCGATGATGTAATCCTGCTCCTGTGGCCCAGCCATAATTTACCTTGGAAGTCCATCCTGGTTGTACTATAGAGGAAACTGAAAATGGGAACGTTACATAACTAATGACAACGTCCTACCACATGGCATGTTGAAAGCCTTTCCCATGTTTCCCATTAACACCATCAATCAAATCATCCAATCGAGGTACCAATTTTCTTAAGCATAAGACTCCAATTAAACTGATACTAATTATGTTGCTCAAAAAATTGTTGTATCCCCTTCTTCCTCCAACTACCAAAATGCTTGTATATCTAGAACACGGAGATTTCATAATTATCCTTCTATTGGTTTTTGCCTTTCCATGCCTCTACCATGTAGCATGATCCAATCCATTCACTTGGAAAGCTTTGATTGTAAATGTTTCTTTGTCATGGTAATATTAATCGAGGTATGAGCCCATCAATCTATCAAGGCATCAAAAGAGGTTCAACATATCAAATAGATAGATTAGCATTGACTTGACCATCAATCCAACACATATTCATTAGCCTATTAATAGCCTTCAAGAAAACCATGTAGCACTCAAAATAGCACAATGTCATATACTTGATGATTTGACTTCTCCAAATGTGCATACATATGCCAACCACTGATTGGAAGTTGGTACTTGTGTTTCCTTTGGTTCGTGCATCAATTCAACTGGTTAGAGCATGTCACTAAAATTGCAATGTAGCATGTGTCATCCAATCACATCTACAAGTACAGTTTTTCCTCAGTCAACATGGATCGGCACAATACACACGTGGCATGGTTGCATTGGTCCATGTGGTTGTACCTAATTGGTCCTTGGAATAGTCAAACATCAAGCTACTAGTGCATCGACATGATCATGTGCCACATACTTCAAATAGTCCAACAAAGATTGACTCAATGATTGGGCCAACAGAGAATAACTTTATGAAAAAGAATTCCTTGGGACATCAAGATAGTCAATGTATGGAGTAAAGAAAAGAATACATTGGATAAGTCAAGGTATTGACCGGAGGTCCCTCTAACATGATGGAGACCCACACTTGATTAAATCCTAAAACATAATTAAAAGCCCAATCATGTTTGATTCTACATTCAGGGTGAAGTAAACAACTTTTCTTCCAAGACATAACCAAACATATTGAGGAAACACCGATTGTCCAACTCTTTGAAAAATACAAAAGAACAGTAAACTCTGCAAGGTCACCCACTATCAATAATGAAAACCATAAAGCTAAAAGCCGATGTCACGCACAACTAACATTAAACCTAAGACATTGATATACCTTCCAAAATCACCTTGAAACCTGCAACCCTTCCACTTCCAATCATATTCACGACCAAAGCAAAACCCTGAAACCTTAAAGATCTACAACATAATAATCATTCCATCTATACATAGGGCTTTCCAAATAAATTCAAACGGGTACACCAAAAAAGGGGAAGAAATCCTCTACAGGTGTTATCCAACTCAAGAAATTTTCATTATCGTCGAGAGTTCTAAAACACTATTACTATCATCTGAGAACTAACTTCACGAAGAACTTCACTGAATACTAAATTGGAAATTCCAACCATGTTAAAGGACAACTAAGCAACAAGGAATTTATCAGGATAAATATGACTTTAGAAGATCTATACCACATGTTCTATTTTCGTTCGTGTGTAAATCAAGCCCTTTGCTTTCTATTCTACCACAATTTTCAGAAATTTCTCTATATAATATCAGTCGCTCAGCAAACCATTCTAGTTCTACTCAAGCATTACATGATATGTCAAAGATGTGTTTCCAACCAGCCCTGAGCTTACAAACAACCACTCATCTCCAGCAAGTTAGCTCTGAGAAGAGACGTTTAGAAAGGTGGGATAAGCCCCAAAAGATATTTCTTTTACTTTTCCATTATCGAATACCATAATGACCTCACAGAAGAATTTTCTGAATATGTTGCATATACAAATACTGCCCAGGAAGAATAATACAAGACAATTCCAAAGATATTTAGCTTCGCATTGAGTTTCAAGAAGATTATGCCACACCTTGCTAAACCTCGAGAGAACCTGAATCACTTTTGATGATGCAAGGATTGTAAAACAAGCCAAAAGATCACAAATAGAAAACCAAAGCCCCAAATACCATATAAAAGACATTTGTCATTTATGACATTAGGCTACTCACACAATTAAAAGCAAAAATACTGAATTAAAAACAAATTTGTAGCAACAAGTTATGAAGAACTGTCATCAACTAGAAAACCAATTAACAAAGCTTTTGTATGTCATGCATGAGCACAAGACTCTTACATAAAACAAGTTGTGCAATGTGGACACAATTGAAAAAAGATAATAGAAACATTATCTCCAAAGGTTAAAACACTGGAAGAAAATATTTTCCAGTGTAGTTTAGTAAACAAGTACAATGATTAAACAGAGGATTGAGGAAATAAACGGATCCATTGAACGTTATGGTAATTGAAATCAGTTATTTAACATTATAAGAAAGAAAGTCACTAACCCAATCATAAGCAATTGTTTGGTTGCACCAGTGAGCTAGTGGTGGTACAAGTATTCGCCCTGCATAGAACTTATTAATGTAAGAAGCCACAACAAAACATTATTTATTAACCCAAAGAAATGACAGCTATGCTAGCAGAGTTCATAAATGAGTCCATATACATAAAAAAATTCATACTAATTGTTTAAAAGGAGCCTAAACATTCTAGAATCTATATTTTCGACCTTTTCCAGCTTGCCATCACCAGATTCCAGTAAGGCAATATTTGCCAAAATTAAAATTTTGGCAATTGCTGTTTTCAATGTAGAAATGAACTCAGCACCTTTGAAAACCACTACTGCAAAGAGATTGTGCAATCTTAACATCTGATATCTGCAATTCCATAAACCTAAAATGATTCTGGCCAGATTTCAAGCCAAATATGCTGGTTTCCCTCACATTGCTTTGGGTGGCTGGAAAAGGGCCAATTCGTAGCACATTTAGACTACAGAAATTGTTTACCATTATCAAAGAATTACAATCCCAGTAAAAGTGGGGGCAGAAAGGTGGAGTTAATTAAAAAAATAATAAATTGCAATGAAAGTCAATAAATTTTATGATGTGTCAAATCCAGAAGTTTATAATGGAATATTTTTGCATCATTTGAACAATGGTAGTCTCTACATGTATTGTCTGTATTCAATCGTTACTCTGATACTAATAGATATCCTCGTACAAAATCTTGAAATACAATATTTGTTGGAATTGCCTACTATGTTCCAAATGCATAACAAGATTTACATGTAATTTAAAATTGCCAGAGAAAAGTTCCAGAAATTTCACCAGATCTTGAAGTCTTTAAGCCAAAAGCTTTGGACACCTCTTCAGGTGTTGTTTGTACTCGGGATGGAGGAAGAGGCGGTGGAATCTGCAGAACATTGTATAGACAAAAATGTCCACAAGTATTACAACCAATAATTAGAAAAAAGCAACATATGAACGTTGAAATGAACCCTGACTGCAACCAAGCATAATATGCATTGCATACACAAGAACTTACCCTTAGATGTGGAGACTGCCTTTTACCAATTAGAGTGCTTTTGGTTCTTTCTGTACCGTTCTTTTGAGTATGCAGGCTATCTGTATCCTTATTAATAGTTTCCTTTTGAAGGTCAACACCAAGTTCAGTGTCGTGTTCAGCAAAAATGTCATGTTCAATTTCAACAGCTACCGGGTTGGGATCACCATCCACAATTTCAATGATATCATCAAGCTTCAGCTTTAAACCATCCTTCACTGTTATCTCATTACACACAAGCCCCTTTGAAATATTACACATGGGATTTGCATCCCCTGTCCTACTTTTACTTTTTCCTTCTCTCTTTGTTTTTGTCTTGTTCAAGGCTTTCTCAACTCTAATGACATCATTATTTATGTGACTATCTCCTGACGAAAAGGGTATATTTTCTGCAGAGGAAAATGAAACATGTTTCTGGAAATGTAAAATACCAACTTCTGGCACTTCTTCAGCATGCACCGTCTGATCTGTCCCTTTGCATGCTTTATCAAATGGCCATGTAGGAGTAATTTCTTGATGTAACTCCTCGCAGCGAATCATATTTTTAAAATCAGAATAATTTTTTCTACCATCCATCGTAGAAGCTTTGTCACATAACATGTCCCTTGAGGCTTCAGAATATGCATTCCTACTATTTATGTTTCTTCTTGTATTGGGTTTGCTTGGTATCTCTATTCTCCTTTTGGAACCAGTGACAGCAAATTCTGAAATAGGAATTTCAGTTTCCAGGGTCCGTTCTACTGGAGTACAATTATTAATCAATTGCTCGAAATGCACCTTGTTCTGGATTGATTGCTCAAATTCCTGGTTATCAGCTCTAAGATCAGCATCACCCTCTGGATCAGGGAACCTGCCAATGGTCTTGTTTGCATTGCAATCTCCTATGTTCACAGTTCCTGTAGACTCTACTAATTTGGCATCATCAAGAGAACCCCCACAGTCAATCTTTTTTTTGGATTCTTTGGTCCTCTTATATCTTTTTGGAACATTCTCCTCAGTATTAACAGGTTCTTTGCCTCTTCTCCTTTTGGGAGTAATTTCCTGATGCAACTCACAGTCAGTCATATCTTTCAATTCTTTACCATCAGAATTATTACTGATACCATCCATCACTGTACCTTTATCACATAATATGTCCCCTGATGCTTGAGAATACACATTCCTGCTATTAGTATCTGACTTACTTGGTCTCCCTCTTCTTTTGCAACCAATATCACCAAATTCCGAAATATGACTTTGTGGCCCTTCTTCTACAGGAGTACAATTATCAATTAATTGCTCCACATAGACATTGTTCCAGGATGTTTGTTCAACTTCCTGGTTAGCAGTTCTGTTATCAGCGTCACCCTTAGAATTAGGTAACTTGCCAATGCTCTGGTTTATGTTGTTTTCTTTTATCTTCACAGTTCTTGTAGACTCTATTAATTTGGCTTCATCATGAGAACTCCCACCATCAATCTGTTTTTTGAAATATTTGCTCTTGTATTTTCCTGAAACATTCTTCTCAGTTTTTACAGGACATCTGCCAACATTAAATGCTGAGAAGTTCGGAGATTTTGTCCTCCTTAATTCACAGCCAGAATCTGTCCATATATTTTCATGGTCTACTTGTACATCACTGTCCATATCTGATGACTGGGGTCTTGGAGCTTCCTTCTCTACAAATTCACTGGGAGCACCTGGGGACAAGTTAGATTCTCTTCCTTTCAAGATATTAGGATTGTCTTGTGATCCCACAAATTCTTTGCCAGAAGCTGTCAACTTATCTTCTTGGACTCTCTGTACATGACTGTCCATGTCTGAGGACTTGAAATTAGCTATCGGGTCGGGATCACCATCCACAATCTCACTGATATCATCAAGCTTCAGCTTTAAACCATCCTTCAATGTTATCTCATTACACACAAGCCCCTTTGAAATATTACACATGGGATTTGCATCCCCTGTCCTACTTTTACTTTTGCCTTCTCTCTTTGTTTTCGTCTTGTTCACAGCTTTCTCAACTCTAATGACAGCATTATTTATGTGACTATCTCCTGACGAAAAGGGTATATTTTCTGCAGAGGAATATGAAACATGTTTCTGGAGATGTAAAATACCAACTTCTGCCACTTCTTCAGCATGCACCGCCTCATCTGTCCCTTTGCATGCTTTATCTAATGGCCATGTAGGAGTAATATCTTGATGTAACTCCTCGGAGCAAATCATATTTTTAACATCAGAATTATTTTTTCTACCATCCATCACAGAAGCTTCATCACATAATATGTCCCTTGAGGCTTCAGAATATGCATTCCTACTATTTCTGTTTCTTCTTGTATTGGGTTTGCTCAGTATCTCTCTTCTCCTTTTGGAACCAGTGACAGCAAATTCTGAAATAGGAATTTCACTTTGCAGGGTCCGTTCTACTGGAGTACAATTATTAATCAATTGCTCCAAATGCACCTTGTTCTGGGATGATTGCTTAATTTCCTGGTTATCCCCTGATGCTGGAGAATACACAATCCTGCTATTAGTAACTGACTTACTTGGTCTCCCTCTCCTTTTGCTACCAATGTCACCAAATTCTGAAATATGACTTTGTGGCAATTCTTCTACAGTAGTACAATTATCAATTAATTGCTCCAAATGGACATTGTTCCAGGATGATTGTTCAACTTCCTGGTTAGCAGTTCTGTTATCAGTGTCACCCTTAGAATTAGGTAACTTGCCAATGGTCTGGTTTGTGTTGTTTTCTTTTATCTTCGCAGTTCCTGTAGACTCTAGTAATTTGGCTTCAGCATGAGAACTCCCACCATCAATCTGTTTTTTGAAATATTTGCTCTTGTATTTTCCTGAAACATTCTTCTCAGTTTCTACAGGACCTCTGCCAACATGAAATGCTGAGAAGTTCGGGGATTTTGTCCTCCTTACTTCACAGCCAGAATCTGTCCATACTTGTACATCACTGTCCATATTTGATGACTGCAGTCTTGGAGCTTTCTTTTCTACAAATTTACTGGCAGCACCTGGGGACAAGTTAGCTTCTGTTCCTTTCAAAATATTAGGATTGTCCTGTGATCCCACAAATTCTTTGCCAGAAGCTATGAACTTATCTTCTTTGACTCTCTGTACATGACTGTCCATGTCTGAAGTCTTGAAATGAGCGAGAGCTTCCTCTTTTAAAGATTTATTAGGAGCACCTGAACATAAATTAGCTTCTGATTCTTTTAAGCTATAAGATTTCTCCTGTGATTCCACAACTGTGAAATGCTTCTCAGGCTTGTCTTCTGTGCTTAGCTTGCAACATATAGATTTTTTAGTAAACTTAGCAGGCTGGGACTTGTGTCTTACTCTCTTACTGTGCCTTAGTGAGGATTCCCTTCGAGAATCTGCTTTGGACAAGCTTTTTTCTTGTTCCAGTAAACTTGATTTGCCAGTCTCTGTGCCATCAACCTGTCCCACTGGACACTCGGACTCAGGTTTTTCCAATTTTCCCCTGCTTGCACAATCTTCTGTATTGCTAGCCGGTAGAATATGCATGTTTAAACTTGGTTTCCTATTGGATATACTGATAATATGGTTCCAGTTAAATGGAAAACCATGCAGGAATAAATGGATTACCTGATGAGCTATGAGTTAGAACATAGATTAAGTAATCATCATAAAATACTCCAAACTAAAAGAAGAAACAGAAAACATCTACCATACTTGGAAAGGAAAACCATTGTCATTAGTGCATTGTTCATCTATTGTACCCATCAGGAGAACATCAAGCCCATCAACCGTCCTCAGCTTGCATTTCTCTATACGGGATTCTATAGGTGCTGTCCTAAATTTCTCACAATCCAGCATACTGTAACAATGTAAACCACATAGATGAATATGGATAAAAATTGAAAAAGGTAAAGACACACCAACATAGCCTCCACAAAACAGCTGACCCAGCAACCAGCTGAAAGGTTTCCTATATCCCTTACTCTGGTGTTGTGTATCCTCCAACAGCTACCTGTTCTTCATCATCAATGATGCCATTCTGAGAACAGTCTTTAACCACCCTAATCAAATACCACTTGTACAAAGTAACCTGCATAAACAAAACAAGAATACAATGCAGTCAAAAGTAAATGTGAGTTCCTAGCAATATTTGCTTTGAGAGATCAAAATTATTCAAGGCTCGGTACTAGGTGCAAAGACAACTACAAGAAGGAATCTTTCCGACAAGATAAACCATATTCATTTATATTATGTGTACCAGAATCCATATCAAGTGTTACGTCAACCAATTAATATCAAATTACTCGCAAATTAAATATTCTGAATCATGTTCCTAATAGGAATAATAAACTGACTTATATAAGCACACAAGGTAATTCGACCATTGCATTAGAAATATCTAGGAGCAAAATATCTATGTTTATAAGAAATTGTTATTCAATCAGTTTCTGGGTTATTCAATCCATTTCAGGTAGGTATGCTATTTCTGGAATTATTTTGGCTTAGTTTGATGCTTCTGTTATCATGGCATCACAGGCTTTAAGGTATTAAACAGCTTTATGGAAGAATGATTATGGAACTAACTTCAAGGAAGGTGTGCATTTAATGAATATCTTGGCTCAGGTTTGTTGCATGGGCATTACTTGACCTAATGGGACCCAAAAATAATTGTTTCAGAACCAAACAATTAAAAAGTTAATAGCTTTTAATAATAAAAAAACGAGTCAGTGTCAGCGAAGATTTCTGCAAAACATTTCAGCTCAGATAAGACAAAATTATTGGACATTACCAGGCACTTCTAGAAATATCCCCATTTTCACAAAACAAAAACTAGTTTCTGTTTATTGAAGGCATACTTTCTTCTGTATTTTATTGCAAATGGGTTGATCAAAACCACATCAACATACTACTTTTAAGTTTTCCACATCACCAACTGACCCTCATAGCCAGTCAATTCATTGAAAGGAACAAAGAGATGTGTCAAGTTGATGAGCCACTCTTTAAAACCATCATCTTTGCAGATGTAAGCCCATGGAGGACAAGCACCTTACCCAAGAGTTAAGATCGAAAAAGTTCATCAATTGATTTGGTTGTATGTCTCTACCCGAAGTTTGTGAGAACCCACCTTGAATTGGCCTAGGGGCATGCGAAGAGCGTTAACCAAATGGCAGAGTATATACTATGGCTGAACAATGGGTCCATCTCTAAGCTTCAAGAAGCACTCAGCATAGAAGGCCATCTTTGGGCATAACCCACCTTGAGGGTTAACCCAAGTGATTTGGATAAATTGCCTTTAAATGTCAGCCCTAATTAGTGTATTTAACTCATGTCTAGTAGGTAGGAGGTGGTCAGGTGCATCCAAGGAATATCTAAACAAAGGGAGATGGTCCATATAAATGCCCATGGACTCTAAAAGATCCAAATCCCACATGAACCAACCTTCAGGCCGGGCCGAAGGGCTAGTGTTATGAACCTTGGGCCTTAAAAATGATAAGAAGCCAACAATTACAATCAACTACGAGAGGGAAAACTCTTTTTACAATGAATAGAATGTATAAGACAAGATCCGATGATCCTAAGACCATGTTTCCAAGGTACATATATACGAGACGAAGGGTAGATTATAATGAAATGGTATATGAAAGGTTCTCGCTGACATAACAATATAACAATAGAAACATAATAACTAATACTTAGGGCTTAATAAGGGATTTTAGAGTCGACATGGCACTTATATAGGGCTTAGCATGCCCCTCCCTTTCAAACAAGTTTTGTCCTCAACACTTGACTAATTGCAAGTGTATTTGCATGAACAAATCATCTTCCCATGCCGCATCTTCAACTAGTTGGTTCTTCCATTTGATCAAGTACTTAGTAATTGCTCAAATTCTCAGTTTCTCAATCCTTGTTTCCAAGATTGTTTCTAGTTCTAGCATGATTTTCACTTCTTCATTAATCTATGTTAAAATAGTTTGGAATGGGATCTTGTCACCAATTACCTTCTCCAAGCAAGAAACAAAGAAGACTAGATGTATACATCAAAATGGACGCAACTCCAATTTGTAAGCCACACCTTCAATCCTCTACAACACCTTTGTTAAGTTTCTGAACATGTTCTATGCCATTTCAGATTAGGGCACAATACTGAAGAAGATAGAACATACTAATAGATCGATAGAAGACAAGCCAAAACAGAGATAATAAATGGTGGCGTTAAGGCGATCAGCAGGATGGATGCTTCTACCAGCAAAGTCTCCAATAGGTCATTCAGCCAAGCGTGTCACACATCACCCCAGAGCAACCCAAACAAAGAACAGTCCATATATATCATAGCTCCAACGCTATCCAGAGAGAGAGAATTCCTCCACAGCAATGTGTGTCAAATGAACTCTAAGTCTCTCCAATATATAGGAATCTTTGGGGGTGTGTGACACGTCCTTTAAGACATTTAAGTCTATATTTTATTCCAGCCCGACCTAGCACATAAGTGGAATAAATTCAAAGTACATGTTATGCTCATCCGATCGAGATGATCTTTAGATCAATCTTACACCTCTCCGAAAGAGGAATCCAATAAAAATATTGCGATCGTCATCTGAGCAGCACAACCCCGAGTTTGGACCTAGTTGTCCAATTTTAACACTCCCTCTCAACTAGGGAGAACTCCGTCCACAAGTGCAATCCAAACATCGTGCGTCATCCCGCCGTAACTTGCTTTGTTGGCCTCTTTATTTCAGAACAGAAGTGGGTCAGTCACAAAGACATCATTCCCGGCTGACAGATTCAGCCCAGAGGTCAAAACCTCTATCAGACTCACAAAGAGTCTCCAACCAACCCGAAGTTGGTTCATCTGACCCGAAGTTAGGCGGAGGTCCGAGACCTCACTAGACTTGATCCCAGATCAAGTGGTTGGACCATGCCATCCTAGATAGAGAGTACGGCAATCTCTGATGTGTCCATCAGTCTTTGCTACTAGTCTCTAGCTTTTCCCACCTCATTGGCCAAATGAGAGGTACTTCCCATGAGTTCGAAACTCCATGGGTAGGATGCATACGGGGCACAGATCAGAGAGAGGTAATCCATCTCAATATCATCACAGTGGGGTAGAAGCACACCAACTAGGTTCGGCAAGCCTAGCCCTGTGGTTGCTTATAGCACCTAAGCTATCCCCAAAAACCCCATTGGAGCTCCCAAAGCTTATCGTCCAATAGGACCCTCAAAATAGGGTCGTTCCATGATTCCAAGATTCTCATGGAAGGTTAGGAACGAGACCTTCCCCAAGGGCATTGTGAGAATATCTGCGACCTGCTCATCAGTTCCTATATGATCGAGCCTTACGGTGCCTCGCTGTATCATATCCCGGATAAAGTGGTACCAGCCATCAACGTGCTTGGATTAATCGTGGAACCCGAGATTCTATGACAAATGAATCCCCCTTTGGTTATCACAAAGGATAACGGTTGCATCTATCACATGCTCGAACAACTCACTGAAGAGCTTTCGCAACCAAGTGACTTCACAACGGGTCATACATGCTGCAATGTATTCGACCTCAGCGGTGCTCAAGGCTACCGTCTTTCGTTTCTTGCCCGAAGTAGATCTACTTGTGAAGTAGCATCCAGATGTGCTCTTACGATCCACCACACTGCCAGCCCAATTGGCATCAGTATATCCAAGGCGTGTCATGTTCCTGGCAGTGTATCTCAGCCCATGGTCTATCGTGCCACAGAGATATCTCAAGAGTTTCTTGGCACCAAATCCAGTGAATGTTATGATCAACCAAGTGTTGACTCAAGGTGTTCACTGCACAACATACGTCCAGACGGGTGTTCACTAAGAACATCAGAGCCCCTACAAGTTGATGATACTCAGTAGGATTTGCTAACACGGGCCCAGCAGCGCTGCTACTCAATTTATTAAAGTTAAGCTCCATCGGTGTCGACACAGACTTACAGTCCACCATACCAGAAGCTTCACAATGTATTTTCCTTGAGAAAGGAAAATCTTGCCAAGTCTCTACCAGAGCTCTAGGCCTAGACATCAGTCTTAGGTCTTTCATCTCAAACTCAGCAGCAAACTCCCTCTTACGCTGATGAATGAGAGGGTCAGCTCCCTCTATCAACCTTGGAGTAAAGGTTCGGATCACCATTATTACAAGTGAAGCCCAGCTTCATCAAGTAGCTCTTTATCCTCTCGTACCACGCTCAGGGTGCTTGCTTCAGCCCATAGAGGGCTTTCTTCAACCTGCAGACATGGGTGTCCCTAACTTGGACTTCGAGCCCCAGAGGTTGCTCAACATACACCTTCTTCCTTTATCGCATCATGGATAAATGCGGTCTTTACATCCATCTGATGAGGACTCCATCCTTGCGTAGCAGCAAGGGTTATGATTGATCGACTGGTGGTATATCGGGCCACAAGTGCAAGTGTGTCATCATAGTCTATGCCTTCCTCACAGACAACGGATCTTGCCTAGATCTTTTCAGCACTTCCATTAGGTCCATGCTTGATTTTGTATCGAGGTGACAACAGCTTTGATCTGTGGTCTAGGAACCATATCTTAGACATCACCCTCGCATCCTTGCAGACTTTGATGTTTTATAGTTTCTTCAAATGATCCAGGCTCATATTGTATCCATGGCAGCCTAAGTCACCTGATACGGGGATATGGGGATACGGGGACACGGGGATACGGAGTGTCGGACACGGGTACGGTGACCCCGGAACAGGATACTTCTGGGACACGTTACGTTATATATTATTTTATTAAAAATATATATATTTTTTAAAAAATATATATATATTAATATATTTAAAATTAGATATTTTTTGCACAAATTCATACAAAATTCATTGATTCAAACATAGATATTAGATATTCATGAGGCATACATCATCATTGATACTATAATACAAATTAGTAATTACAATGATACATTGATACACCATACATGATACAATCGTCAAATTTACTCAAAAAGACAAGATTGAAGATAGTAAGATACTGTAGTTTTTTCATTAAGTCATCAGAATCAAAATGTGTTACATAACAACACTGCCAATGGCAAATAGAAATAGAAAATACAAAATCAACTACAATCTACAAGACTACAAGCCTGAAGCCTCAATGAGTCAGAGTCATCAATCCTCATAATCGGCATCACTGTCGAAATCCTGATCATCATGCTCACCACTGCTCTCCTCTGCCTCTGATGCATCCTCCTCCTCTATCATCTCTGCATCTGCTGGTGTGGAGGATGACCCCTCTAATCCATCATCAAATCTGACAGGCTCTAGCACTGGCGCATTGAGATCCAAGTTGGCCAATGCCAACTCAACCCTGCTGTCCAGACCCATATCATCAGGAAAGACATCCCACATCTTTGTCTTTCCCTTCAACCACTCCTCCCTCTGCCTGTAGATGAGACGAAGGTTGGTGTGCACATACACCATTGTCTCTGCCCTGGATTGCTCACGCCTGCTCCTCTTCACACTATACAAATTCCCATATGTGCTCCAATTCCTCTCGCAACAAGAGGATGAAGTCACCTGAGAGAGGAGCCTCATGGCTAACTGCTGTAGAGGAGGGCTTGCTGCCCCATGAGTTGCCCACCAAGAATGGGACCTCTTAGCCCCCCCGTCTCGAATCAAATCATAGCCTCCAAATCGCCCCCTGGCAGTGGAAAAATCTGCAAAGGCATCCTCCACCTCATCAAGGGATGCCCTATCCTGAAAAATCCTCCTCAATGCATCTTTCCTCCCCTGTGAGATTTCAGCATCCATGTGAGGATGGATCTGTGGGAAGGTCCACCATTCAGCCACTCATGGTTGTAGTATTTTGGGTTCAAGGGGTGAGCCAAACAATGTAAAAGTGTGCAATTCTTGTCCCATCTGCTGACAAGAATATCCTGTATGACGGTGAAGAAGGCCTCAGGTGATGTCTCATACTCTGGGCACTGACTCTGTAAAATAATGGTCCTCACAGACTCAATCATGGAATCCCATCCCTCATAAACCTCTCCTAGGATGGGTTGGTCTGTATCTGCAAATCCGAGCAAGGAAATGATAGGCTCCATGATCTGAATAATTAGATCTACCTTCTCCCACCATATATCATCCAACACTATGTCCTTCACCTTCTTTGAGGCTGCTTGATCCGTCTTTCTCCAAAAAGACCAAAACTCTGAAATAACCATAGACCCAAGAGCGGTCTTGATCTCCCTCAACCTCTTCAACATGATGAATGAAGAGGCAAACCGTGTATCTGCAATCTTCAACAATGATAGATTGCTGTACTCCTTGTAGATAGTGAGGGCATTTGTATGGTTTGTTACAAAGTTGCGGATATGTCGTGCATCCTCAATAATGGCTCCAATCCAAAGCACATCAGAAGTAATAGATTTCAGTGCCAAGTTCAATGAATGGACATGCAAGGTGTCCAAAATACTTGTGGATATTTTGCTTCCACAATCATGCCAGCAACCTTGCAAACAGGTGCATTATCTGTAATGATTTGCACACAACAATCCACACCTACACTTTCAATAACTTTGAGAAATAACTCACCCATATATTGTGCATCCTTGTACTCTCCAAATGCATCCACTGCTTTCAAGAAAACTACACCATTCGTGGATGACACCATGAAGTTAATGAGTGGGTGGCGTGCTGGATCTGTCCATCCATCAGAAACAATGCTAACCCCAGATGTTGGCCATGCTGATTTAATAGGTTCAAGCATTTTGTCCACCTCTTTCTTTGCCTTTGTCAACAATGTGGTTCTGAGCTTCTCTGACCCAGGAGGCACATACCCTGATGGAGCCCCATGACAAAGAGCTCGACACATCTCAATAAATAGAGGTGACCATGCAACATTAAAAGATATGAAGTTCTGATAGAAAAAAAATGCAATGGTGAGGTCAAGCTCTTCCCTTTTCTCTTTTTGGAAAACCTTGTCCATTGGACCAACTGCAGGTGCCTTTCTCTTTGCTAATTCTCCCCTGCTAGAAGTCTCAAAAGGGAACTTGCTGCTGCTTTTCCTCAAGAATGGAAGGGGGTCATCAGTCTTGGATTGTTTTGATTTTGCTGCCACATTTGCCTCACCAATACTCGCCTCTTTCTGCAATTTCTTCTTATCTGACAATTCAATTGCTGTACAACTTTTAATGCCACAACCTGGAATACCCAACAAATGAGCTTTCACACGGAAATGTGTGCCTTTGAAATGGCCATTGCAAAAATTGCATTTCCAGTCACAATTTCCTCCTCCCTTTTTTGCTGCCCCTTCCTCTCTTGTTGCATATTTCCACAATGGGTATTTGGGGTCAACAATTTGTTTTCCCTGCACATTTGAAGCTACTATTGCAGCCCCACTTCCAATGGATGGCATACTTGCAGACTGTGATGAAAGAGGGACAGGAGGGGCATCTCCAATGGACACATTCTTCCCCTTTCTTTGCCCCTGTCTTGGTGCCTTTGATTGAGCCATAAATACTGTAAAAAATAAACAAAAACAACTAAATATATAAAACATATGCACATGCAAACACTAACAACAAACTAAATGCAAAATATAGAGGGACAATGCACTTACCGAATGCCCGAATCTCTTCGAAAGAACACACTTGCTCCTTGCTCTTGCTCCTTGCTCTCCTTCTCACTTCACAAATGAAACACAAATGAAATTGGTGAGAAAACATGAGAGAAGAGCCACATTTTATAAAAAAAAATCGCGATTTTTGGATGCCGCGGGCCCGGCCGTACCCGGCAGGAAGGGACACGAAGTGTCCGAACAGGGTACGGTCAGGACACGGCGTGTCCGATTTCGGACACGCCGTGTCCCGACCGTACCCTGTTCGGACACTTCGTGTCCCTCAAATTGGGGGCGAATCCGACACCTAGAGGTGTCCGACACGGGGATTCGGGGATACGAGGGCATTTTAGGAGTGTCCGGTTTCTTAGATGGCAGCTAGATACCCCTGGTATTTATATGGCTTCTTGGTTGTCCTCCGGAATTTCCCCCTCTGAAGCCATATGTCCAGGGCCATGAGGATCTTCTTCCATTCAGCAATGGTATCTGCGCAGGAGCATATACATCTTAATGCCAGCTTCTCTCGAGAGAGAAGACATTTATTTTAAATGAGGGCATCCCAAACACCAGCTTGGAAAGGAGATTTATTCTCCATAGACAAAACCATCCAAGACTACTGTCTTTTGCTAAAGATTCCAACAATGTCTTTTTGGAAAGGAGATTTATTCTCCATAGACAAAACCATCCAAGACTACTGTCTTTTGCTAAAGATTCCAACAATGTGTCTAAGGGCTGCAGAAACACATTTTACCATTGCGCTCCAATGTGAAACTGTTATTGTCACATGCTTACTGCTACATAGGTGTCTATCTATGACACTATTCAACAGGGAGAATATATCAACCAAGCCTCAACTTGTGTTGTTATTTTGAGGAGGTTTGTTGTAGCTTCCTCAACCAGCCTTCATTATTGTTACCCACCGAACTGGGAATCCAAACATGATTCCTTCTTTCATAATTCTGCATTTGAGAGCTTCATCTACTACATCTGGCATCTCATCCAGCACTGCTTCTCAATTTCAGATTTTACAGTTCAAAGTTGACTAATCTAGCGCTTCAAGTCTTCAGTTCTCAGATCTGCAATTTGTCTCCTAAATTGCACAGATCTAGGAACAGATGTTCCAGTCCCAGGATTTTACCCTTCGTCATGTCAGTCCATACCTTATGTGATACGTTTGCGTTATGCAGACCTAGCATAGTCATAAGTGCACATCAATAATTACCGATGAGCATGCCTCATCTTGATTTCTAACCATAGTGCACAACATATAAACTGTGCCCAGAATCTTTACATTCAGCGCTTTTGAATGAAAAACTTATTTATTTACTGTTCCTGCTTCACTGAAACTGTTGTACACTGTTGTAGTTTATTTTGTAGACTGTACCGTCCACTTAACCAGTCATTGGACAGCCTTCTGAAACTGCAGCCAAGGCAAGGCAAGGTGCCTTAAGAATGGGCTGAAGTTCTTGGTATGAGACAGTCTCTAAAGAATGATCATGGGCACAACCCAACCTTCTTGCCCTCTTGCAGCCCCAGTGACCTTGTAATATGCCACCTACAGGCCTGCGGCCTAGTCAAGATGGTTTTCTTGCCCAGAAAATATTCTTCCAGCAATCTTCCACAGACTATCGTAGCTTCAACTACCTTTGTATCCCAAACAGAACAGAACATGAAATGGGCATTAAAACGACACATAGCAGATCCAAACTTACCTTTTTAGCAAGCGTTAACTACTGATGGTGGCCTTTAATCTGCATTTTAATGTTGTTTTGTTCAACACCTTAACACTGTTGTACACAACCCTTATCCGCACTTATTTCAGACTTCTTCACGTTGTTATTCACAGAGGCATCCACACATCTAAAACCAGCTCTGTCCACGGAGCTTCTTCAACAAATCATATATGATGTTTTCCAAGCTATTATTCACTGAACAGTGAGGTCATTTTTGATACTTATATCAAGATCCCATCTTAATTTCTCTACCCGCTCCAACAATCGATTTTGCCACTCAATCGACTAGAGTTGATCATGATGAAGTTGTAGTGATTTGAGCCTCCACGGAGGTGCTTACCTAACTCAGTTTGATACAAACGTTGAGACTGTTGCAACTGAGTCCTCCATTGTTGATTGTTATGTCCGCATCCATTTTTTATTCTTTTCTCGTATCCGCAATATACGACGTCAATACACATGCTGAACAATTTTCGACACCTCAACCACCAGCATCTATCAAACTGAGTGTTTTAAACAGAAACACGCCCCCTATATGGTTGTTCACATCAGAGAAGCTGTAAAAAAATTCATCGTGAGGTGCAATTCAGTGCTCTCATCGACGAGGCTTTTCCAATAAAAAAAAAAAAATTCTATCAAGGCAAAATTCGTTCCTTCACGACAGTCTACGTAGAAAATTCCGAGAGGAAAAAAAAAACGTCTTCAATTTGACCATGTTTCTTCCATATGCGGGTAGTCAGTGAAGATTTTCCGCATGTCGAAGATTGGTTCCACATCCTTCTCCGGCTGAATCATGGTACGAATCACGCTGGAAAGCACTCGGATGTAAACACATATCGAACCACGTTCTCTTTGGCAAAGATAAAATCCAGATTGTAAGAGAAGATTATCATTCGCGGAATGCTCGGAGGTCTGTGCAATTCATCCGCCACTGCCGGACGATAGAGGATTATCGATCAATTTACGATCGCATTCGCGGAATGCTCGGAGGTCTGTGCGATCCATCCGCTACTGCCAGACGACAGAAAAGACCTCAAAGCCGAAGATCTTATGGAGCAGAGCATGCTATAAAAAGAAGAAAAAAAAAAAAAGACTGGTCTTGATCCCAGCTGTGCTACGTAGCAGGGATTTGGGGCGGATGAGAGAAAGATGCAGATCTTTCTTCGGGAGCATGAGATAGCTCAAAATCCTCCAATTTCTCAGGAAGAATATCCATGGCATTAGTGTCCATTGCTTCTTTCTTCTCGTCTGAATTTGATCTAAAAACGGTTTCGCGTTTGAATTAGATGGTCGATGTGCGTATGGTTGTTTTTTTTCGTCCGCTAAGTGAGATTTTGCTCCCTCCGAAACCGACGGCTATTCTGTGTTTCTGCGGCGGCTGACGTGGTGTGTATTTTCCAAAAAAAAAAACAACGTTTTAACAAACCTGTGATGGGCCCTCGCTATCTTAAACCTTACTGCTCCTCACAATCATAGGAATATATTCGCTGCCTCAAGATAATAATACGTTGTTTCAGGAATTGAAGCTCCTATGAACAACTACAAAGAGTGTGGCCCTTCACGCTGAAGGTTAGGGCACAGAAGAACTCCAAAAACTGCCTACGCTGTCATTTGCTGTGGTGGTATGGCCTGCGGCCTACCACACAGCCTAGCTGTAGCTTATGGCTCCTTTCAAACATAGTTTTCAGCCTATACACTAAGCAGTCCTTCATTTTGGACGGCATACCCTACAAAAATTCGGTCTTTATTTAGACCTCTCCACGCTGTCTTGAGGTGGACTCTCTTTTACGCTATCTTGAGCCTTCCCTTGCTGTTACCCAAACTTAAAACAAACCTAACCAGATCTTTCTTGGCCCATAAACATACCTCAACAATACGCTGTCACCTACAGCTCCTTCCACGCTAACTAGGACAGACTTGCTCACGCTGATTCAAGCCTTCTTCCACGCTAACTAGGGCATTGTCTTCAACCCAAGCTTCGATACCATGTTAAGTTTCTGAACATGTTCTATGCCATTTCAGATTAGGGCACAATACTGAAGAAGATAGGACATACTAATAGATTGATAGAAGACAAGTCAAAACAGAGATAATAAATGGTGGCGTTACGGCGATCAACAGGATGCTTCTACTAGCAAAGTCTCCAATAGGTCATTCAGCCAAGCGTGTCACACATCACCCCAGACAACCCAAACAAAGAACAGTCCATATATATCATAGCTCCAACGCTATCCAGAGAGAGAGAATTCCTCCACAGCAATGTGTGTCAAATGAACTCTAAGTCTCTCCAATATATAGGAATCTTTGGGGGTGTGTGACACGTCCTTTAAGACATTTAAGTCTATATTTTATTCCAAGCCGACCTAGCACATAAGTGGAATAAATTCAAAGTACATGTTCTGCTCATCCGATCGAGATGATCTTTAGATCAATCTTACACCTCTCCGAAAGAGGAATCCAATAAGAATATTGGGATCGTCATCTGAGCAGTACAACCCGAAGTTTGGACCTAGTTGTCCAATTTTAACAACCTTCTAGGGGCCATAAAACCCCAATGCTAATTTATTGTCCTTCTTTTGTTATTTGAGGGAAATCTATTTATATGGTTGTCATCTCACAAATACCCAATTCCCCACTTCAAATTGTCTTTCACTGCAGTGTTTATCTACTTGTTGTTTCATCATATTATGTGCTATAACCAAGTTGTTCTCTGGTAGTTTGAAAATCTTTATAGTCACTTTCAAGGGTGATGTGCTGAATGGAGGATGACATCCAGAAAGTGCCATGAATGGGGAGATTTTTGATGAAATATGGAAGGATGTGTTGTACACAATTCTACCAAGGGCAACCACTTGACCCATTGTCTCTACATATCACAATGTAGTTATCCTTCTAAACATGTATTTGCAATCTCAGTTTGCCCATTAGATTGAGAACAATAAGATGAGTTGTGAGCCAATTAAGTACCTATACAAGAAAATAATTCAGTCTAAAAATTTCCAGTGAACATTGGATCTTTGTCACTTATAATAATTTTTGATATTCCATGTAGCATTTGGACTCTTGCCATGAATGCTTCTACCATTGTACTTGCTTTAAAAGGATGAGAAAGAGAGCAAAAATGGGCATACTTTGTCATTCGATCTACCACTACCACAATGACATTTTTTTCCTTTAGATTTGATTAAACCTGTAACAAATCCATTGAAACTTCTTCACAACGTTAGCTTGGTATGGCCATAATGGTTATAGCAGACCTGGGGTCTTGATTGTCTCCCCCTTATTTTGTTGGTATACCATACATTCAACCACAAACTTTTGCACATCTACTGTAAAGATCTTTCCAAAAAAATTATTTCATGATCCTATGGTATGTTTTCAAAAACCCTAAATGCCCTCCTACAAGACAGGTGTGTAATTCCAAAAGGACCTTTTGTTTGAGTTGATAACTCTTACATAAGTACAAGCAATCTTGATACCATAACAAATCATTCTTCCAAAAAGTCTTCTATTACATTGGGGTCCTCTTGTAGTTATTCATCGATCTTGCGTACCTTCACACCTTGCTTCCATTCTATCCTTGCTTCTTCCACTTAATCAAATTGGGGAATAGAAATAGCGCATATTAAACTCTTTATGTCTTCCTCTTTCCTTGAGAGTGCATTTGCCACAATATTTTATTTTCCGTTTTTGTAGATAATTTTGAAGTCATAACCTAGCATCTTTGTAACCCATTTTTGTTTCTTTTCTGAAGATAGTCTTTGTTCCAAGAAGTACTTCAAACTATCATGATGTGTTTTTACTTTGAAGTGTCTTTCTATTAGATATGGGCACTATTTCTTAACTACAGGTTGTTAGCTTTTGTAGCATTAGATGTTGCTCTAGTCTCAAACTATGTGGAGAGGCTAAAACACATGAGATCTCCAGAACCCAAAAATCGTTTTTGGAAATTCCACGTAAAGACATCCCAATTAAATTAATTGATCGATAATTAAAAATGGGTAATTCTAACTTATGGAAATCAATTAATTAATGGGAATCAATTGAAAAACGTGAAAATTTTCTAGAAACTGACACGAATCGACTTGGAGATGATCTCAGTCATCGATTAAGTTTGAACCTTGGGCATTCGAGTCCCAATTGGAGATTATAAAAACAACTCGATGGGTAGATGGAGAAACATAGAGGAGAGAATCAGCAGTGCAAGTTCCATGGGCAGTTCGAGCTAGCTAACAACAGCATTCGAGCTAGAGAGGGAACGCAAAGCTAGAGAGCAGCAGAGATAGTGATCTGAAGAAAGTTTTCCAATTCCGGAGAGGCAAAGAGAGAAGGCCGAATTATTTCTCCAGGAAGCTGCGCAGAGCCTCAATGAGGGCATTCGATTTAGCTAGAGCAATGGCAGTTTCTGGTGCTACAGGCCAGGAATATTTCCAAAGGGCCAAGTCAGAGGCTTCGAGACCAACACCAGTCAATCAGTAGCTAAATCGAGGCAATTTCGAGCTAGCGAGATTCAAGCCTGCACAGAGGTGACGTAGGGCCTGTGCAAAGGCTGCAGGAAAGTCAATTCGAGTGGCTAGATTGAGCTGAGATTGCTCATGAAGGTGGGTAAATTCCCTTAGTTGATTTTGCCAGTATTTCTCACAGATTGGATAGCCAATTGGGCATCCATATTTATTGTACTAAGAATTTCACTCTTCCATAATAATAAAAAACCCTCAGTTGTTGCACTTTTTTTCCCCAAGGAAAAATCATAATTTTCATTAAATAGTTGAAAATTACATGTTGTAGATGTGTGTGCATATGCATCATAATGTATGATCGAAATCACATCGAAAAATATCAAAAAATAAAGGATCCCGGAGCGAGATTCGTTAAGTATCCAATCCCAAAGTTGCTAGATATATGCATCAAAAATAAATACATGATAAGTGTCTACTACAAGAATCAGATCCAATATGATAGTAGTATGTAGCAAAAAAAAGGAGACTATATATGTCCTCCACGATAGTCCATGTAAGGCCGATGGTAGTATTTGAAATGTCCTTGTTTATTCAGTTCTTCGATGTGCCAATGCCCCCGAGGCTGGTCCGCGACCTCCTGGGATAGCGAGCCGAAAAGTTGATTGTGTTCCTTGTAGATATGTTGACAAGAAATGGAAATAAAATGAGATTTGAGCTGCCATAAGTCCTCAAGAATGCTTCGCAATGTATGAACATGACGAATCAATAATTAGTTGAACCAATTAATAATGATTTTTGAGTCACCAGAAATCTGCAAATGTTGACATCCCTGTTCTAATGCAAATTGTAAAAGGTGTCTAAGAGTAATAAGTTCAGCAAAATTGTTGGTGCCAGGCCCTAAGCCCATCTTAATCTTGTAATAATGATGCTAATGTAGATACAGTAAGGCTCCGCCACCACAACCATGTTGTTGGGCAAAACCATCAAAATATGCCCATGGGTGTTCATAATAGATGACTTTGGGAGAGATGGAGCTTGAGGGGCGAGGAGGGTCATCATCAGGGACGCACTGGTAGGTGGAGACAATGTGAGAGGATGTGAGTAACCAATTGGGAGCCTTATCAAGAAAGATGGATTTGTTCCGAAGGATCCAAATCCCCCAAAAGATGAGGAGTGGGAGATTGTGGGCCTTATGGGGAGCAACAGAATTCCACCAATGCATCCAAGCAGCCGGTAAATCCAGACCAGTCCATTGAGAGTTAACCTGGAGTGAAGTGAGAATCATATCCCAAAGGGCCCGTGTGGACGAGCAGTGAAGGAGCAGGTCGTCGATGGAATCGGAATCAGCATGGAAAAGGGAACACGAAGAGGGGTCGTGGAAGGATCGTTTGCATAAGTTATCCGATGTGGGTGCAATGTTTTGTAGAGCATACCACATGAATAATCTAGCCCGAGGGGTGTTGATAAGTGTAACTAGGTCGGTCTTCATATTGACTATGTAATTATGTATTTTATGTAAAGAAGAAGACAAAAATAATAAACATGTATTTTGTACTTGCTTCATGGGCTTCATGAGCAAGAGTTTACTATAGGTTCATAGACTTCTTCTTGATGTCTATCTAGAGTTTTGTCTTCTAGGGATAAATGTAATTTAGTGTCATATATATATGAAGGATCTAGTCTCATGAAATGCTCCAAGACCTTGTCCTAGAAAACCGTGGAAGAAATGCTCTAACAGCCCTCAAGATAACTCTCCTTCAAACGTTGGAAAAGATATAATATAGTTGGCACTATATGCAGTGAAAAGTCGACCTCATAACAGTCATGTTAGCTACCAAAATAGTCACATCGGTTCACATGTCAGGTCGGTTTATATACAGGGGCAAACAACTATATATACCCTAGCAAACCTCGCAAAAATTACAGAAGTTTTTTGTCATCTCTGCATCTAAAGTGCGGACTATTTCTCAAGTTTAGTGCAGATAAAAAGAGGAGTTGTAGTGCGGATTAAAGAGAACTGCAGTGCGAAAGTGCAGTAAGTACAGTGGGTGCAGTGAGTGCAATGCGGAGTGTCCTGTGGAGAAAATTATAGATTGCTCTGTGATGTAAATGCGAATTTTTAGGAGACATATAGATGCGGATTTCAGAGGGTTAATAGCACAGAGATAAGTACAGATTACAGAGAACCTGTATCATATGAAAGGTTAAAGACAGTGAACAAAGTATCTAAGTGTTAAGAAGTAGAGACCGATCTCTCTAAATACAAGTGCAAATCAGTGCAGATTGGAGTAGAAGAGAAGGGTCAGTGTTGAAGGCAAGCAAAGAGTAAAGACGAGGTCTTGGAGGCATTCATAGGTCAAGGGTCTAAGTATGGGTCATGGTACTTGTCATTTGAAGATCTATAAGAATAATTTCTCGTGGGTTTTCCTAGGAAAAGGTTTTTGCCCTGGCTCTAGGAGCCTAATTTGTGTGTCTCATTGTTAAAATTGGACAACTAGGTCCAAACTCCGAGTTGTGCTGCTCAGATGTCGATCCCAATATTTTTATTGGACTCCTCTTTCGAAGAGGTGTAAGATTGATCTAAAGATCATCTCGATCGGATGAGCAGAACATGTACTTTGAATTTGTTCCACTTATGTTCTAGGTCGGCCTGGAATAAAATATAGACTTAAATGTCTTAAAGGATGTGTCACACACCCCCAAAGGTTCCTATATATTGGAGAGACTTAGAGTTCATTTGGCACACATTGTTGTGGAGGAATTCTCTCTCTCTGGTTAGCATTGAAGCTATGATATATATGGATTGTTCTTTGTTTGGGTTGTTTTGGGTTATGTGTGACACGCTTGGTTGAATGACCTATTGGAGACTTTGTTGGTAGAAGCATCCTGTTGATCGCCGTAACGCCACCATTTATTATCTCTGTTTTGGCTTGTCTTCTATCGATCTATTGCTATGTTCTATCTGCTTCAGTATTGTGCCCTAATCTGAAATGGCATAGAACATTTCCTAAATTTAACATGGTATCAGAGCTAGGAGAAGACAACACCCAGAATCTAGGGCAGCGAGATGGGGGTTGTTCAAAGGGCAAATTAGGTTGTCATAAACTATAGCAAGGTTGTGTGGTAGGCCGCAAGCCATACCACCACAGCAAGAGATAACGTGGAAATTTTTTTTTACCGGCAGCTAGAAGTCAGCGTGGAAATTTTTTTTACCCGCAGTTAGAAGTCAGCGTGGAAATTTTTTTGACCAGCAGCTAGAAGTCAGCGTGGAAATTTTTTTTACCGACAGCTAGAAGTCAGCGTGGAAATTTTTTTACCGGAAGCTGGAAGTCAGCATGGAATTTTTTTACCAACAGCTAGAAGTAAGCATGGAAAACAGTTCCAATGGCGGCGGAGGATGCCGCGTTCGATATTCTGCAGCGCATACAGTCGAGGATGAAATCCTTTGACGAATCTGCCTCAACTCTGCAAAGACAATCAGCTCTCGATCTGCAAAAGAACTTGACAGAGTATTACCATAACCTCCATAGAGCCCTGCAATCGAGGTTCGCAACCCTAAATAATAAAAAGAATAAAATAAATGAAGAGGAGTAGACATCAAAGGTCGGCGATTCGAGTGTCGTCAGTTCTTCGTTCTCTTATCTGTCGAAGCTCGCCCTGAGATCAAAGCACTCTGCGATAAATCCAACGGTGATAGCCTGAAATTTTAAAAAAAAAATAATAAATAAATTTTAAATAAATTAAAAAATAAATTAATTAATTAAATTAAATTAAATTAAAAAAAAAAAAAAAATATATATATATATATATATATATATTTACGTAATCGACAACATTGACGAGTTTGAAACCCTTCAGAAGGAATTGGCGGTGGCATCCAGTGGAGTCCCCGATGCGGCGAAGTTGGTGATAAAGGCTCTGGAGAGCTATGATTTCGCAGAGTGCGGCTTGACTCACATAGAGGAGAGGAGGCCCCAAAATTTCTATAAACAGAAAGCTCGCATCTTACTCTTAGATTCCTTTTTTTTTCCCTCGGTTTTTGTAAGAATGGCCCGGAAGAAATTAAATTTGCGAAGTATACGGTTTCCACTGGTAAGGGGGATCTTAGGGCCTTCCTGAAGCTCTTGGCCTCGTTTAGAATTGCGGCAGAGTACCCGAGGGATGAGCTTTGGGGTTATTGTTTGTTATTTCGAGCAGCGAGCAAACTCCAGAACTGTGTCGGTCTCTTCGGTTGTCTCCTTACGTATTAGGAACGCATAACAGTGGGTTTTATTCGATTTCCCCGAGCCCTTCAAATTCTCCTCCCCGAAAAGCCTGAGATAAGATACTCTTGAAGAAATCGCATATTTGGATTTGAACTTCTCTTCATGAATGGCCTGCAGAAGATGGCATAGAGATCCCACAGGAAACGGGGTGCAGGGGTTGCCCTCTTCTCTTGTTTGTTGAACCTGTCGATGATAGCAAGAGGAATTGTGCCCAAAGGAATTAACTATGTCGGTTCTTCGCTCACGAAAAGCATGCGAAAGTTCGTTACCAGCAACATTCCCTGAACGTGGGAGTTTACAAAACTAACGTCATTAACTTGTACAGCAACGTCCTCGGACTGTAGAAGAAATTCTTCCCTGACATGAGCTTATAATGTGTCCGTAACTGACTCCACTGAACTCCACTCCTAGGAATCGATGCTAGAACCGCTGTCCATGGTATGTTTTCAGTTGTAATTCTCGGAATTGCAACCGGCGTAGTGATCTCAGTAGAATTCGATCCGATTCAACTATAACTTGCATATATGGCTTGCGGTTCACTTTGACAATAGATCAAAGATTACAATGATCTCTGATGGACGGATCTGTAGCTTGTGGTTCCCTACATTTTACAGTAATTTCAGTGGCTAGATTCTGTGTATTAACTTTATTATAGTACATATCCATGGCTCGCAAGCAATCTCTAGCTCAGGTTTTTGTTTTCAGCAAAGAAAAAATTTATCCTTGCGGTAACGTTCTCTTGATGACAGTTTCTCCACAACAGTTGTGTCAGTATCTCTATGATGATGATATGTCAATGATGACAGAATCTCTATAACAGCTCATGGTGGAGAGGCTGGGTGTTGCTAAGTTGCCACAGCAAATGCCTGTACTCCAGGGTTCTATGGTGGACAGTGTCCTACACTTGAGGTATCAACAGTCACTATAATGGAATCATTTCATCATTGTTTTAGAGGATCTCACTATGACATTCAAAATCACTATGAGAATGTGTGAGGAATATGTACTATTCAAGACAAGGGAACAATGAATTCTCATACAGTGGCAGTGATGCAAACAGTGATCTGAAGATGTATCCTTGATTGAAGTCTTTTGGAGCAATGTTGGTTGCAACATATATTGTGGCTATGACAATAGAGATGGTGATATGAATTATTCACAGTAGCTGTGATAAGTTGTAGTATATGTACAGGCAGTAAGAACAACACTGGCAGAAACTAAGGGAATTGATGGGCTGGTAGAGTTTAAAGTAGCTATATTCTTTGTGGGATCTGTTTGGTACATCAAGAACAGAGGCCAAAGGAACGCAAGTAGAAAGCATCTTCTGCATGTAAGTCATCTTTATTTGTTCTTAATGTGTAGGATAGTGACATATGGCAGTATATGGCTGATTCTTGAAAGGCCTTGACAGTGGGCGAGAAAGATTTAGGCCCATGATTACAAAGAGTTGGTGTCTGGGATGCCCAATCATGAGGACATTTGTCAAGATTGGGGCAAAGGAAAGCATAGGGGACTTTTCCTCATTCCTCAAGTATCACAAAGGCATCTGATGCATTCTGACTTATTTGATATGCTGCCTTGGGAGGATGTTCTTACATATTTCTTCTCTCTCAAGAGAAGCTGCCATTAAGAAGGAGACTAAAATCCACATGGCTCAAAGACATATGGCTTCAAGGGGGAAATTCCGGAAGAAATCCGAGAAGCCATATAAATACCAGAGGTATCTAACTGCCATGAGTACATTATGAGCCAGAATCATTTGGGAAAGCTGTAAAGCATCAAGTCTGGAAGGATGTGATACACAAAGAGTATGAGTCCGTTATGGAGGGTGATGTCTGGGATATGGTCCCTAGACCACACGACAAAGCTAGTGTCACCTCGATATAAGATCAAGCATGGATTTGATGGGTAAATGTGTTGCCTGAGACTTCTCTAGGAAGGCATTGATTATTATTGCACCTATATTCTATTATTACCCTTGTTGCAACGCAAGGACGGAATCTCCATCAGATGGATGTGAAGACCGCATTTCTACATCTTGCGATAAAGGAAGAGGTGTATGCAGAGCAACCTCTGGGGTTCGAAGCCCAGGATCAGGACACCCATGTCTGCAGGTTGAAGAAAGCCCTTCGTGGGTTGAAGCAAGCACCCAGAGCTTGGTACGAGAGGATAGATAGCTACCTGATGACGCTGGGCTTCACTCGTAGTAATGTTGATCCGAACCTTTACTTCAAGATTGATAGAGAGAAGCCTCTCATTATGGTGATATATGTGGATGACCTCTTCCTGTCAAGTGCTGACCCTCTCATTCATCACTGTGAGAGGGAGCTTGCTGCTGAGTTCGAGATGAAAGACCTAGGACTGATGTCTAGGCCTGGAGGTCTGGTAGAGACCTGGCAAGATTTTCCATTCTCAAGGAAAATACATTGTGAAGCTTCTGGAAAGATTTAGTATGGTGGACTGCAAGTCTGTGTCGACACCAATGGAGCCCAACTTTCAGAAGTTGAGTGGCAGCGTTGTTGGGCCCGTGATAGCAAATCCTACTGAGTATCGTCAACTCGTAAGGGCTCTGTTGTTCTTAGTGAACACCTGTCCAGATGTATGTTGTGTCGTGAACACTTTGAGTCAACACATGGTTAATCATAACATTCACTGGGTTGGTGCCAAGAAACTCTTAAGATATCTCTGTGGCACGATAGACCATGAGCTGAGTTACACTACCTGGAGTATGACACTTCTTGATATAGTGATGCCGATTGGGCTAGCAGTGTGGTGGATCGTAGGAGCACATCTACTTCGGGCAGGAAAAGGAAGTCGGTAGCCTTGAGCACCGTTGAGGTCGAATACATTGCACATGACCCGTTGTGAAGTCACTTGGTTGCGAAAGCTCTTCAGTGAGATGTTCGAGCATGTGCTAGATGCCACCGTTATCCTTTGTGATAATCAAAGGAGGATTCATTTGTCATAAGAATCCCGGGTTCCACGATTGATCCAAGCATGTTGATGGTTGGTACCACTTTATCTGGGATATGGTACAGCAAGGTGCCATAAGGCTCGATCATATAGGAACTGATGAGCAGGTCATGGATATTCTCACTATGCCCTTAGGGAAGGTCGTGTTCCTAACCTTCCGTGAGAATCTTGGAATCATGGAACGATCCTATTCTGAGGATCCTGTTGGACGATGAGCTCTGGGAGCTCCAAGGGGGTTTTGGGGATAGCTTAGGTGTTATAAGCAACCACAGGGCTAGGCTTGCCAAACCTAGTTGGTGTGCTTCTACCCCACCGTGATGATATTGAGATGGTTTACCTCTCTCTAATCTGTGCCCTATGTGCATCCTACCCATGGAGTTTCGGACTCATGGGAAGTACCTCTCATTTGGCCAATAAGGTGGGAAAAGTGAATAGAGACCATAGCAAGACCAATGGACGCATCGGAGATTGCCGTACTCTCTATGTCTAAGATGGCACGTGTCCAACCACTTGATCTGGGATCAAGTTTAGCGAGGTTTCGGACCTCCAACTGACTTCGGGTCAGTGAAACTAACTTCGGGTTAGTATATGACTCTCTTGAGTCCTAGAGAGGTTTTGGACCTCCAATTGACTTCGGGTCAGTGAAACTAACTTCAGGTTAGTATATGACTCTCTTGAGTCCTAGAGAGGTTTCGAACCTCTAACTGACTTCGAGTCAGGAAAACCAACATCGGGTTGGTATGAGACTCTTTGTGAGTCCTATAGAGGTTTCGGACCTCTGGGCTGAATTTGTCAGCCGGGTATGATGTCTTTGTGACTGACCCACTTTTGTTCTGAAATAAAGAGGCCACAGCGTTACGGGATGACGACGATGTTTGACCGCACCCAGGACGAAGTTCTCCCTAGTTGAGAGGGAGTGTTAAAATTGGACAACTAGGTCCAAACTCCGGGTTGTGCTGCTCAGATGTCGATCCCAATATTTTTATTGGACTCCTCTTTCGGAAAGGTGTAAGATTGATCTAAAGATCATCTCAATCGGATGAGCAAAACATGTACTTTGATTTTGTTCCATTTATGTACTAGGTCGGCCTGGAATAAAATATAGACTTAAATGTCTTAAAGGACGTGTCACACACCCCCAAAGATTCCTATATATTGGAGAGACTTAGAGTTCATTCGGCACACATTGTTGTGGAGGAATTCTCTCTCTCTGGTTAGCATTGAAGCTGTGATATATATGGATTGTTCTTTGTTTGGGTTGTTCTGGGTTATGTGTGACATGCTTGGCTGAATGACCTATTGGAGACTTTGCTGGTAGAAGCATCCTGCTGATCGTCGTAACGCCACCATTTATTATCTCTATTTTGGCTTGTCTTCTATCGATCTATTGTTATGTTCTACCTGCTTCAGTATTGTGCCCTAATCTGAAATGGCATAGAACATTTCCTGAATTTAACACTCATGTATTTTGATAATTGACTTGATGAAAAGATTAACTAAGCTAAAGAAGAGAAGACATAAGTAATCCAAGTAAGCTCACAGGTAATTATCAAGAAAAGAATTTTGTATTAATCACCAGCCCTCCAAATTCTCTATAAGGGGGAGCCTTTAATTTCCATATACCACTCCACCACCAGCATAGCTGTTGTGGGCGATGGTTCGAGAAAATGAATAAGTAGCCATCCTTAGGAGTATAATAACCATGGCTCGAATGTGACCAAATCAGAAATCATCTCCCGAGGATATGCGAATGTGTGATTGAGACGGAGCAAAGATGTAGTTGTGCCAAGTCTGATGTAGGGGGTCCGGGATGGCCAATTAATGGGCATTTTTCCAGCCTTGAAGAAAAGGGGTCGAGGATGTGAGATCCACAATTTGAGAGATGTAGAGTGTGCCCTGCATAGATAAATGCATGATCCGATCATGGGGAAGGTGATATGCATTGTCACAACTCGACCATGGATCAATGCCAATTCTGGCACGATTCCTGGATCGAATTTGCCAGGTGAGACCATTCTGAATGTAAAAAAGAGAGGCGAGGACAGCCTTCCAAATGTTGGATATATGCCTTGAGGTCCATGAGGGCGATTTGATCCAATATAAAAGTTGCATAGGTCGAATATAATTTTGTGTGACCACATGAGTCCATAAGCTTTGTGTGGTCATGATCCTCGAGCCCATTTTGGCAGCAAGGGCTTTGGCAAATATTTCAAGGTTCTTGATGCCCCAGCCGGCCCATCTTTTAGGTGGAGAAATACAATCCCATCGAATCCAGGAGTATGTATGACCTTCACGGTTCCCCATCCATAAAAATCTGCAGCAAAGGCATTGAATCTTGGCAAGGATACCTTATGGGATCCATGTCAATGACATCCAGCACAGGGGTCAGTTAATGCACTTGTTCTCCCACATCGGGTTTTTCTCAGGACAATTGTCCAAAAATAATTATATCATATTTTATGTGCATGCTAGCATTTCTCAATTTCCAACGTTTTTATTTCCGCAATGTTTATTTTATTTGATGAAGAAATTGTTGTGTGATTAATTCGATATTAATCAAAAAATTAATAAATTGTTAATCAGTTAGGAGAATTAATTCCAATTATTGCATTTCAAGCGATTTTTCACATAGTATCAGAACATATTTGACAGACAAGAGGCTTAGAGACGAAAGAGGAAAATTTTGTTGTTCAAAGGCAGCAGCAGGACGAAATTTTCAGAGGCAACTAACTGCTTAGCCAAGCAGTGTGAATCACTGGACAAAAATTCGATTTTCTAGTTGCAGGTGGAAGGAGAGTTCGATTTATTTGGGGAAGTGATTCCAACAAGCAAAGGGAGCAGCAGCTCAGTATTTTCGGAGAGCAAATTTCTTCTCTGGGCACAGCAGAGTTTGCAGCGGTTTGCAGTAGGAGAATCAGCGTCAGGTGGAAGATAAATTGCACACACAAAGGGAGATTTCTCTTAGAGGATTTCTAGCTCAAAAATCTAAAATTTCCAGCTGCAACAAGCAGATTTTCCCACTCCAGTAACGAGTGTGAATAGCAGTGAGCAGTGGAGCAAGTGATGTTAAGAAATATAGGGGTAGCAGGTGTAGGTGATTTCTCTTCAAGATAACTACTTGTGATATATTTGTACTTAATTTGATAGGATTCTTCTTTCTCCTCATTATTATTAGTGTTCTTCTATCATCAAACAACTACCAAACAATAAAAACAATGAGACAATAGGACACGGAGTGTAGGCGATCAACCAGGGGCAAAACCTCTCCAACTTTAGAGGAAAACCCACCAAAATTCTCTCTTCTAATAGACCTTCAATTGACAAATTCCAAGACCTTTGATCGTTGACCAAGACCCTCCAAAGACCAAGTCAAACCTTACTTCTAGCAACTTTTGCAAGTCTGAACTTCAACAACTTCTTCTGCAACTTTGACTTATCTAGCATCTTCTTCAACAACTTCGACCTATCCAGTAGCTTCTTCTGCAACTTCGACCTATCCAACAGCTTTTACTGCAACTCTGACCTATCGAGCAAGTTTTGTTGCAACTTCAACCTATCTATCAACTTCTATTGCAACTTCAACCTATCCAGCAACTTTTACTGCAACTTCTACCTATCCAGCACCTTATTCTGTAGAAACCCTAACCCTATCACATGTGATAAATGTTGGTGAGATCTTGTTCCTTTCTCCTTCGCTTGGATAGATTCTCTCTCCTAGAGAATTCGACTTCCAAAATAGTTCTTCTTGATGCTCCAACTTTACTTTTGCAACTCGACTTTATTGCGGCAGCATGAACCCTAATTCCTTCACATGTATGGAGAGAAGTAGCCCAGAAAAAATCCCAAAAACTCGATTCTCGCACTTCTTGTCCTTATGGCAGAACTTGTGTAAGTAAGGTGCCTTCTCCAAATGAAGTCGAATTGCTCCTTTTTGGCCGACTTGTCCACTTGTGTAGGCTGACTTGAACTTTCTGCCATGATGAGGTCTTGGAGGGTCTTTTGACTTGATTATGACTCAATAAATTTTTCTTTACAATATGTGACATGCCCAAATGGGTCTTCAATACATGACAATGACTCAATGACTTTATGACAAACCTAGAAGCACTCAATGGGTGCTTGGCCTATAAAATAAATCCTCTTGAGCATGAAACCCATGCCTCAAGACTCACAATAATAAATTTATTTTTCTCTTTTCATTAAATACATAAAATCATAATTACATGTCATTATGAAGACTAAACCTAGTTATATATGTCAACAGGTGAAAGAGGGAGATTTTCGTATGAGTTTGAGTTTCTGCAGAGATGGTTGCAATAGGGCTCCGAGATCAGGACACATTAGAGGGTGCATCGAACTATTGTATCTAGAAGGTCGGGATGGCATTCATGTTGGACAAGTATGATCTGAAGACATATGCAGAAAGAGTTGTCGCAGTGCCTACAGATGTGGACCAACTAGCAAATTCCAATAAGGAGATGGCCAAGGAAAAGCGGTTGATTCTCGATGGAGTTTGAGATCATATTGTCTCGCATGTGGCAGCCAAGAATATGGCCAAAGAAATGTGGGACGCTATTGCGTCACCATATCAGAATCCTTTTGAGCAACGGAAGGTGTCGCTGAAGGAGAAGTTGAGGAATGTTCGTATGTAGAAGGGTGAAGGCATAGATCCCTTTCTCACCAAAATTCAGGATATCCAGGATGGGCTTGCAATCGTAGGAGAAGCGCCTCAAGCTACAAATCTTGTGTGTTTGGACCTGAACAGTGTCTCCAAGGCATTTTGGGACGAGATACATACCTACGTGAGACCGGATGTTGTCAGATTTGTAACAAGAGGAGATGAGGCAATCTGTAGTATAGAGCTACATCAGCAGCAGCAGTAGCAAGGGATCGAAACGTGTGAAGGAGGAAGAAAATGTGGCCCTTGCATCGAAGGGGAAAGCACAAGGTCCCAGGTAGGAGAAGGCTCGCAGGGGGGGAAGAAAAAGAAGGATCTATCTAAGATCAAGTGCTTTAGGTGTCGCGAGTTTAGCCACTACAGTACTCAGTGTCCTCAAAGGAAGAAGGACAAGAAGGAGAAGCACGATCAAGTGGCAGCATCCACAGAGATAGACCAGGTGTCCACCAAATTGGAGGAACAATTCTCTTTGTATGCAATTATACCTTCAAGGAAGAGGAGGGGAGACATAGAGTTCTAGACTCCAGAGTTGCACAGAGTTGGGTAAGGTCCATTGAGGTAAGCATCGAATGGTGTTTTCTTTTGTATCATTATGCTTGCTATAGGGGCTCACAATATTCAATAGCAGACGGACCAGTGTCAGATGGCGCAGTCAGTTCTAAAGTGAGAGTTTCAAACTAGTTGCAATGAAATGTTGAGGAGCGTAGAGCAATGTTGATAGCAGAGCAAGAAGCTCAGTGCTAAGCATAGTATTCAAAACCGATCGGTTTGAATCGATAACCGGAAAAAAACCGGTCGGTCAGGGGCCTAGCCGCCAAAAAACCCAGTTTGAACCCCTCCTACGCACTTTTTCCCGGTCAAACCAGTGCTGACCAGCCGGCTAAGGACAAAACCAGCAAGTTTAGGGATAAAACGGCCTATTCTGTCCTTAACCGACCAGTCAACTACCATGCCCGCAAAGGGACCCACGCACGGAGTTTTGGCCGGTTTAAGGTTGTTTTGGAGGGAAGAGGAGGGTTGTTTCCCTCCAAAAGCACCCTCCCCAATCCTTTATAAGCAGGGGCATCCTCTCATTTGTCTCACACCATCTCATTTGGAGCTTTTGTGAGTTTGATTGAGAGCTTGGAGAGTGTTGAGTTTTTGTTGGAGTAGTGGAACAACATAGAGTTTGAGCTAAGTAGTAGCCATCATGCCTCCAAAAGCCAAGGATACTGTATGGGCTCATTGTGATATGATTGATGGAAAAATTATCTGCACATATTGCCAAAAATCTATTGTAGGAGGGGCTATTTACAGGTTCAAGCACCACTTGGCTGAGATAGGAGGCCATGTAAAGCCATGTGGAGCACCAAATGAATTAATAGGGCATATTAGGGCAGAATACCTTCAGAAGTTTGAGACTCAAGTCACTAGACCAATAGAGAAGTTTGTGACTCGAGAAGTTACAAAGTTTGGCAGTCGAGACTCAACCAACTGAGTTTGATTACGATGAGAAGTTTCAAGTGATAATGTTGATCACAAATATCATATATGTAGATTTGTAGTAGACTGTAGGCCAATGGCCTCATAGCTTGTAGCATTTTTTTTTGGACTTTATGGGCCATTTGGAGCCTCATTGCTTATGTATTTTTTCGATGATATGTATTGCACTCGGTGCCATTTTGATATATTCACCTTTACATGGTATATAAATGAGCAAACTTTGCATATTTTGTCTCTATTGCCTTGGAATCATGGTTGCAACTCTTAAAAATAGTTTTTTTTATTAAAAAATAATTATTCAATGTACTTTTTAAAAATTGGTTCATTTAGACCTTAATTGTCCCGATTAGACCGATTCCAGTCAGAAACCCGGTTCATTATGTCCACCGGTCCGGTCACCGGTTCTAGTTTTTAATACTATGGTGCTAAGTAAATAGAAACACAGATTTCCTAGTAGACAATGCAGAGGCTAGTAGCAATCAGATACTCAAGAGACAGTTCTAGTACAGAGACAATTGATTCAGTATTTTAGATGCTTTTCAGTTGCAGTGGTTGCAGTAGTAGCAGCAACAGTGAGTGGGAGTGTTGGTTGGGTTGCAGCGCAAATGTAGACTTGGCAAGCAGTACAGTTGTATAGTGTCGTGTCAACAGCAGCACAGATCCGGCATGGTTCAGCTACAGGCAATTGTTAGTTTTTGTAGCATCGAAGGTGTTCTAGTCTCGAACTATGTGGAGAGGCTAAAACACGGGAGTTCTTCATAACCCAAACATCGTTTCTGGAAATTCCGACTAGAAGTGTCTCAATTAGATTATTAGCCTATTTTTAAATATTTCCTAAGTCTAAACTTAGGAAAAGTGGCTAATTAATCAATAGTAATTGAGATAAGGTGTGAATCATCTAAAAACTCACATGAATCGACTAGGAAATAATCTTAACCATTGATTAAAATTTAATATTGGTCACTGGAGTCCCAACATAAGATTATAAGAAGAAGTCGATGGGTAGATGGAGAACATACACTCGAGATCAATTTCCTTGTGCAGTTCGATTTTCCAAAGAAAAGCAACAGTTGTTCGAAGAGTTCGAGCTAGAGAAGGGAAGCAGAGATAGAGAGGGGCAGGTACAGTGAAGCCGGAGGAAGTTTTCCAAATCCGATGAGTACTTTGCAGAGGCCAAGATTTTCTCTAGGAGGTTGCGAAGAGGCAACGCACAAGCCTCTAAGGGCAATTCGATTTTGCTAAGGTGAAGCTGGTTTTTAGTTCCAAAGGACGAAAATCATTTACAGAGCATCAAAGAGACAATTTGTCAGTCAGTAAAAGGCAGGAGGTATGATTTGCAGTTGTTCTGGGTTGAACGTATAGCAGACTATGCAAGGGTGACGCAAAAGCTACGTAAGGCTAGGTGGACAACTTGCTTTTCAGGGGCAGTCAAGTATTGGGATTGCTCGGAGAGGGTAATTTCCCTCTGATAATTTGTGCCAATATTTTCTCTACAGGATTGCCAATTTTCGGCATCTAGATTGTACTCAGATTATTTCACTGCTGCTTGACAATAAAAATCCTCAGCTGTTGCATTGGTTTTCCCAAGTTGGGTTTTTCTGAGGACTTTTGTCCAGATATAATTGTGTCAATTTTTATGTGGTAGAATATTTCTCAGTTTCCAGCATACTTATTTTCTGTAGTATATTTATTTGTGAAGGTTTGAGTGGGATTTATTTGATAGTTGTCATAACAAATAAACTATTAATTAATTTACAGTTAGAAGAATAATTTCCAGTTGCTGCAATAGAATTTCAATAGTGAAATTTTCACACCGGTGACAGATGAATCAGAGCTAGCGCAGTTGTTGGTGGACAATGGCAGGTAGCTATAATTGTCAAACATCAGCAGTGTGGAGAGGATGTTATGGAGACAGTTGGAGAACACCTTCCTCGCTAAGAGATCTCTAGAACCCATAAATTGTTTCTGGAAATTCCACCTAGAGACAACTCAATTAAATTAATTGATCGATAATTAAAAATGCCTATGTCTAACTTAGGGAAATCGATTAATTAATGGGAATTAATTGAGAAAGGTGAGAATTCTCTAGAAACTCACATCGATCAACTTGGAGATGATCTCAACCGTCGATTAAGTTTTAACCCTGGCTGTTGGAGCCCCAACTAAGATTATAAGAGGTCGATGGGTAGACGGAAAAAAATATAGGAGAGAGCCAGCACTGTGAGTTCCTTGGGCAGTTCGAGCTAGCTAGCAGCAGAGTTCGAGCCAAAGGGGACGCGAAGCTAGAGAGGGGCAAAGACAGTGATCCGAAGGAAGTTTTCCAGTTCCAAAGAGGCAAAGGGAATTATTTCTCAGGGAGGTTGCGCAGGGCCTACGCAGAGCTTCAAAGAGGGCATTTGATTTAGGTGGAGCATTGGCAGTTTCAGGTGTTAGTGGCTGGGAATATTTCTAGAGGGCCAAGTCAAAGATTTCCAAACCAACAGATAGTCAGTCAGTAGTTGATATGCGGCAGTTCTGAGCTAGCGAGATTCAGGCTTGCGCAGAGGTGACGCAAGGCCTACGTAGAGGCAATAGGGGAGCCAGTTCGAGTGGCTAGATTGAGCTAAGATTGCTCGTGGAGGAGGGTAAATTCCCTCAATTGATTTTGCCGACATTTCTCACATGATGGATAGCCAGTTGGGCATCCATATTTATTGTACTAAAAACTTCGTTGTTGCATAATAATAAAAAGCCTTCAGCTTCTGCACCAATTTTCCCACATTGGCTTCTTCCAGGACAATTGTCCAAAAATAATTGTCATATTTTGTGTGCTAGCATTTCTCAGTTTCTATCATTTTTTTCCGCAACGTTTATTTTATTTGGTGAGGAAATCGCAATGTGATTAATTCAATATTAATCAAAAAAATAATAAATTGTTAATCAATTACGAGAATTAATTCCAGTTGTTGCATTTCAAGCGATTCTGACACACGTAGTATGGCCAACATTTCTTTTTCATAGATGGGCCTAAGTAAGTTCTTTCTTTTAAGTTCACTACATTCAAAGGCAAGGGACCTTCCTTCTTGAATCAAAATTGCACCAAACATAGATCTAACTTAGACTATGTGAGATTCATCTAATAATTCATCAATGACAGGAATAGGAAACATATCTTTGATTGTCATTTTGTTGGAATATATGTAATCTCGACATACACCGTGAACCATCCTCTTTTATAACCATCCCGATGGTGAAGGGAAAGCACTCTAGCTAGGTTGAATGATGCCAACCTCTACATTTCTTGAACCATACTCTCAAACTCACTCTTTTGTGCATATGGATACCTATAATGCAGAATCTTAGGTGGTACATTTCCAAGTTGCAAATGAATAGCATGGTCATTGTCTCGAGCAAATTGAAGACCCATCTTTCCAAATACCTTTGGATATCCATTGTAGCAGAGGATACAAATGTTTAAACATTCAATGAACACAATTGTGCAATTACACCATGGTGTCCCTTTCTAGTACTTTTGTCCTGTTATAAGAGCCTATCGCTTTAGAGGGTTTCCCTTAGATACCTCTAAGGTCGATTTCCTTTTCTTTTGAGGAAAATCTAATGAAAATATCTTGAAAATAAAGCACCATCGTTCCAATGATTGTAACCATTGGACCCCTAATACAACATCAGCACCACCCATTTGGATTGCAATCGTGGGGCTCTCTAATTAATACTCTCCTCAATTTCGCTTAATACTATGGTTCTTCTCTGAAAAATTTATGGTACCTCCATCCACAATCATTACATGAAATTCTGGTGCTCGATATACAAAGTAGTTAAGAAATTTTGTCAATTTTTAATTGATGAAATGGGTTCTACTTGAATCAATTAGCATTGTTACCTTTTTATTTTTGATATATCCTTCTATCTTGAGGGTTTGTGGAGTATTGATGTCAACCAATGCATGACAAGATACCGTTAAGAGTAATGTCTTCCATCTCTAGATCTTGTAATGGTTATATTACCCACCAAAATGGGTAACCCTAATGGAGAAAACTTTTCACCTACTCTTAACAGCTAGTGAATCAGCTATGCAGCCAACAGCCACTGCTAGCTGATGATATGCCATTATATCTCCACCACTTGCATCAGCCATATGCTTCTCGCCCTTCCAACATGAGCACACAAACGAAGGTGGGCTTCTACTCAAAAGGTACTTAAATCATTTTGCAATCAGGTGCTTATGCTTGTTTGTTTTGGGGCTTTTTATATCGATTATGGGGTGATTTGGGAGAAGGATGGGTCTTAATCATTATCTTCTTCTCTCACCTCAAATGGGGAGTTAATCTTCGATCCTAGTCCAATGGGACCTTCCCTAATGGCCCAATAGGTATAAGAGGGGCACTACTTGGGAAGGCCAAATTGAGATAATGTAGTTCCATCTATCCCTATGTCATACTTACCACCTTCCATCATGCATTGCAAGCCCATATTCCACCTCCATTCTCCGGGTTCAACTAACCATTGGTTCCTTGGGATTTGGCACCCATACATCCACATACCTGGGAAGGTCCCAAAAACTTTGCCCTAGGAGGTTGATGCAACTAAAAGAAACAAAAAGAGCATAACATAGCCACAAAACAAAATCAAAAGAAAGAAGATCAAAATGCAAAAGATGGCTAGGGGCATACACATTAGCACATGGGCAAAAGTCTAGCATGAGCTCTACCTCACTCATTATGGCCATCACTAGGCTCTTAAGCACATGTTACTCCGTTACATCAAAGAGAGGAACCCTTGCATGTCCCAACCCCAATGGCAATGAACTACCTCATCATTAAGGGGTAATACAATCATTATATCATTCAAAGCAAGCTCTAACCCTCAAGCTATGAGCAATAATAAAAAGAAAAATAAAGCAAAAGTAAAAGGTTCACGATATTGGTGGAAAAACAAAGTCCGAGTTGGTAACTCATGCATCCACGATTGCTCCCTCCTCACATCTATACACTCAAGGCGTGGATCCCTCATCAACCAATCCCTTTGACCATTGCACTTGGCCACAAAATCTTATCTCCTTCATTTCCATCGTTATTATTCACTGATACCTATCGATTGAAGGGTGGACTGAGGAAATGTTACTTCCCCCTTAGGGACTGGAAACACCTAATAGGATTATCCTTTAACCACTCCTACCTAGGGAGAAAACACCATTGAGAGTTCAAGGTCCTGATTTTGGAAAGGGATCCTTATTGAAGTATTAAATAGCCCATAACACTCAAGCTTGGTTCACATAGATGCAATAATGATTTTGTTCCCTATTGATTGGTTTCTTTCACTAGAATCTATGTGTGATCGTCAGGTGCTTCAGCAAACCATATATTGGGCACCTTACCCACAGGTACCCAAGCCGTTTGAGAAGGATTTTGGCACTATCAAGTCAAGCGTTGAGACTCTTGGGCCTCCCAGCAACATCAGCATATCACCCATGAACAAAAGCACTCCTTGCACCCAAGAAGTTGTGCCACTTTGCTCTAGATCTGATGATTCTTCTAGATGATACATCTGGACCCAGCATGCCCCCAAGTCGGCCTTAGAACCTTATGACAGATGGTAATTGATCTAGGCCCCAAATGAGGATGGTCTCACCTTCAGAGACTTGGGAGGGCTACTTGCACCCGAAAAGCCCTCAATACTCGAGCAGAGGTTGACAGTTTTCACAATTGTGGACTCGTGGAGACCACTTTGTGGTACCCCAACTGGATTTTGTGACCACAGGGAGCCATTGAGGTGAATTTGAGAGCCATCACTCAAATCATGATTTTAACATGCTTCTACGTCACATTTGGCACCTTCTAGCACTTGCACATGCAATATCGAGGCCATTTTTAGCATGACATCAACTTTAGAAGGCTAGCAGCTCACATGTGTGGGCTTATTTTGCACTTATGATCAAAAGCTAGTGCGTTGACTTATAACCCAAGTGTTTCTTATGATTGAACTTGTTAAGAGGGGCTTTTAGGCTAATATTTGGACTCATCCTCCTCATATAAATAGAGGAGAGGACCTTTCATTTCAATCATCATCACTTGGACTAATTCAGCCTCTCTTAGGAGAATTTCAGCCTCTTTGTGTCTTGGAGAGATGTGATCTATAGAGAACATTGTTTATTGGAGCTCTTGTCTTGGCCTTGGAGAAGTTATCTTGGATCAACGAATGGATTTTTCATGCATGTTATCCTGTAAGTGAGCCTTATTGTTGATGAGTTTTTCCCCTATATCTAATGTATGGAATGTATTGGTAATCTAGGGCTTTTCTATTGCACTCTTACTATTGAAGATCAATTGTATAGAAGCTACATATCATCATTGTATGTTTTACTCATGGATAATATGTGAACGGAAATCCCCTTGGTTAATCTTTCGAATTAGCTCTCCCAAATGAATATTCATCCCCCACAAAGATAATAGTTAGGGTTTTGTTGCTAGGACATCAAAATATCATTACTCCTTTCCAAGAATTAGCAAATCTTTAACATCCATAGACTCCATCCACGCAAGGACTAGACATTGGCCTTGTCTAATAGGTGGTCAAACTTTATATATACATAAATTGATTTTCACTCCCCTTATCTCTTTATTTTTGGCCCTCATAAGGACAAGTGCCCTCATGTAGGCCTTAGTGTGCAGTTGTCTAGGAGGGAAATTTTTAGCATTGGAAGGATTCAACATCAAGAGTAGCAATGGTTGTTTCAAAATCATTCCTTTTTGTGGCTAATCTCTCCATTCTTTTCCATAATTACTCTTGCCCTAGCTATTTTCCCCGAGAGAAACCCTAGTTTGGTCAAGCTTCAACTTGAGGGCTTCTTGAAGGTTTCATGTGCCATTGTCTTGTTGGAATACATTATTGGAAACCTTTTCTTGGCACCTAGACCTTAGGCCATTCGATTTTACATGTTATTACTCAAGCCCTAGGTCTCGTGTGCCCTATGATATCCTATCTAAGGGATGTGCATTGCCTCTTTATCATCGTTTGAGCCTTGTACTTAAGTTGAGCCATCCTTTGGAAAGCTTATTTTGTCACCTTAAACCTTTAAGCCTAGAGCATCTCTTGTAAGTGACCCATATATCGGGACTCATCCAATTAATAGAAGTCCATAAAGAGCAAGGGCTAGTGTCTGTGGTGACAGTGAACCATTACCTTATAGTTGCCACTTGGTCTACTTCTTTCCTTGTAAGGTACCCCTCTACAAGACCTACTAGATTTTGCAACAACAGGATCCAATCCTTGATCATCTTCATCTTCACAATGAATGTAGAATAATTTCTTCTCACCACATTTATGCCCCTTACTGTACATGTTGTCACAGTGGAAACATAGCCCTTTTTCTCTTCTTTCATTCATTGCTTTTGTGTCAACCATGTCGGTTTAGAAGAGGGAGCATGATGTTCTCTATACTTATTAGTGACCATATCTCACTTTCAAATTTCCTTGCTACACTAAACGCATGCTCTAGGGATTTAGGTTCAATAGATGCACCTCATGCTGGATACTTTCCTTTAAAATTCTCATAAAGTGGTCTAACAAATTATCCTTTGAAATGTTCTTTACCCCAAGACTTTGTTTTCTGAATTGTTGAATGTGTTTTCTAATAGGAACTTTTTGTCGAAGATTTATCAATCGACTAAAGAAAGTATGCTCATAACATCACTGTAATATGCCATCAATTCCTCTAAGAACGGACCAAGATGCAACAGAAACGTTTTTCCTTTCACAAAGCCATTGATACCATAAAAATTGACCTTGTTCTAAATACATGAATGCCATATTTACCTTCTCTAAGTTTGTCACTTGATCTAGATCAAAGTATTGATCCATCAGGAATATCCATGTTATAAGATCGTTACCATAAAACTTTCCCATATCGATCTTCTGAATGTAGTACTTCCTTGGTGCTAACTTGAAGCCCTGATGATGCGGATCTTAAAGTGAAAAATCATGATTATGGTTTTGTGATTTACTATTTGTGCTCTCCAATTAAGATAACATACTCCCAATATGTCATTGAGTTCAAACATAATTGTTCTCCTTATTTTCATAATTTCCTTGGATCTCGATAACCCTTTTAGGAAGCCTCACCAAGAGAAGCTTTTCCACGAAACTCATGGATTTTTGTATTCTTTCCTTATTTTAAGTCATGGACTTTTGTATTTCTTCCTTGACATTTTGCATTTCTTCCTTGGTTTCCTTCATCCTTTGTTCCATATGTGACAATTGACCTTCCAACTTGGATAGCTAGTACTGGATATTTCTATTTCTTCATGAGTCATGGATGAGCTTTCAAGAGGTTTAAGTGGTGAAGTAACTTTTGAAGTACCCTTAGGAGCCATGTGAGTAAATAATAATAGTTCACTTTTCCTCTTTTTCACAAATTTGAATCATTAAAAATAAATCTTCCAATCAAAATTTATGCCAATTGTAAGTTACATACCTTTTGAAACCCTAATTTGTAGACTCTCTAGATGGTTGAACTTTGTCCTGATATATCTCTAAAAAATTGAGCCCTTTTGAATCTGAAATTTTGGCCTATAATACTCCCAATATGCTCAAAACTTCATGATCTAAATCTTCTGAAAAAAAAAAGAATTATAGAGAAAAATTGAAGATCACTTGTTTGAAATTGATTTCAGGACCTTTCACAAACCCTAACTTCCACAAGGTATATCTTTGGAAGTATCTTGAATTAGAATCTAAAATTTTTACCAAGGTACCTTGAGATGTCTTCTTGATCTACTCAAAATTTCACAGCCTTATACAGCCTTGAAAGAAGTTATAGCGGAAATTCTAAGATGAATCGTTTCATGTAGCAAAACACTACGTAATAACTTCGATACCAAATGTTACGAACCTTGCACCTTAAAAATGATAAGAAACAAATAATTACAGCCCACTTTGAGGAGGAAACCTCTATTTACAATGAATATATGTATAAGACAAGATTTGATGATCGTGAGACTACATCTCCTTAGTATATAAATAAGAGACAAAGGGTACAACTATAATGAAATAGTACAATGAAAGGTTTTAGCCTATATAAAAATAGAAATGTAATAACTCAATATCTAGGGCTTAATAAGGGATTTTAGGGTTCACATGGTGCTTATATTTGGATTAACAGCCAAAGAGGGCAACAATACCTGAAGAACTGTATGCCAACTATAAATGCCTATCTCACCCCTCCACTAAGTCATTGGAGCTCTAGATGCGATGATGAAAAGGAACCAGTCTAAACACCATATCAAGTCAAAAGAGTCAAGCCCCAAACTTTGTAGGATGATCCGCCAAGGGACCATTTTCTTGCATCTAATCATGCACCAAAGGAGAAGGGTCTAGACTCTCTCAACTAAGCCCCAATAAAACTCATGTAAAGAAGGCCCCCATATCTTTGAGCAATAGAGAATAGTGGGTCATATAAGGGAGTCCATGAGGAACATCTTAATGAGATGACCTTAAAATGGTGTCGAAAGAAATGTCTCTCAAGAAGAGCTAAGGATATATAGCCTTTGTTGACCCAAGGCTAGAGGCTTGATCGCAAAATAAAGTGAGGTCCAGAGAATTGGGCCCCCAAGTATGTGTAGGTGTTGGTGATCTCAATCTCCTACCCTCTAAAGAAGAAATGAAGGTTTGCAGTCTTCTTCAATCCAATGAAGATCATAACCTTGGTTTTACCCAAGTTGACCATCAACTACCGAAGGTCAGAAATGAGAGCTAAGGCGTCTAATTGTCTCTATAAACCCTTTGGAGATGAGGCTAGGAGGACCACGTCATCAACAAGAGCATGATGGATACCAAAACTTGGTGGAGGAGTCACGCATTATCCTAGATATCCTCGAGAAGAAGGGTTTTCACACATCAATATAGATCCCAAACAAGGTCAAGGGTAGGGAGGCAACCCTGTTTAACCCAAATGGTCCTCATGTTGTGTAATGTACCCACTTTTATTTTCCTCCATAGTACAACCAGGGTGGATTTCCAGGATAGGGGATGGCCAAGTCATTAGAGCAAGTTCATGTCATCAGAGAATTCGAGGGAGTTTTGAAGAGTTTTTATGGGATTTGATGGCATTCGCTTGGCATATTTTATCATTTGCACAGTTTGTCTTTCGTTCCATCACATTCCAACAACTTTCAAGAATTACCTTCATTTTGGGGCCTAAATTAATTTAGTATGCTCGAGGTGGCATTCCGAGAAGATTATTTGATAGAACACCTCAAGAGTAATAGCTCGTTGGAACTAGAATGAGAAGATCTATAGGATGGAATGCTAAAAAGTGACTTCTAGTGGCCAGAGAAAGTATGGTGGGCGATTTACCATTTTCCTTAATTAAAAACAACTTTAATTAGTCATTTAATTAAAGGAAAAATAATTAAATGGAGGAAAATGCCCAAAAGTGAATTAAGCGAAATAAAATTAAATTAAAAAGTCACTTAAGATAAAGTCAATGGACGAGCTTCTAGAATAATTATAAGATAATAACATAAGATGCCTCTAGAGGCTTGGAGATCTATACATCATATCTATAAATGGGGATAAGGAGGTTATTTGGACATATCTTGGATTTGATCATTGTCTTGTGTGAGAGGTTTGAGAGATTGGCTCGCTACTTCAGCAGTAGCACCAGGACGGAAACCCTCGAGTGATTCAGTGAGAGTGGGTGAGCACCCATCTCTTCCTCCCCACCCATTTCTTCCCTTAGTGGATCCATTTAGGATTCACAAGTTGCAATTTATTGATTTTCAGTTTGTTTTGGAGGCCAGTTGCGGCATTATTGTAGATCTATATGGGGCCATTACCTCATCCATTTCCATTTTTTGTACCAACATTTTCAATATTAATAAAATAAGGTTGAGATATTCTGCACGTTTATATTGTCTATTATTCAGCTGCAGATTCTATATTTTATTTTTGTTGTAAATATTGGGGTTTATGTTATGCAAATTGTTTATGGAGTTGACGGCTTAAATTTTTGAAGCTAGTTTACATGGCAATCTTCTGTTTATGGATGGAGAATTTATCTGAAGTATTTCTAAGCTAAAATTTCAAGAACGTTCCAATTTTTTGGCATTTGGGACATTACAATGGTATCAGAGCTTTGATCTTGGCTCAACGGTGAGCTTGATTTGAAAAAGCCAAGTTCAAGGGTTTATTTTGAATGTGCCAAATTCTATTGCTAGATCAAACTTTTATTGGGGGTGTTAGAGCAAAAATATTTAAAGAAACCCTCCATTATAAAATAGAATTGTTGAATCAAGGGTTTATTATTCAGATTAATTTTGAGACAAGATCGTGGAGTATTTTGGGAACTCATGTTAGGGTTTCAAGAGGAACTAGTTTTTGAAGATTTTGCAGTGCCGAAGATTGAGTCACTGTTGTTGGGGATCAAAATTATCTTCAATATTTGATCTCTTGGGCCAAATTCATTTTCCTAGGCCAAAATTATTTTGTTGGGTCAAATTTGTCTTTCTGAACCGAGATTATTTTGTTGGGCCAAATTTATCTTGCGAGACCAAAACTATTCTCCTGTGTTGAATTTCTCTTGATGGGCCGAAATATTTGTTAGGTTGAGTTTATTTGTCGAAGCCCAATTTATTTTCCCAAACCCATTTTATTTGTCAGAACCAAATTTATCTATTGGGGCTAAGTTTATTTGTTGGACCAAGTTTATATGTCATAACCCAGTTTATTTTTTGGAGGTTTTGCAAGACATTTATCTCATTTGAGCCAGTGGTTTTGGCAATGAATTTGTTGGACTGATGTCTACGAGCATTGTGGTACAAAATTATCTTATTTGGAGCAGTGTGCATAGTAGGGCAGAGTATAAAACTTGCACTAAGTTGGGTTTTCTATATCTTCTAGAATCTACCCAAGATTTTTCCGAGTTTTTGTAGGTTTGTTGAGAGGAGTCTGTGGCTAAATTTGCAGAATTTTTCAGGCAGTATTCCGGTCAAAAATATCCTTTTTGTTCAACAGTACATTTTATTATTCAACTGGTAATTGCACCAATTTTGGCTAAATCTGGGAGGTCAAAATTAGCCCAAAATATTTTTGGGTTTTTTAGGCCAAGGCTCAGTGCAAAGCTTGACGAAGGATCATTTCCTTGCTTCTAAGGTTCTCACCTGGGATTGTTTAACTTGCTTTGGCAAGCCCAGGGTTGAAATTATTTTGTTGGGATGAATTCATTTTGTTGTATTGAAATAATTTTGATAGAGCCAATTTATTTATTGCAACCTAGTTTATTTACTGGGGTCCAATTTATTTGCCGGAACATAATTTATTTGTCGAAGCTAGATTTATCTATTGGGGCAGGGTATTGTTGTGATTAGTGTGAGGTTCTATGAGTTGGTTGAATAATTATATTGGTATGTTATAGTCGCCCTACATTGCTAATTGTGTTGTATAGTCATAGTCTGAGTATGTTGATTATTGATGCCATGTAAAGTTGAGTAGAGGTTGAGACAAATTCTGTACAACATTGTCACCCTTGCTGCAAAATCATGGGATTTGAGGAGACTTTTCAAAATCACAGAAAAACCTTTAATGACTTAGAAAGAAGTCGGTACCAGCTACAGTTTGAAAAAACACTTGCACGAGGTGCTTGGAGCTACAATGCTTCCTTGGATCAAAGAGAAAAACCAAACAACAAACCCCTTTCAAGGGGGATACCTGTCATCCTACAGCTAGAGCAGATAACGAATTTGCAAAAAGAGTTGGAGGTAGGGAATTGGCTCTTTGCACTTGGATCTGATTTGAAGAACCTAAAGATGACCGCAAAAACTTTCCTTAATTTGGAGAAGCCGGAATCACATCTTTCTAAAGTGAGGCAATCAGATTTGAGGGTCCACAATGCTTGCTTTGATTCAGCCAAGATTCTTGGAGCATCCTTGTAAAGGAGTCAGACTTATAGTAGCTTCTTGTCTCAGTGAGATTATCAGAATAACTTCACTTATGCTTCCTTATAATGATGACATTATGGGGAAAGTTTTCTAGCTAATAGAAGAGAATCTTCAGGATCTATGTAACATCTTAGTTCTTTCCATTGAGAAGAGGCTCAAGAGCTTAGATCATCAAGAGAGACATTGGCAAGTAACATCCAAATTAGTGTCTTGTCACTATTTTCACAAGCTTGCAACTTGAGATATTGAGTCATCCACCATTGTTGAGCTCAAAGATCTGAACAAAAACACAAAGGAAGATAATTAGTAACAAAAAAATTATAATAATCTTGATCATAATATTGAAGACTTACAAAGGAACATGGCTACATAATAGATTCTTTAGATTGGAATTTATAAAGGTGGCTTTAGATTGGCCTCTTTGCAGTGAATTTCGACTAGGACTCATGTATAGAGAGGAGATCATCAGCAAAAGGTAATAGCAACAATGTACCCAATCCTCTACATAGATATAATGTGACAGCTCCAAGAGCATGAACCCCTGCACTCACAGTAATGCTTATTAATACACAATCAACTTCATAATGCAGCAACATCTCTCTAATCACACCATCATTTAAACTTTGCTTCTCAGGAAAATGCACATCCACTCTCAACGTTGAGGACTCATACTAATTTGAGTAATTATTAAGATCTGATTGTATTGAAGTATAGGGGCCTAACCATACCGTAATTCACTAGCATTAGATCCATTTTAACCTATGTTCAACACATCATCGATCCCGGTCATTAATTCAAAATGAACCCAATTACGATTATACCAACGATACATCAAAATTCAAAGTGAGCTTTTTTCACTTAGTCTCGATCAGATCATATCACTAGACTTAGCTGTGAATCTAGACAAAATAGCACTTAACAATCAAATTGTAGCCACATAAAATAGCTTTGTCTCTTTCAAATGAATCTGAACTTGTCCTTCAAGTTGTAACCATAATGCAAACAAGAAAGGCGATGAACTAACTATTACACTTTTGTTCACTTAATATAAAGATTCAATTTCTTACTGAACAAGATCTGAACATATTTGGAATCGTGCAATATTATCATAATCAAACCATGCACCTATTTTGCAGAGCCAAAATCAATTCTACAAGTCTTATAATCAACCAATCATTCACGTCTCCACTAGACAACTGGGGACCAACCACAAATTTCAAACTGAAATCACGCAGTACTATGAACATATTTGTTTGCACGAGTTATTTCATCTTTTTTGCCATACTAGCATTACGCACTGGGCCATCCTACACATTTGCGCTAGAAAGCAATAGACCACCAGATTGAAAATTTTGGACCATGAATTTACTATGCACAAGATCAGATATAAGATTGTGACAGATCTTAGATAGCCTTCAGATCAAATTCTTTCATATCTTCACAAATACAAGCTTGAATGAATCATATCGATGATGTTACAGAACCTTGCCACGGAATACAAACCTTTGGCCTTTTTAGAGTCTCAGTCACAAGAATTCGATCAAGAAAGTCTAAGTCTCGAAATAAGAATGAACCACGGGAATTTGACCCAATAACAAGAGTAAATTCAATTACTCTTTTCCATGATTGCTCTCCAATCATCTCTGATACCATGTTGATTTTCTAGGTCACCTACTAGAATAAGGTTTTTCTTCATCTAATAACTACTTCAACGATTAATTAAACATTAGTTTCACATAGCATTAAAATTCGATATCATTTAAGCAGTGATACAGAAGAAAAACATAAACTAATAAACATGAAAGAGAAGTAAAGTAACCACAAAACAATGAGATAAGAGGAACAAAAATTAGACAAACAGCCAGGGCATGTAATGTCCCTTCCTAAATTTTTCTAAATTTTCTAAGTCTTAGGAAATAAATTTTGACAATTTTGATTAAAGCTAACCCAAGGCAATTTTGGTGGAGAACATTGGAGAAATGAAATATTTAGTTGCTAGTGGAATATGGGACCCACAAGGAAAATGCACTTGGGCAAAAAGCAATTCGAATTCCCGAAGGAAAAATCGAATTATGGAGGAGCCCAGAAGGATGCATGGCCAAGCACTTATAAAAGGAAGGAAAAAGGAAGTCATTGGGGTCTTTTGTTCATTTGAGAAATCGATTTGCCTTAGCTGCTTAGCTAAGCCAACATTGTGTTGTTCAGCACAAGAGCTTCCCAAGGAGAGAAGCTCAACCTTTCTTCGATGGACTTTGAGTGCCACCCAAGGAAGGCTTTCCTTACCTTGTGATCGGAGGACTCAGCATCTACAGGTCCCACGCATTTCAAGAGAGCCTACGACGCAGTTTGGAGCTAGCCCTGCGCAGTAGAGGGAGATAGCTTGTGGTTGTGGAGCTAGGTTGTGGAGGAATTGTCTGAAGCAGCTACAGGAGGGATCCTTAGCCATTTTCAGGAGTGCTTGAGCAGTTACAGACCGAGAGAAGTCGTCTACACGCAGTTCACATCAATCATTCATCAGGGACTACGTCATCATCTCTATGATTGCACAGTCATAGGAGGGCAGCGTTTTGGGGTAGCACTTGCCGGAGGAATTTGGGGCTGAGGTATTGGGGAAATACTTGGAGGGGCCTTGGAAAGATTTTGCTAGAGTTTTGGGGGCAGTGAGTGACAGCAGCAGGCATAGTGACAGAATTCGAAATTAGAGGGCCAAGATGTGAAGGGTTTGTTTTTGAAGTTTGGAATTGGAGAAAACCCTTTATGGTTTTTTCTGGGTTTTGGATGAGGATCACATTCCCAAATTCCTAGAATTTTCTAGGCAATTTTCAGTAGGTTGATCAAAAGCCAAAGTCAGGCAGCAGTGCAATTTTCTGGAGTATTGAGCTTGGATAGATGTTGGGCTTTCTTGTATTCATCACCTGGTGCTTGTAGCTTGCCTTGGGCAAGCCCAGGTGCATTTTCTTCAACTTATTGTACCACAACCTTATCATTTAATAAAATCTTGGCCAATTTATGGAGTTGGTGCAATTTCTGGTTTATGTGTATGAATTTCCGAATTTTTCTGTGTTGCAATAATTGCATGTCTTTGTTATCACTGTAAATTTTCCATTCATAATATTATAGTGGTATCAAAGCATGTTCTTGGACAGAGTGGGGAACAAGTGTAGGTGATGCCACCGAGGTACCAAGGAGTGGTTTTTCCTAGAGGTCGTGGTAGAGGCAAAGGTAGAGGTCGCGGGAGAGAAGATAACCCAAACCCGTTTTCAGACACAGAGATAGAAGCACGAAGAAGATGAGCAGCCCGAACCAAGGGGCCCTTACCGTGTTTTAGAAGTTGCTAAGAACTAATCAACAGATGGTGAGACAAGGGCAGATTATGATGGATATGATGCAGCAGGAGATGGGGTTGCAAGTGGGGGAAGCCTAGAAGGGGCAACAGAGCCTCAAGGTGATGGGTGTTCCAAAAAAGGAACTAGTCGTACATACCAACTCCCACACACTCCACAGCATGGGCAGGCTAGCAGACCTTCGATGCCACATTTCGTAGATGGCTCGGAGTCAAAGAGGGAGTTAAATCGAGATGCAGATTCGGTTCATTCGGTTGCATCCAGTATCGATGAGTATGAGGGGTTGGATGCCTGAATCAAGCGGGTGATGTCCTTTAGTGAATACATTCATGATTCATCTAAAGGAGAGACGTACCACGGGGACTTGGAACCATTATAAAGGAGGATCTTCTAACCAGGATGTGCAGAGACTAACAGGGAAGGTCACACTCCCAAACTTTGATGGAGGAGCAAAGAGTTCAGTCAGAGCATGGATACAAAAGTTGGACACCTATTTTCACTAAACCATTCGATTTGCCACCCTTTACTTGGAAGGGGATGCCCAAGAGTGGTGGCACCATGGGCTAATCACATTGCGGCACATCAACATCACATCTTATTCAAAGTTCACTAGGGGGCTATTGGAGAGGTTCGAGAGGAAGGACCTGGAGCTACACTTCAGGGAGTTAGCCCACCTGAGATAAACAGGCAGCGCAGAGGCATTTATCACCTAGTTTCAAAGATTGGCATTGATGGTGACGAATATTTCAGAGAGTCAATTGATTATGTTATTCGTGGAGGCGCTTGTTGAACCTTTGTGTGGTTGGGTGAGGGCCTACAAGCCCACATCACTTCAGGATGCCATTTCTAGGACCCAAGACATGATTTCTGCAATGCCCAAGAACCAGGCCTTTGTTCCCACAAGGCCTACAGCCCCACCGAGCAACAGAGATGCGAGACCACCACAGAGAGATGGAGGGCGTGATCAGTTGGATGATGACACATGGAGGGACCTCAAAAGGAGGAGGTTGTGTTTCACGTGCCAGGAACCTTGGGCACCAAGGCACAAGTGCACCAAGGGCAAGGCCGATTTCATTGAGGCGTTCTCAGATAGTGAGCCAAAGGAGGAGGAGACCAAGGTAGTAGAGGAGCTGACGGACGAGGGAGGACCATCAAGAGCCGGAGGGCCACCACTACCTCTTCATGGAGGAGGATCGTTTGCCCCAACAGAAGGAGTCATTGCCTCAGTTCGAGGTGTGTCGAAGTATCTGACACTCAAGATCAGAGGGATCGTACAGGGGCAGCGTGTGTCAGTTCTGGTTGACAGTGGGGCCACCCACAATTTCCTTGATGCCCAGATGGTGGAGCGTAGGGGCATCCAGACAGCCACTCTAAGGGGTTTTTAGTTTTGGTGCCAGGAGACCGAATCATGCAATGTACGAAGTACATTCTTGGGTTGACCTTGCAATGGGGAACTACTCACTCACTGATCATTTCTTTGTGGTTGATATTCCAGACACCAATGTGGTCTTGGGAGTTCAATGGTTGTACACATTGGGGAAGGCCACCACTGATTGGCAGAAACTTGAGATGGAGTTCAAGGGGCCAAATGGAAGGTCGATGTTACTGAGGGGGATGCACTCTTATCCACCTCAGACAATTTCAGCCCACAGGATGGAGGTCGATCTACAACGTGGGGATGTAAAGTGGCCAGTTGAGTTGAGGATCTCTGAGACAGGGACACGGGCAAAGGCTACGCATCCAAATATATTAGCCTTGTTGTAGAAGCATCAGGGTGTTTTTGGAGATGTTCCACTAGGTAGACCACCAGACCGTGGATTCGAGCACACTACTGAGCTAGAGGATGGGGTGAACGCAGTCATCACCACCCTTTATAGGCACCCAAAGGCCTATAAGGATGAGATAGATCAGTCAATTCAGGAGCTATTGAGGTTGGGACACATCCAGCCTAGCTTGAGCCCATTTGCTTCTTCCGTGGTGTTGGTGAAGAAGAAAGATGGGACGTTGCGTATGTGTATAGACTATCGAGCCCTCAATAAAAAGACTTTGAAGAATAGGTATCCAATTCCACGCATAAATGAGTTGATGGATGAAATTAGAGGAGCTAAATACTTCTCTAAGATAGATTTGCATTCGAGGTACCACCAAATATGTGAAAATTCCAAATTTGAAATACTACTGCAGTGATAGATTTATTTCGCCTACTTATTTATGATAAGTTATTTACGAATTTCTTTCCGTAAATTCTGAAATAAATACAACTGCAGTAATCACTTAGCCATAAGCAAAGAATAGAAGAGAACAGATATAACGCAATAGAAACAATCACATGTACATAGTTATTTTTGGACAATTGTCCCTGAAAAAACCCAATGCGGGAAAGCTAGTGCAGTAGACGAGGGTTTGTATTATTCTTCAGCAGTGAAAACCTTTTACAATAAATAAACGAGCAGATTTCTGAAGAATATATCTGAGATAAATTCTTCGAATCCCCTTGAAGAATTTCTGACACCCAGAAGGCACCCTAACTTCCTCTGTGTCACTCTGTGTAATCTTCCGCGCAGTCCAGCGTATGGACTGCGTCACTCTGTGTGGGCACTCAGTGTTGCTGCTCAGCGCTGTCCTCTGTGGCCCTATGCGTCCTCCTCTTGCCTTTCTCTGTCACTCCTGACTTCCCCTTCCTTCTTTTGCCTCTGCAACTCTCCCTCTGAATCGAATTATCTTCCTTCATAATCGATTTCCTTCGAGTACTAAGTGTGTGCCCGGCTTGCTTTTCAAATGACCCTCAAGTGTTCTCTTATAATCTTCTCGTTGATGAATCAACAACCCAGATTAGATATCTGATCAATGGCTAAGATTAAAACATGACTTGATCTTCATTCTCTACAAGATTCTCACTCTGTTTTATTAATTACCTTAAATTATTTAATTTCCCTAAGTTTAGGCTGAGGGTCCTCATTAAAATAAATAATTATTTTAATAAAACATGAACTGAGTGGAATTTCCACAAACGGTTTCTGGGTTCTTTGGAATACTGATGTCCAAGCCTCCTCACCAAATTTGAGACTTGGAACACTTTCCAATGCTACAAAAAATCAACGAGATACGCAAGAGGGAACACTTTCCAATGCGTCCATCAGTGGTGCTATGGTCGCTATCCTCATTTCCCAACTCATTTGCCTGATGAGAGGTACTTCCCAATCCCGGACTACAAGGGTAGGATGTATGCTAGGTCATCATCAGGAGAAGGTGAACCACTCATCCTGCTCATATGCCATAGGAGAAGGTGAACCACTCATCCTATGCATATGTCAACCAACATGGGGTATCACAGGGGAAGGTGAACCACTCACCCTGTACACAACGCACCACTAGGGGAAGGTGAACCACTCACCCTATACACAGTGCACCACTAGGTGAAGGTGAACCACTCACCCTATGATCGCATCATAGCTCCAAGAAGCACCCCCAAGCCCCTCAAAGCTCCTAGAGCTCAATGTCCAACTCATGCGAGACCCTCATAGGAGGGTGTTTTCACGACTCCAAGTCTCTCACGGAAGGTTAAGAATTTGACCTTTCGCAAGGGCTTCATGAGAATATCTGCGACCTTCTCATCAATCCCAATATGATGGAGCCTTATTGTTCCTTGTTGTACCATATCCCGGATAAAGTGGTACCTAATTTCAATATGCTTGGAGCAGTCGTGGAACACGAGATTCTCTGAAAGACGAACCCCACTTTTTTTGTCGCAATAGATCACGGTGGTATCCAGCATATGCTCAAGCAGCTCACTAAAGAGCTTCCTAAAGAGCTCACTAAAGAGCTTCACAACATGCCATACTAGCTGCAATGTATTCAGCCTCAGCGGTGCTCAAAGCAACTGATTTCTGCTTCCTACTCATCCAGGATATCGAGGCAGAACCTAGTGAAAAGCAACATCCAGATGTGATCTTGTGATCCACCACACTGCCAACCCAATCAGCATCAAAATGTCCATGGAGCCCCAAATTCCCAGCAGTGTATCGCAATCCATAGTTGATTCTGCCCCAGAGATATCTCAAGAGATTCTTGGCAACAATCCAATGTATGTGATGAGGCTCGACCATAAATTTACTCAACGTATTCACTACGAAGCATATGTTTGGACGAGAGTTCACCAAGAACATCAGGGCCCCCACGAGTTGACGATACTTAGAAGGATTTCCCAAATTGGGCCCAGTACCACTTCCACATAGCTTCTTGAAGTTGAGTTCCATCGGAGCAGTCACAAACTTGCAGTCCAACATCCCAAATCTTTCAAGTAGCTTCACAATATATTTTCCTTGAGAAAGGAAAATCTCACCTGACTTTTGTCGAACCTCCAAGCCTAGGAAGTAGTGCATTAGTCCTAGGTCCTTCATCCCAAATTCGAAAGCCAACTCCCCCTTGCATCGATGAATGAGAGGATGTGCACTTGTCAGAGAGAGATCGTCCACATAAAGTACCAAAATGAGAGGCCTATCATTTTCAACCTTGGAAGTAAAGGTTCGAATCAGCTTTACTTCTTGTAAACCCCAGGTTCATAAGATAGTTGTCGACCCTCTCATACCAAGCCCTGGGGGCTTGCTTCAACCCATAGAGGGTTTTCTTTAACTTGCATACATGTAACTCTTGATCCAAAACTTCGAACCCCACAAGTTGCTCTACATAAACTTCCTCCTTAAGTGAACCATGCAAGAAAGCAGTTTTGACATCCATTTGATATAGATTCCATCCCTGAGAGGCAGCAAGGGCAATAATCGAACGGATGGTGGTATATCAAGCAACCGGTGCAAATATCTCATCATAGTCCACACCTCTGAAATCGGATTCGTCCCCCAAGGGGACCGAATCCTGAATCTGGCGAATCGGATACGATTCGGCCAAATTCGTACCTGATTCATGAGGTACGACTATATCCGTACAAGGTATGGCAAATCATGATCGTACCCTATACGAATACCCGCCGTCCCAAAAAATAACGCTTTTTTTTAAATAAAAGACCCATTTCAGTCATTCTTTCTCACCATTTTCGTTTTCTGAAGTGAGCAAGGAGCAAGGGTGAGCAAGGAGGAAGGGTTAGCAAGGAGAAAGGGAGTTCTTTCGAAGAGGTTCGAGCATCCGATAAGTGCACTGTCCCTCTATATTTTGCATTTAGTTTGCTGTTAGTGTTTGCATGTGCATATGTTTTATATATTTGGTTATTTTTGTTTATTTTTTACAGTATTCATGGCTCAATCAAAGGCAGCAAGACAAGGGCAAAGAAAGGGGAAGAATGTCCCCATTGGAGATGCCCCTCCTGTCCCTCTTTCATCAGGGTCTGCAAGTATTCCATCCATTGGAAGTGGGGCTGCAACAGCAGCTTCAAATGTGCAGGGAAAACAAATTGTTGACCCCAAATACCCATTGTGGAAATATGTGACAAGAGAGGGAGGGGCAGCAAAAAAGGGAGGAGGAGGAAATTGTTCATGGAAATGCAATTTTTGCAATGGCCATTTCACTTGCACATATTTCCGTGTGAAAGCTCATTTGTTGGGTATTCCAAGTTGTGGCATTAAATGTTGTACAACAATTGAATCGCCAAAGAGGAAGGAATTGGAGAAAGAGCAGAGTATTGGTGAGGCAAATGTGGCAGCAAAATAAAAAAAACCAAGAATGATGACCCCCTTCCATTCTTAAGGAAAAGCAGCAACAAGTTCCCTTTTGAGACTTTTAGTAGGGGAGAATTAGCAAAGAGAAAGGCAACTGCAGTTGGTCCAATGGACAAGATTTTCCAAAATGAGAAGAGGGAAGAGCTTGGTCTCACCATTGCATTTTTTTTCTACCAGAACTTCATATCCTTTAATGTTGCATGGTCACCTCTATTTATTGAGATGTGTCGAGCTCTTAGTCATGGGGCTCCATCAGGGTATGTGCCTCCTGGGTCAGAGAAGCTCAGAACCACATTGTTGACAAAGGCAAAGAAAGAGGTGGACAAAATGTTTGAGCCTATTAAATCAGCATGGCCAACATCTGGGGTTAGCATTGTTTCTGATGGATGGACAGATCCAGCACGCCACCCACTCATCAACTTCATGGTGTCATCCTTGAATGGTCCAATTTTCTTGAAATCAGTGGATGCACTTGGACAGTACAAGGATGCACAATATATGGGTGAGTTATTTATTAAAGTTATTGAAGATGTAGGTGTCGATTCTTGTGTGCAAATCATTACGGATAATGCACCTGTTTGCAAGGCTGCTGGCATGATTGTGGAAGAAAAATATCCACAAATATTTTGGACACCTTGCATTTTCCATTCATTGAACTTGGCACTAAAATCTATTGCTTCTGATGTGCTATGGATTGGAGCCATTATTGAGGATGCACGGCATATCCGCAACTTTTTACAAAACCATACAATGCCCTCACTATCTACAAGGAGTACAACAATCTATCATTGTTGAAGATTGCATATACACGGTTTGCCTCTTCATTCATCATGGTGAAGAGGTTGAGGGAGGTCAAGACCGCTCTTGGGTCCATGGTTATTTCAGAGTTTTGGTCTTTTTGGAGAAAGACAGATCAAGCAGCCTCAAAGAAAGTGAAGGACACAGTGTTGGATGATCTATGGTGGGAGAAGGTAGATCTAGTTATTCAGATCATGGAGCCTATCATTTCCTTGCTCCGATTTGCAGATACAGACCAACCCATCCTAGGAGAGGTTTATGAGGGATGGGATTCCATGATTGAGTCTATGAGGACCATTGTTTTACAAAGTCAGTGCCCAGAGTATGAGACATCACCTGAGGCCTTCTTCACCGGCATACAGGATATTCTTGTCAACAGATGGGACAAGAATTGCACACCTTTACATTGTTTGGCTCACTCCTTGAACCCAAAATACTGCAGCCATGAGTGGCTGAACGGTGGACCTTCCCACAGATTCCCTCCCCACATGGATGGTGAAATCTCACAGGGGAGGAAAGATGCATTGAGGAGGATTTTTCAGGAGAGGGCATCCCTTGATGAGGTGGAGGATGCCTTTGCAGATTTTTCCACTGGCATTGGGCGATTTGCAGCCTATGATGTGATTCAAGATAGGGGGGCTAAGAAGCCCTATTCTTGGTGGGCAACTCATGGGGCAACAAGCCCTCCTCTGCAGCAGTTAGCCATGAGGCTCCTCTCTCAGGTGACTTCATCCTCTTGTTGTGAGAGGAATTGGAGCACATATGGGAATTTGTATAGTGTGAAGAAGAGCAGGCTTGAGCAGTCCAAGGCAGAGACAATGGTGTATGTGCACACCAACCTTCGTCTCATCTACAGGCAGAGGGAGGATTGGTTGAAGGGAAAGACAAAGATGTGGGATGTCTTTCCTGATGATATGGGTCTGGACAACAGTGTTGAGTTGGCATTGGCCAACTTGGATCTCAATGCGCCAGTGCTAGAGCCTGTCACATTTGATGATGGAGTAGAGGCGTCATCCTCCACACCAGCAGATGCAGAGATGATAGAGGAGGAGGATGCATCAGAGCCAGAGGAGAGCAGTGGTGAGCATGATGATCGGGATGAGGACAGTGATGTTGATTATGATGATGAGGATTGATGACTCATTGACTCTAAGTCTCTGACTCATTGAGGCTTCAGGCTTGTAGTCTTGTAGACTGTAGTTTTTTTGTATTTTGTTTTCTATTTCTATTTGCCATTGGCAGTGTACTTATGTAACACATTTTGATTCTGATGACTTAATGAGAAAACTACAGTATCTTACTATCTTCAATCTTGTCTTTCTGAGTAAATTTTACAAATGTATGATGTATCAATGTATCAATGATCATTATGAGTATCTAAGATGATAGATCTTAAATCTATGTTTTAATCAATGAATTTTGTATGAATTTGTGTAAAATATATCTAATTTTTAATATATATATATATATATATATATATATATATATATATATTTTTAAATATATATAATTTTTAATAAAATAATATATAACGTATCATATCCCAAAAGTATCCTGTTTCGGGGGTCACCGTACCCGAATCTGATTCCTCGAATCCCCGTATCCCCGTATCAGGTGACTTAGGTCCACACCTTCCTTTTGAGATAAGCCTCGAGCAACGAATTTGGCCTTGAACTTTTCAACACTCCCATCAGCTCCATGTTTGATTTTGTAAAGCCATTTCAAGGTGACAACAGACTTGTACTTGGGTCTAGGGACCACATCCCAAACATCATTCTTCATGATTGACTCATACTCTTCATTCATTGCATCCTTCCAAACTTTGTGCTTCACAGCTTCTTCGAACGTGCAAGGCTTCGTTTGAACAATGGTGCTCATGGCAGCTAAGTACCCTTGGTACCTGTTCGACTTCTTACTTTCACGAAATGTCCCCCTCGGTGCAATGTCTCTCTCGAAATTTTCGAGAGTGTCTCTAAGCCATGAGGGTCTCCTTTTTGAGGAAGAGGGCTCATTAGGAGGTGGATCAATGGGATCCATCGGACCTTCAACAACGGGTATCGATTCATTCTTTGGTTCTTCCTACTTTCTTGCATCTTCATCTTTGTTCTTCCTTGGAATAGGAAGATCTCTAACCTTTCCAAGGGCAGCATCTTCATTGAAGGTGACATCATGACTTATTTCCACTTCCCTTTGACCAAGCACATAGATTCTATATGCCTTTGAAGTTTCATTGTAGCCCACAAAGCTTCCCTTCTTCCTAGATGCATCCAGCTTGCTTCTCTTTTCTTTCGGCACATGAAAATACACGGGGCTATCGGTGAAAACTTCTTCGAGATTTTTGGATTCCAATGCTTGGTGTGGGCATCTATTTTGAACATACACAATAGTGTTGGAAGCTTCTCCCCATAAGAACTTCGGTAGGCCTTGGTCATGAAGTATGGCACGAGTAGCTTCAATGATGGTTCGATTCTTGCTTTCGGCAAGTCCATTTTGGTCAGGAGTATATGCAGTAGTGGTCTCCCTCTTAATACCATCTTCTCTACAATAGTCATTGAACTCATTTGACTCATATACGGTTCCATTATCAGTCCTCAAAATTTTGAGATTCTTCCTTTTTTGATTTTCAACCAAGGCTTTGAAAGAGTGGAACCGCTTGAACACTTCGTCCTTCTTCAAGATATAGATCCAAGTTTTGCAAGAGAAGTCATCCACAAAAATAGCATAGTACAAATATCCTCCCAAAGATGTTACGGGCAACATACCAGACAAATCAGAATGGATCAATTGTAGAATGCCGGTAGTCTTACTATCACTAGAGGGAAATGGTCCCCTTGTATGTTTTCCTTCAGCACGACCCTGACAAGCACCTTCATGTTCTACTTTGAATTCAGGCATACTTGTGACCATCTTCCTAGTATCGGGTAGAGCTTTATAATGAAGGTGAGCAAACCTTCGGTGCCATAATTCAGATTGAAGAGAAGTGTTCCCAAAGGAATTCCTTCAACCTTGAATCCAAGTGTAAAACCATCTTTGAATTTTCTTTGCCAAATGCATACATTCCCATCAATAAATGCCACTTTAAAGCCTTTGTCTTTCATTGTAGTTACTCGCATCAAAATTTATCCTCAAAACTTACCAAACTCTAATTACTGCAATTTGAATAGGAAATTAATGCATTCATACATACCTGATTATCATGTTTGAAGATGATACTGAGCTACAGTGAATCCAATCTATTGTTGTTACCAAAAGGACCAAAACCACTGAGCACAGCTTTGGTACTCGGCTCCAATATACTTCAGATTCGAGGTACTCTGGCCCCCGTGTCCAAAACTTTAAAACAATTAAGCTCAAGGTTTCTTCTAAGAATTTCTTGCTGTCTATGTGAATTCTCCAGAAAAAATCTCCCCCCCCCACCCCTTATGAGTTTAAATTTCTTTTATACATCTTGAGACCACCGTCTCATTTTTTTCATCCAACCTTCTGTCTCCCTTGCCTCTCGGCACGTGGAGCTTCAACTTAGTCATTCAACTTCTCCACTGTTCGGAAGAAGCAATTTCCTTTTATCCTCTAATTATTCATACTTTAGATTTAACTTTTAAGATAAATTTTAATTTGTTTAATTTATTTTTTTACTTTTAATAAAATATTCTAAAATCTAATTATTATTTATTAAATGTAATGAATTTTATAATTTTAATTAATTTATAAAATCAATTAGTTCGTAATCTGGTATAAATATTTTGTTATTAATTAATGTATTGACTTGTATATTTTATAATGGTGGTACACATTTTAAGTTTCTTGCTCAACATTTTTATCATACTTTGGTGTGTTTGGGTATTTATTTCACAAACCCATTTATTACCCTATACTTAGACATGTTCAATATTGATTAGTAGGTATACTAGTGCAATACATACGTTGCATGCATATGTAAATGAAGGATTTGACCTTGCATACATAATACATCTTGTACATACGTTGCATGCAGTACATACGTTGCATACATAATACATCTTGTACATACGTTGCATGCAGTACATACGTTGCATACATAATACATCTTGTAGATGAAGGATTTGACCTTGATTTAAATGAAGAGTAACGATCCCTTCCACTTTCACGGGGTAGGTGGCATTGTCTCCAAGTAAGATCTCCAAATTAGTTTCCTTTTCAATCAAATTTGAGAGGGTCTCTTTGTACCCAGTGAAGTGCCTTGAGGCACCACTATCAATCAACCAATTGTCCAATGTGTCAGCGGAGAGGCTATAGTGAGGGCAAAGATAAGATAAAATTCATTTTTCTTATCTACAACATTAGATTCCTCATACCTGGAGTTTCTTGACTTCTTAGTAGGTCGATTATTTCCATATCATGCAGCCGAAGCATTCCTGTTTCCTTTGTTGCCAACCCTGTTATTCCTTTGATTGTTGTTGCCCTTGAAATTGTTGTGGTTGTTGTTGCTGTCATCATCCCGAGGTGTATCCCTTTTATTAGGACACTCTCTAGCAAAGTGGCCAAACCTGTTACAATTGAAGCATCTTCCCTTCCATCTTTGAATCCATGTCTTCCTTGACATTGTTTCTTTGGACCCGCATTGTCTAAAGATCATCTTGCTGGATGAGCAAAACTTGTATTTTGAATTTATTTTTCCACACATGCGCAATTTGTCAAGGTCGGCCAGAATTGTAATGTAGGCTCACAAGCCCCAAAAGTTATGTCACACACCCATAGTCATGGATATAAAAAGGAGATGCATGATGCTCATTTCATCATTCATTCATCTCACACATCTCTCTCTCATCTGATTGGTTAGTACAGCCTTAGAGGCTTCTCTCTCCTCCACACATGTGAAACAGGAAGCTGCAATTTTCGGAGTGATTTAAAGCTTTTCTGGACAGCGTTGACCAGAGTTGACTTTGGGTCAACTCTGATCATTTGACTGTGTTTTCAGCTTAGAAATCTGATTTGAAGAGGCCACAGCTCGAGGCGCAAAAACCGAGGTCAAACGTTGAGTTTGACTGCAGCTGACCTCTGCAGTCAAAACCGAAACGTTGACTGTTGTTTTGACCGCAGACTTTGACTTCTACGTTGACCAGATTTGTGGATTGTTTTGGACTGTGTTTGACTTTGAAGGTTGAGTTTGACTAAGTTTGACCGAGTTTGGAGGCTGAATTGCTGGTTTGACCAGTGAAGACGTTATTGGCTAGGGCATCTTGTTGACTGTTGTAAAAGATATTCTCTCTCTCTGCTAAATAAGAAGAATTACAAGAATATTTGTGTCTCTTGTCTTGGCTTGTCTTCTGTCGATTTGTTTTATGTTCTATCAGCATTTACTTTCAATGGTTATGTGATTGCATATCTGAAATTGAATTGGGCTAATAAGAAAGATTGAAGTAAACTGCCCTGAGCATAGAACATACCATGGTTAACTAAAATGAACACAAGGCAATCCACCAATGTGCAGTGCAAGTGTTGTTCTTTCAATTAATAATCATTTAGTGAAACATATCAGATTTTGTCCTGGTGGTGGATCAAACAACAAGGTAGAGTTATCCCCCTTATGGGCCTTATTATTTGTTGCAATTGACTTTTAGGTAAAGGAATTGCATATCTTTGTTGATTCCAAGACTGATATTGAATGGATGAATGGTAAAATCAGCATTGGTGTTGCTCATTTATACCACATTATTGAGGAGATTAAACAAGAAGCTCACAAATTGGAATGGTTGGAGAATAAACACTCATGAGAGAGCTGAATACCAAAGCAATTCATTAGGATGATTGATGGTTTTGGGTCCAATTCAGTAAATGGTTCTTGTAGGATTTTTTTAGTTTGAGCTTTATCTTTTGCAACCTTTTTTGGTTTTGGTCCCATGGACAAGACATAGTCATTATCATACCAGTAGGTCATCAAATGTATATTTTCAAACTTGGAAATATAAGTTTTTTCCCAGGAAAAGAAAAAAAACAATTAGTGAAGAGGCGTCAATCAAACAAAATCTCACAATACCTGGATTTCCTATACAAAGGTGTCTAGTTATAGGTTGAGCATCCTTTCTGATGCAATCTTTTATTAGCCTACCTACTATAATAAGTGTTTCAAAGTAGGTGGGCATAGCTAAGACACAAGACACTATTATTATTACATGTATCAATAGCATAACATATAATTAGCATTAGCAGTGTCATCTCACATGATTGACAACAACTTTATACGAAAAGAATATATGACAACATGAGATACCAAAAGAATAATATGACATAAAAACATATTAGGACCAAGGACTTTTAACTTTCTTCAACTGAATTTGACTGAAAAGGACTACATATTGTAACTATTCCTCAATGTATAAAAGCATAAAATCTGGAATTCACAAAAATTGGAAGAATAGAAAATTTGTTTTAGTAGCTGGTACATTGTTGACAAAAAGAAAGTTAAAGCCTTTGCTAAATGAGAAGGCTTAGAGTTACCATGAAACTCCTGAAAAAATTAGTGCTTTTTATTGAGTAACAAGAGAAGATGCTTTGACTGGAAGTGAATGCAGCCTCAATAGAGTCAAACAATCAATGACTCCATAAAGCACCCACAGCTTGAGTATAAGCTCAATGAACTAAATACCAAGGGAACGTCATGAAAGACGTCACAAAAATATTTTTGGATCGAATTTTTCTAAGGCGTGATCTTCACAATCAAGCGGTACCTATTCAAGATGCTGAAGAGGGATTGTGCAAGGATCGTCATCTGGTTCAACATTTTTTTCATCATTTATTACTCTAAAGTAGGTGCTGGAGTCTCAATTACATCAACAATGTCTTACATTAGTTGATTTATAAACATTTGTCGATGATAATGTGTAGTAGAGGTAACTGTATTGGTAGCTTTTGGGTGGAGATATAAACCCGCAGCAATTTGGCTGTGCATTGGGAGGCATACAATGGTGTTGCGTTGGCAGGTCCATGCAACATTGACCATACGAGCCTGCTCCTCACCGGGCACAAGTGTTTGACAGGTGCCATATGCAGGGAGACTACCATGTAGAAACAATACGACACAGCTCGACAGTTTAGTGGGCACAACTTCACCCCTGCACCCGAGAATATTTATCCTCACCTGTATCTTCTGTGCATGCAACATTTTCATGGAACTTATCACGGAAGTCCTTCTTATTAAGTATTTGTGAAATGCTGAGATTTGTGTCGGTGAAAGAGGAATCGTAGATGCAGCTTCATTTATTGAAACACAACTGTTATGTTTATTCCGTCCTATTCAAATTATTGTTAATGTAAGCTGATATGTTGCTGAAATTGTGTTCTAGAAGCCACGGAATTCATCTCATGCGGCCATATTTGTTTGTTCTAAACAAGTTATATAGAAATGTTAAAGAATTAATGACTAGACTGACTGGTCATCGGCGACGGATATTAAATTCCTCTAGCTACCAGTCCTTTCCCTGGTCAATCCAGGTGAATGAAAGATTTATCAACCTAGTCTAGCTAGGTTTTTGGCCTAGGCCATTTTATGAAGGCTATGGCAAAATCTATTGGGAAACTAATCCAATGACTAGAATTTCCATGTTAACTTTTATTGTACTGAGTTTATCCTGTAGAGATATGTGGAGCTACTGTTCAAATCTAATAAACAACAACTTCCTCGGATAAGGAGTTACAGAAATGATAATATGAACATTCCAAATTTTTCGAGCGTTTGTCCTTTCTCTGACCAAACAATATGCCAAAGCAAAAGCAACAGCGGAAAATGTAACCATTCGAAACTGAAATATAAAAAGAAAGAGGATCTCAAGGGCATACTTCGGTTTTTGAGTAGAGCAGAGCATGAGCGAAATATAAAATGTGCAAGTCTTTAATCCTGCAAGAAATATGTATTGTTGCTCAAGCCACACTGTCAGTTCTACCTCTAAGAAAGATTTCTAAGGCCGCATACCTGTTTTTGTGAAGAAGCTGAATGAACATAGTCAATGCCCCCTGTAACAAGCTTTGAGTCGCGGGTACTTCCAAGGGAAAACTGGTTTCTGTGACGCACGGGACTATTAAGCAGATTTCTAATAGAAGGTCGTTGAATCGAGTTTCTAGTAAACCCATTGTGAATTCGTCTGTCATTATATGTGCAATATTCTGCTTCATCCGAGCATCCACAGGTAACTCCAGAGTGTGCTGAATTTTCAGATTGAAATGAGAACGGATCTTCCATTTCGAACTAGACCCTTTGGATCTCGAATCCTATTTTTGGGCTTTAATTGCATCAGATAATTGTTCTCCGTGCAGCTGCAACAGACGACCAAATGTTTTTCGCTGATATTACACTAAATGTATGATTGACAACACCGAACAGAAAGAAATGCGTGAGCCATCCTCCCGCCAATATGAGTGAATTTGTACTGGGTTTTGGTATTTTGAAATGCTCGTCCACGCAAAACCCCGACGGCCCCACCTTGTTCGGCACAGTGAATCCCCAAAAAGTGTGTTAAGACACTTGTTCGGCGAGTCAGGATACTATGAGTGGGTGGGTCTCGCCTGGGGGATTCTACCCAACGTCTCTAAAAACTTCTTTTCCCATCGCACCGAGCTACAATGAACAAGTTCTCGTGCCATTTATTTAGCTTAAAAAAAGGTGGGTCCACCTAGATGGTTTAGTTAAGTTAAATTTGCATCACGCAAGGATATAAAAGCGAGCTCACGTAGAATTAACCAAGCGATAATTTATATTGGGCCATCCCAGAGGTTCATTAATCCCATAGGATCTGTTAAGAAAGAAAGAAAGAACGAATTTTTAATGTCTACAAGGTTAAAAATAGTTTATGGGACATAGATCATGTGAACAACCAGGAACAAATTAACGGTGGGCTAGCCCGGAGGCCTTACAACCCGAAGGTGGTATTAAATTTGTTTTTTCAACGCGTCGAGCTACAATGAGTGGGATGACGTGCAAAGGAGTTGTGATGGGGCAGAGATATATATAAGGTGAGGTAACTCCTTCAGTGTATATGTATATTGTATCAGTGAAGACATTCAAAAATCCTTTAAGGCTCAAGGGAAAATCCACTATTGCGAAAATTGAATAAAAGGGCCGATTTTAATATTAGGGCATATGTTTGGATATATTTTGATTTGGAACTACAAATTTTGGCCTCGCACTAATATTTTTTTTTGTGCTTGTGTGTTAACATTGGCCTCGCACTAATATTTTTTTATTTTTTTTTGTGCTTGTGTGTTAACATTGGCCCTGTGTTTGACTAACATTTATATATGTATGTTAGAGCGAGATCCCCTGAGGCACAATTTTCGATGTAATTTTGTATAAGTTTGTATGTGCGCGTTGCGCGATGGAGTCAAGGGGATTTGGAGTGGGTCAAATCCCTAATTTTTATGTAAAAGGGTTTTAAGGGTAAACTATGGGCCTCAATCCATTGTTTGAGACCATAGTATCTGTGCATTAAGAAAATATAAATAGATAGATAGATCAAATCTAAGATAACAGATAGAAGTTGATGAATATAATGTATATGCGTATGTAATACGTTGTAAGGGTTTATCTGGGTTGGGTTGAAAGGCTCCTGATGGCTGTGTGCACAGAGACCTAGTCCTGGCTGTGTGCGAATTCCGTTGGCTATGTGCACGGAAGGGTTTTGTAAGGGGAAGTCTGTTGTATTGAAAGGTTCTGAAGATTAATAGAAAGGAAATATTTTGATGAACTTCTTATATTATTGGTCTAAGTTATTGATGCTTGTGTTCTGTTAAGATCACATTGTTTCGTGTCTTGTTTATTGGTTATTGCGCAACAGATATATGAGTTACACGCTTGCCTTCTGACTTGCCTTCGTAGTGGAAGCTTTATCGGACACCCTAGCCTGAGAAAACCATTGCTTTCTTTCTATTGTTCCCATTGCTTTCAGAGTGGGAAGGTCAGCCAGAGTGGGACTGCAGGAAGTTAACGCTTCTCATCCATTGTGGCAGGTAATACTATTTTCTAATATGGAGGTTAGTCGAGCAGTCATTAACAAGGATTGAGACTCCAGCCATAACAGTGAATTCAGGGTCTTTTTATGACTATAATAATGAAGTCTCTGGGCCAAGGAAAGATATGGATAAGGAAGCGATAGACAGAGATAATCAAGCAGTGGTCAGTCTAGAGAGAGGTAAGTATAGGGAGAGGTACGTTATAAGATATTATCTTCATATCGTCAAGAGCTCCGACAAGGGTTCCTTTCCCTCTAGTCAATATCCTTGGAACCCTATAGAGAGTTCAGGTGCTTGCCTACCAATGTCGAAACCCGTACGATAATAGAGAAGTTGTCGGCAAGGAAGTCCCCTTGTAATAAGGAAAGAAGCAGCTAATCGAGTGACCCACCAAAATGCAATAAGCCTAAATCATGGAACCAATGTCTAAAGGTGAGTTAATACGTATGCTAGGTGGTGAGTTGAGTTGGTTGCTGCTGCCGGAAATAAAGTAAAGCAAGTAGGCATATAAAGAGTAGTCAAGTTGAAAGTGCCTACCCCACGAGGCATTCATTCAGCACGAGGTTTGGGCATCACAAAGTAGGGTAAGTTAGTAAGAGGGAAAGGTTGGTCCTGTTCTACCAGATCTTATGCTTCAACCTACTTAGGATATGGAGGGAGGGGAAGTGCCTTTATCCCTTATAAACCCTAGCACCATTTCTTCTGCTAGGAATACGTAGGTAGGGGAGGCATTATGAGGAGAACTCCCTACCTTGGTTCCACATAACCTCCCACCTGAATACCTATTCCTGTTAGCCCTCTATGCTACTTGATTAATGAATCACTTATTCAATATTGTTATTAACCAACCCATCTCATTACCCTTCTCTTATCAGGACGGACGGGATTATCCAACCTTACCCTTACTTTATTACTCCCTTATCACCCTAGTCCATGGAGGGAGGGCTGCCCTTACCAATTGCTGAAGCCAGGAAGACTAAGTGGGTGGGATCATTGGAATAACTGCCCCGGATAGATTCTCAACAACAGCCAAAACTTCAGAGACATGGCTGGTTGGATGGATGGATGGTCGAGTAGCTCATAGATGGGTTCCCTTTTTCACAATTCTAATGCTGGATGGGACAAGAAACTTGCTGGTCGAATCCACCACAGATGGTCGCAGAATAAACTACATGGGCTAGGAAAAGAACAATGGTTGGAATGGCCGAAGAAACAGACTTATGGCTTGCTTCAACTTAGGTATGCCTGCCCTCTACCTTGACCCTAGAACCTTTCGCTACCAAACACACGGTTCTACCTAACGTACCTTGAGAGAACATAGGGCTCTACTCCTCGACTAGTGGAGATGCTACGACGAAGCGTTGCATACGTTGATGAACCATGAAAAGATAATAAGCCATACACATAGTAGCAAATTGCCAGTTGGAATAGCCACGTTCCCAATTGCATGTCATTTATGGGCTGGGCTCATTTGTTGGGCTGCTCGGTTGGGATACTCGGCTTCGCTTGGCTACTCGACCGGTGCTACTCGAATCAGCTTAGCTGAACGGTTCTTAGAACAATGTACGGGATGAAGATGCATTACATACAATGATTCGCCCATTTGAGGACCATATGCTACAGACAAGTGGCTATACGATTTCTTCCATAACTTCAAGCCAAGTACAACTCCACCAAGGCCACCAAGTATACGTAAGGCACCTGCCAAGTCCACATCTGCCAATGCCAAGTTCACAATAGAAGTGCAGCAGCCCAGAAACATTGTTATAATAGCCTGAAGCCCTGGATCATTGTGAGAGGAAGGAGGACTCCCTTTATACTTGGAGCCAGGAATAGGGACAAACTGAACCAAGTATAGTTCGAAGAGCTAAAACCACTTCAAGTTCAGGAGCTTCGTGAGAAGGAAGAAGAAGGTTCAAAGTAGGGAGGGCATTTCTTGCCTTAGAATGAACGCTGACCTGGGACTGGTTTATTAGTTCTCTACTTTGAGCCATGAAGTGCTTAGTGGTTAGTCGAGACTGCTATGAACAACCCTTTCTCTTATTAGGAATGGGTTAATATATCAATCTCATACCCGTCTTCTATCTATACTTTTTCCATACAATCTCTTTACCCTAGATGAACTTATGATTCCAACTACCACGTATGAACCTTCTTGGTCTCATGTTCCCACCGACGGAGCCCCGCTGAGACGATTTAGTAATTTGAAACCTTGTACCTTATCAACCTAGGAGATGATGCAGTACTTCCCAACCTCATGACCTTCTCTTATCAGCACCAGATTAGATCGGATCAACCTTACCCAGACTTTCACTTAATGCCTTCACCCTAGTCGACAGATGGAGTGCTTAACCTATTGCTTCAACTAGGAATATCTTAGTTGCTAGGCATGCTATTCACTACCTACCTACCTTACGACTTACAGACATGCCCCAAACATACTTGCACTTGCCTTCCCATAGAGAGGAGAGAGAGAGACCTCACCGCCTTCCAGACAGCTACCGCCAGGAAGAATTCTCTTATAAAGAAAGAAGGGAGTTCGGAAATTGAATTGATTATTGGTTCATCAATTTCGCTTTAGCAGCTGCACACTTCCCTTTAGTCAGAAGGTTCTTTCTCAATATGGTTTTCGGGCGGGTTACGAGAGGCACATTATATATGATCTTCTGATCATAGCAGGCGTTTTACCCCAAACCCACCTATGATTCAGATAAATGGGATAGATAAATAGTTAGTTGGGCTCCAAAAGGAAGTTGCCCCACTCTTTCACCTCGAACTGAAACAGTCAAATTATAACACTGAACTATGGGCTAACCCAAAGCAATTGATAAAAATGGATGGTTGGAATGGAAGGAAGAGCTTCACATATAGCTGTTGGATGGATGGATGGACTGAAATGCAAAGAACGACTGAAATGGTCATTTGTGTGCTTTTTGGCGTGTCAATGTCAAATAATTTGAATGTGCTTGTTTCCATCTGCTAAAAGGTCTACTAAAGCCTACAGGATCAAAGCATATGAATTTACAGGGAGTGAAATGTTCACATCAAATGATATTCCTGGCCTTCAAGGTGTTCCTTATGAAGAGGAAAGGCTCCTGATAAAAGGTTTTATTTTCCCAAAGTGGAAGGTTGTAGGGGAGAGTGTTAGTTGGAAGGTTATAAGGAAGTAGGAGTGAAAGAAAAGACCGATGATTCCACAAAGTGGGTAGGTTGTAGGCGAATAAAGAGGTTCCCGCTCAAGCTCAAATTGATTTAATCCTGCCTGCCTTATATAGATAAAATATATTACATGACAATATTGAGAAAGAAAAGCTTCACTTCCAATGCCTTAAGCGTCCATGTCAATGAGCCCTTTATACTAGTTCTATACCGTATTGGCCGCATGGGGACATCGGGCACTCACTACGCACTAACATGCTTTCGCACTCATTCGTAGTCCACATGAATAACTACTATCTTAGTCTTAGCCTTAGTTCCATGGAAGCCTTACTTCATAGACTAGCCATAGTCTCCATTATCTGAAAAAGAGGAGAGTGAAAGCAAAAAGCCTTACAGGTTGTCTACATCCAATCCATACGGACTTAGAATTCAAGCCATAAGGTACTACTAACTAGCCATATGCACTCCTAGCGTAAGGTTGGTTATGCATTTACTCCTCCTCCAATTCCTCCCTCGAGCTGGATCCAATCAATGAAATAGATCCAGGCAGTTTGGCCATCCTACTCCTTTGCATCCTCATCTCCCGCCTGGTTGAATACTCCCGGTTTGTAGAAGACTTATGGTTGGCATAATCCTACTAAGACAAAGAATCCTACTCTTATTCAGCTCCTCAAAATCTATCATCAATGGGGACTCAGCTCTTTAGCTCAGATCTTTATATTATGAATAAACATAAGTATAAGTAATATCTCCATTGGATAATGTGTGATGGCCCTCCCTTTCAAAAGGGTTTTGGAAAAAAAGGAGGTAAAGGGTTACAGGCAAAAGGCTTCCAGCTTTTGTTCCTAGTTGTCGATGTCAACCTTCTAATGATGGAGTTGGGGGGTATGCTCATAAGTAAACAAAAAGGGTCAGTATAATTCGTAGTCTAAATTTCTAGTGAGCGGGATTTTCTACCTCGTACTAAGACTATGAAATCAACCGTTGAACCAACTGCTGCAAGTGGGGTGGGTTCCTCTGCTTACGCTATTGGTCCAAATGCTGCTGCTAGAGTAAATTTTGGATCGATCGCTTCTTCAACGGCTTAATAATCAACGGAAAAGGTGGTCTTCACCTCAATTTGCTGCTACTGGATACGTTTACTCTGTTGCCGGATATGCCACTGGATAAGCTAGATAAACTAATACATCCCGATCACGCTCACGAGAATCTGGACATGGATTTGGCTATGCGTCTGGTTTGACTGGGTCAGAAACTACTGTGACTGGATATGGATCATGAACTAGAACCGGGAAACCTACTTGTGCTCATGCCTATGTTGATGGGTATCAATATCGATATGAAAGGGATGTTATGCCTGTATGGAATGTGCAAAAACTCTAAACATGCTAGATTGGGTGCTTCTCCTGCTTATGGGTTAGTAGGTGCTGCTAGGTAACTATTCAAAGTGCTTCTTGGTCAATTGCCTATGCCTCTACTCATGCATGATGCTACCCATGCTTATGCCTTTGCTACTCATTCCATCCTTGCTCTCGAGGCTCCCTTTTTTGGGCTGGGTAAACCGATACCTCCGCCTTGACTTATGTTGCACCTGCCCTTGCTTATGGGTAATCAGATGGGTAATAGGTGCAAGAGATATTATGTATATGAGCAATCTGCTCCCCTCTACCGCATTTGATCGAGTTGAATAAGCATAGTATCCCTTCTAACATTGCCCGACGTTACAATAAGTGCAGTTCCGGCTCCTCTCCGCGGCGTTCCAACAAGCATGACGCTGTGTTCCCACTTTTTGCGCATCCTAGCTTGTTTCGGGTTTTGGTACCTTCCAGGCTGTTCCTACTTTTTGCACATAAACAGAAGCATTTGAGCTGGTAACAAATTGAGATGCAGCTTGATCTAGTGGTTTCTAATGTTTTCCTTGATCTAGTTTATCGAGTTGACTGAGTGAACCCATAACCACCTGCAGAGGCGTGGGTAGTAGATCCAGATCCCATTCCATGCCCATGATCAGTTTATGCAAATCCACTTGTTTAAGGGTCGTTGCTAAAAGCATACCTTCCATATTGAGAGTACGTAGCATCGATGTAGATAAAATATCCACTTATACCTTCGCTTGATTCCATATCCACCAGCAAAAGTAGCCTTATATATAGAATATCCAAAGCTAGCACGAGCATATCCAAGTCCAGATTCAGTCGTTGATCTAGTTGACCAAGTGAAAGCTTCAATAATCGGCTTTAGCAGCACTAGTCCATATAGAAGTAGATCATCCAGCAGATGATCCAATAGCAGAGGTAGCAATGGTATAGGTTAGCCCAATGGCTAAGGAAGCAAAGCCATAAGCATCAGTAGCATCAGTTGCACCACCACCTTCGAGTGGTATGGATCATCCTGACGGCTGATCCCTCTAAAAGCAGGTCCATTGGTAGATCCCTTGTGTAGCTAGTGTGTCCCTCATCCTATTCTTCCTTTGTAGTAGCCTAGTTTATCCATCTAGACACCAACACGTGAGTCTCAGTTTGAAATAGTCCCCGCCCTTTGAAAAAAGAAAGGGTTTATAGATGAGCATGTTCCCCTTAGTATAATGGGTTGCCTTTCCATAATGTTTTGAAGTATGATCTTCATGATTCCATGACCGAATAGGATCTTGCTCTTAACCTTGCCTTTTCTCTGAGTGGTAAAGTGGAGTACTACATGGTACAAATCGAAACAATGGGGATGGATCTATCGATAATAGAAAAGAAACCTCAGGTCACTCTTTTTAGCTTGGTACATTAGCAATCATTAGTCAAAAACCAAATATAGTGGCATTGTCAACAACAATGTAAGCCAGGTAAGTAGTTAACCAGGGTGGTAGGAGGGGAACCACCGGGTAGATCGAATCTACACTCATAAAACCATGCATTGTATTAATAATTGATGAGATAGATTGATTCATGAGTTGATTGTTGGTGTTCATTTGTTCCCTCTCGATACAAACCAACTGTTAATATAACGATGCAGTCTAGTGATTCTGATCTACGGTGATGCACAATCCTAGTTATGAGATGTACAGTACTAGTGATGGATTGATGAGTTCGATCGAGATGTATGCATGATCCATTATTAGACTATGCACTCTTCTAGGTTAGTGATAAGTGGTTATAGTTTGTAGGTTCATTATGGGTAGCTATTTTATAGGTTAGAGTGAGTTGTAGATTAGTGAGATGGTAAGTTAGAGGTTGTTGGACTTGTTTGATTAGGAGGATTAGATACCATTAAACGATGCAATATAAATAAGTTATTCTGCTGCATGGTATATAAAGAGATTGGTGATGGATTAAATACTTGAATGGTTATGGATAGTTTGTAGATGAGATTGGATTGATCATGATAGGTTTGCTATAGTAATTGCTAGGTTTATTATAGATTGATTCCCTTGCTAGATGGGTTTAACTATTATAATACGATGCATAGTTGATATGATGGCAGTAGTAAGTGGGAAGATATGATTATTGCTGATTAGATGAAGTGATAGTATGATATGGTAGCTTAAAGTAGAGAATATGATGCATCGATATATAGAGAGATATGTTTTTTATCTTCTGTGATTTTATTGGATTGGATAGTTGATTTGATCTAGCTTATTTCCATATGTTGTAATCTTTTATTGGCGATGTAGTATCGTTTGTTCTGGTTGTGCTAGATAGTCATAGGCTGGTTGTTCGAGATAAGTTTGTGAGTGTAGGGTGAAGTGGCGGGTACTTTTTGATCTACTCCCTCTGTTTTGTATGTGCAGGTAAGCTAAGGATAGGTAGGGGTTTTCCTATCAATGCAGTGAGTTCAAATTCATAAGAGTATCTGAACGCTCTTAAATCAAAGCTAAAAGTGGTACCTCAAAAGGTAATAGTGATACCCAGCACAACAACATCTGAAAGCAAGTGTGATTGGTCTGCCTATGAAAGCTGTCTCTGGAAGGCGGTGGCCCCATGGGAGGAAGTAAGTGCAAGGCTTGGTGGGGCATGCCCGTCATTGTCATAAGATGGATGCCCGATTGGTAATTGTAAGGTGAGTAGGAAGGTAAATAGCAAGAGTGCCTAGCAACTAAGGATTCCAAAAGCAAGTGGTGGGTTTGGAAGCCCACGCGCCTGTTCTTTATATATTGTATTATCTACGCTCTGCTAGGTAGGGGACTGTTTCCCTTAAGTACAGTAGTTAGGGACTACTATGTGTCCCGTAAGTACAGTTTTGTGGTTTTGTAGGGACTATTTATGCGGCACCATCAATCAAGTAAATCCATCAAGTGAAAGGGCATCTCTTCATACCTTTCCTCCCTCTTGCGCACCCACCCGCCGTAAGACTGGTCGTAGTAGCGCTCCCTGACAGAAGGCAGTATGTATTAATCACTAAATAAAGCTTATCTCAAAAAAATAGGTATCATAGTATAATTGTATATAAGCAGCTACATGTGAAAAGCCTCCACCACCCAGTTAGTAGTCATGTTAGTATTGTATCTTCATTGGTAGGCAGGGTGTATCAAATCCCATCCAATCCCAGATTCTAGGCTGTTGTAGGTCAGCCTGTGTTTCCCCAGTGTTGGCAGGTCCCCACCTACCCTCTGTAAGTTTGTCTGGGGGGGTTGGGGTCCCCTGTTTCGTCATGGGATTTTGTACTTTCCCCTGTCACCGCATCTCATGGTCGAGGCATCCACCCTCGAAGATGTGTTGTCTGTTGTATCCATAGTAGTGCTCCACATCGAATATTAAATCAATCGAATCAATCCAGTCTCTTGTGCCTACCTCTCTCTGACTGTCACTCCCTTCCTATCGTGAATGCAACTATGTGTCTGGGGCTGTTGATTCTAAATGGGTGCATCGTAAGGTACTGACTAAGCATTAATGAGGGAACTGTTAGTTATGGAATGTTGGTGACTGCTGTATCTGAAGCCTGTGCACCAATGTTATTCTATTGGAATCCAGACGGTGAACACTGTGTTGTTGTTTGGGGCATTACAAAAAAAGGTAAGTCTAAGTTTCGTAGTGAAAGAGGTGGGTGTTTGATTAGACTTAAGTAAAGCAAGTAAGTGAAAGGTGAATAGTATGTCGTACCTACTAAGTATTTTTGGCCGAAGCAAGAGGTTGTTGGGGCATACCATCCATTGCATGGTCTAGGGCTACCCGGTTAGAGCTACTAGGTCTAGTAGGTATTTCGGTTGGTAATTCAGAGTAGTTGGTAAAAGTAAAGATAAAGGTAGTGGATGAAAAAGTGTTAATATCCTAGTGCTTACTGTACAAAGTATTCCTCCTGGCTGAAAGCAATAGGTTATAAGTAAGGTTGGTTAAGTAGGTGGATAGCTGGTAATAACAGGTATTAACATGAAATGTAAGTAGATATCTTCCTAGCAATGAAGTCTGAATTCCTAAAAAGTATCTATATGGGAGCCCGTTCCGAAAAGCTAAATAGTGGTAACCACGCATGATTCTTGCCTGAAGCAGGAGCATCTATCCCCAAGTTGGTTGGGTTTATAGAGTAGGTGCACAACAAACAGGCTTAATAAAGTAAATAGTAAAGGTCTAAATACCTAGTCTAGCAACTAAGTGTCTTAATTCAGCAAGTGGTTGTTGGTTGGAAAGCCCGTGAATTAGTAAGTTAAGGTAAGTGAGCCTATGCAAGATAGTCCAGGTGGTGGGGTGGCAAAGCTTACCCGAACAACTAGTGTTGTCTTTTCCGACTATCTGTAAATTTGAAAAAAACACATTATGAGATGCGGTTTTCTTAATTCAAGCCAAAGAATCAAGTTTGAATCAACTGATACAGACTTCACGGCGGTGGGAGCTTTTCCCATTGTTTTTCTATTGTGTCATGTGTGGCTTGCTTTTTCCTTGGTCAACCTATTAGGATGAAGTCATTGAAAGCAACAGCTTAGGGAGGCATGGAATGAAAGCTTAGAGGTAGGTAGGTAGGCTCTCAAACAGACAGGGACTCCTGCCTTGGATAAATCAAGTCTAATAGGAGATCTCTTATTTCCCTTAACAGGATGCACGGTTCCCCCCCCCCCCCCCCCCACTACACTCCTCGGATTCCCCGCTTGTGGTTCGATGGCCAATAGCCACTTTTCACCATGCTCGGGTTTCATTCAGATAATGGAGGGCTAAGCCTTTTAGAGAGGTTGTTAGCATCATCGTCCCATTCCTATATCTTTACACTAGTATGGGACAATAGTATATTCCGCCTCCAAAGTGACTGAGCATGGCACCACTCCCCCTTAATTGCAATAAACAATATCGGGTAAATACTCCCGTGTCAGTGCTATCAATATATTATTCCCCTCACTCATTTGAGGATTTTCTATTTTAATTACTAATTTTATTATTCACTCTTCTATTTCATGATGATTTTATTGTCGGAAAACAGCCCAGGTTCTTTATTCTTAAGCTCTCCAGGTTGGCTTTCTCTTTAGCTCTTAAGCCAATTTCTCACACATGCTATATAATCTTCTAAAATAGAATCCAATCCATCTTCATGCTATCCATTGGTTGTGTGAAGATGTCCCCCTGCCTGTTAGTTCGCGGGTTCTGACCATCGGTACTCACTAGGTGAAAATAAGCATCCCCAAAAGGGCACTAATTGTTGGCTATTCTGGGTGGATTGCTTCAGCCAACTCTTCGTTCTATCGGGTAGGTGTACAAGCAAGCTCTATAGTATCTTATCGCTCTCCAGGTGATTTTAAATAAAGCAATTAGTTCTAAGCAGTGATACCGGGCTATGGCCCCCACGTGCCATTCACTCCCCCCAATCACCCCAGGAATGGCAGCAAGACTAGGCAGCTTTGAAGAACATTCATGATGAGATCCAACTCATGTTCAAACTTTGTATGAACAAGCAATAATAGAATTTCCAGTCACAATAGATATTTGGCTCAGCTAAACTCAATATTCGGATATACATTTGATAGTTACCCATCGATCTCAAATTTGGTTTCTGCTCATGCTGTCTTAAACTGCCCTTTGCGGTAAGGGAAAGAAATAACGTTTACTAGTGAGCAGGAAAAGAACGACTCTTTATATTGGAGTCATGTCCTTGCGCTAATAGACTTTTTTTCAGTGAGTTCTAAGAGACTGACTTTATTCGTTGTGGTTGGTAGCAGGCATTAACATTCATGCAGTAAGGATCTAGCTAAAAGTATTAGCAAAGCTTTAATAATTCCCAACAAATAGTCTCCAGCTGGGATTCGCCCGACCCAACAAAAGAAATAGTGCCAACCCACATTCATGTTCTCTCTTAAGTTATGGCTTTATTGAATTCACAGGGCAATTCCAATCCAAAATTGATCCCACCAACAGAGTTGCCCAACTTATGATGCCAGGAATAGTACGGTAGGCATGGCATGCTATGAAACCTTTCACCCCTTACCCTTGTTTCCACACAACCTATTTACCTACCTTCAAACCTAGACTTGCTAGCCCTATATAAATAATTCATGCATTCTTAGGAGGTATGACACTTAGAATAGAACTATTTACCTTTACTTAGATGCCTACTTTCCCTTTCATTTTGGTGCTAACAACTTTTTTGACCTTTCACTGCTGCGCCTCACAATACTTAGTTTTTGAATTGGCTGCTTAGGCATGACACTTGGACTAGTCGTATTTACTTTCTCAGCCTAGTCCTTATGTGCAAAATGCTCTATCTGCGTATTTTACAAACCTCTCTAGACTAGCTTACGTATCTTAACTTTGAACACTCACAGACGCTTGCTTCTTCCTTTACAACTTCTTTTTAGATCTTATTTAGGAAGCTTTTGATTATGTCGTATCTTACCACTCCCCGTGCCTTTCTTCTTGCTTTGAGGGAGGACCTTCTTATGCTTGCTTATTTTATGAATTTCAGTTTCGTCTCGTACATCTACTTGTCTATATAGGAACTCCAGACACCCGGACTTCCTATAAGACACACACAAAGCCAATGGAAGGATCGGTCAAATGAAGTAAGGGAATGGGAAACAGAACATCTTCCCCTCATTAGCACTAACCGACCAGGCGAACAACACTGACTCATAACTCAAATTATACCTATAAGTACATCCCCCTGAACTCCATCACCCCTCTTCATGCCACAAAGCAGCCCCCCACTTAGACCACTTACACAGAATCGATCACTACCAACATCACCCATAGAGCATGAAAATGACCATCACAGCGAAAGGCCACCAGAACCACGAGCACCCGGATGGATAGGTACGGTCAAGTTTGTTCGAATGGTACAGGATAGGCCGGCATGGGGAGGGCCTTAAACTTATGCTTAAGCAGTCATTTATGCTTCTCAAGATTATAGGGCTGCCCTTGCTTCTTCTTCTTTAGGCACTCGCTTCTTAGGGATCAGATTCTGTAGCTTGAAAGGCCTTAAGTAGCTCAATATTTCGAAACTACAGGATGATGATTCAATTGAGGATTTCCGAGTTGGACGATTAGGAAATTCATGATTGAGAATGAGAAATTTTCCTATTTTGACGGCAAAGAAGGATTGATGATTCTGAGCTCGATTATGAAATTGATGATGATGATTCTTCCTCTGGCACGGCTTCGATCCTAGCAGATCTACACCGCCTCCAGATTCGCTCGGCTTAACAACTCTTCGCAGAATCCTCCGGAGCATCTTCTGAGCTCTTACCCCTTCAGGCAGACCCCTTCAAGGAAACAACTTCATTCCTAGGAATCGAGTAAGGAACCTACATTTTATAGCGCAGATGTAAATGGGGTCCAAACCAATTAAACCGCGACACCAAAAAGAGGTGGCAGATATAGGTATCACTTAGCATCCTTGAGCTAAGTCCACTAGGTTCGAGCCCCGACATCTCTTCGAAAAAGGTAGCCACTAGGAATCCTACTCTGTGGCTGGATCGAATCCCTTCATTGCCCTTCCAACGGAACGGAAGGAACTGATATAAGTTAAGTAAGTGCTAATCTGAATGCTTCTATTATATATGTAATTATGGTATTTTGATAGCTCGATCGACAATGCTGCTATTATATATGTAATTACGTCATGGCCCTCCTCACCCTTGATGGGTGAGCAATAAATAACAACCTTATAAATGGCCTTTTACCATGCATTTATCGCCATATTCAATATGCCCTTGGGTCCAAACAGTAAGGTGAATGGAGAATGGCTTCTGATGAATTATTCATTTAGCCCCTCCCTGTTCGTAGCACCTTAGTAACTCGCTCTTAGTGTGAGAAGGTATCACTTAGCCCTTTCCCATGCACATAGCCATCGTTCACTGCACATAGTCATGTTATTTGCACCCCTTGCTTATGGACCAACTACATGGCCTACCCCCGGCAGCATTACTTGCAGTAAATTATGTTCACCGAGTGAAAGTAGTTTACCCAGCATCTCTATTTGTTTGTAGAAGATACGATTCCGACATTAGGCTACTCAAAAGTGTTGTTCTCGCGTTTTATAGTGATCCTAGAAGGGGTGTCCCCAAGGTTCCATAAGCTAGGTGCATTCACTTTCCGATGACTCATTCTGGAAAAGGAGTGCAGGGCAGAGGAGCCACACCCATAACCAGTTGCAAAGTCAGTTCCAAATTAATAGCCTGTTCTAGTTGATCTTGATCCAGACCCAACAAATGCCCAGTTAATAGAGACCAAGTAGCCTAGGTTTAATCATACCCCGTTGACTCATTTGATGTTGATCTGATTGAAGATTAAAAGGCAGTTTTTGTTTTACCTATTGCAACACCCATTTTAGCATCATAGCCATCAACGAAAGCATCACTTTTAGTTCCATATCATTCAATTTATCGATTTGAAGCAGCACCAATAGCAGTGGGAGCAAAGGCAGTAGTTTAATAAGCATATGGAGATCGAGCTTGTTCCTTGGATCTATACCCTACATATCGAGATTGATACCCTACAGCGGGGGCCTAAGCCATTGCATTTGACCCCGAACCACCAGCACTTTGTCCAACATCCCTGCCTATTGTCACATAACTGTACTGTACTGCACAAACAACCCAAGCACCTCTAGGGCACAGGGGATTGGATCACATCCAACTAGTAATGGGAGATTTTCTCCAACGGATGGGCCCATAAAAGAATATAACCTCCTGCCTATGTATCATGGGTGTTTTTTTACTATTGGGAAGGGTAGGCAAGCTGTTGTATCTGCTATCTAAAGAGTAGTTGTAGTGTAATCCCACATGCAATAAGAACTATCTAATGAAAGTGAAACGTAGATATGTGAGTGAGTCAAACTCTTCCTTATTTTATTATTGATTTATGGCAATAACTAAACTAAATATGGGCATCTTCCTCTCATAGCGTAGAGAACCTTCTGGAAATGACATTAAAGGATCGGTTGGGAGTGAGACTGTCAATGGATCTGTTGAATCATAAATATTGGGTACTCTGACTAGGGACTATGCCAAGAGTTCATGCGCTGACAAGAGCTTATATAATTATAGTATGTTTTCGTATGCCCATTTCCATATTCAGATTATAAGTGAAAATGGACAACTGAAACGTATAGATGCGGGTATCATACATCGTGTAGAATAACTACTTCTAACCAACCACCCTCCTGGGCATGGGGAATGGCAAACGGGTAACGCAAATATCTTCGTTTTCTTTTTTTTCACTGTTACTATGATTTAGTAAAATGGGGACGGTACTAGGAGTGAGTCTAAAGGAGGTAATGTATAAGTAGAGGGTTTAGGAAGAGTAGGGAGCGGGTAGTATCGATAGCGGGATAGCGGGTTGGTTCAGTATCGGAAGTAAGGGCGGGTCGTGTTGGTAGCGCTCACTCAATGACCAGGCTCCTTAGTTGTACTCCTCCCTTTGGATTAGGCTCCTTTTGATTAGGCCCCTGTAGCACACCACACTATGCGTAGCTCTCATGTAACCTCATCATAATTTGACCTCTACTACGTGTCTTCAATGTGTGATACTATCTAGCTCTACGGGGTTCACAAACTAACACTAGAAGCCATCCTAAGGAGAGGGAATGGTGCTAATAAGGATCACCTCAACTTTCCTCACTACCAAAGTGGGCATTGGGGAGGACGAACAACCCACGTAGTATTAGGTAAGGTTACCCATTTTGAAGCTTACTTTTGCATATCTGCCTTGGCGGCACTTTGCCCACCCTTCCCTCCTAGTTTCCCTTATTCCCCTTGGCAGCACTTTGAACATCTTTCACTCCTAGTTTTTTTCATCTACCTTGGCAGAGCTTTTTGACATTCTCCCTACGAGATTTTCCATTTTCCCTTGGCGGAGGTTTGCAATATTTAGCAACAAATGAATGCATAATGACATATCTAATATAGCTAATTCCTCTCCTTTTAGTCGAGTCCCTCCGAGCCTCACCCATATGAATGAGTGAGCCCCTATCGAGCCTCTCCTAAAGAGTCGAGCTCTGTCAGGGGCATCCTCCCCCTCTTGCTACTGCCCCAGTCCAGTGAACAACTTGATCTCTTATTAAGGAATAACCAGCTAGATCATACGCCCAATCGAGGAGCTATGAAATGTAGCTTGAAACCTTCGACTAACACAAGTAGTACAACCACTGAATCATATATAATTAATGAGTCATATCCCTTCTCTCATTACTGTAATTACATATATAATACATAGAGATCCTCTCTTCTCTCTCGTTGGTCGAGTCCTATCAGGGGCATCCTCTCCTTTATAGTCGAGCATGCTTGCGCATCGTTGGTCGAGCCCTGTCGGGGGCATGATGGCGGCCCTCTCCCTTTAGTCGAGAGTTCGACTGGCTCACCCTCACCCTCACCATATGAATAGTGAGTCCCTATCAGGCCTTCAGTCGAGTGGCTAAAGACCGTACATTCAGAGGCAGCGTCTAAAGGCTAGGGAGTTGTGTCAAGTACTTATCTCCTTGATCTTTATGCTCTCTAAAGTAAACGAAATCATACGATTCAATATAGATTGATTAGGGCCTTCGTACGTCTTACGGTCTTTACCTGCCTGAGAGAGGGGGGGAACTACCTTACTGGATAATAGTAGACTACCCGAGTGAGTGTCAATGGTAGGGTAGGCGAATGTACCCGAACCCAGGTATTCCAAACAAATAATGGGTGGCCCTGATGCTTCATGTACGGCTAACCAACAACTATATGGGGAAACTTTACCCCCTGCTCCATTACTGTCAACTTTATTACAATTCCCACCACTCACCGTCTCCACCTCCACTACTGAACTTACAAGTGGGCTTGATGATCGTTCACCTTAAGTTCTCTTGCCTTTCAAGATTGATGACTTATAACTTGACTCCATTTTCAAGTGGTGTGATATACTGGCCATGATTCTTTCTCTAGTAGCCCTTGTTTCAAGTTGTAGTAGCTAGATTGATGACTAATAATAGATTGATGACTTGTATTCCTACCGGTGCTATTTGAAGTGGTGGAACTACCGATAGAAAGAATAGATCAATCTAGAGATAGGAATACAAGAATATAGAGATCCTAGATAAAAAAAATAGTTACGAGAGTGACTGTGTTCCCTAATGGTTTAAGGTGTTATCAGGTGTTCTGCCCCATAAAACGATGCCTATTTTGACGGGGTTGAAGCGATCGATGCCCATTTTTTACCAGCTTTCCCTAATAGATAAATCTTGCTCTTGAATTTACGGGGTTAGAGCAAAGGTCTGAATTTTCAATCTCGTCAACTAGGAGGTAGGGCCAAGGACTAGATCATAAACCTAAAGGCCTAGTCCCCTTATAGAAATGTCTTCAGCTGCAGGTTATCTTTCATCAAAAGGTTATCATATATTTACTATAATTGATGCATTAATGTAACACTAGTATCTGAAGGCATTGATGCGACACTAGTATCTGAAAGCTAGAAGATGTTTTAATGTACAAAAGAGTGAAGAAAGCAAGAACAAGAAAATAATTATCCATATTATTCTAAGTAGTAACATCAATCAACATTATATCACAAGTAGTAAACATTATTACCATATTATGAGTAATCAACATTCTAATTGTATTATCAATAGTAACATCGATCAACCACTTATTAGCAGCATCAATCAACCATTTATTAGAATTTGTGGTAATAAACATCATATTATCTGTGGTAATCATACTATGCATCGATAGTAATATGCATCAATATTACTCATATGCGTCAATGCATTGATATTACTCATTATTTAGACTTTATATACCTTCTAATATGATTGAAAATTTATATACATTGATTGAGACTTTATATATCCTAAAGTTGATTTAGTCTTTTAGTTAGTTTATTCACCAACACAAGCAGTTTTTCTAGTTGCATTTGAACCAATTGGAGTTGATTCCGCAGATAAAGATCGAGATTGAAACCTAGCAGCCCCATATCGAGATGCATAGCGTATTTATGATCTATCGACTAGATCTCTATCTTTCTCTATGACTGGCTATATATATTGAACTGGGTCACCCTTTTCTGCTCCTTATAATATGTATAGTGATGGAATATCTACAAGGATCTATAGTGATGATGGAATATCTACAAGCTTTGCTCCCTACACCTTAGCTTACTTTACCCTAGCCTTTGCCTACATTGCCTTTGATGTTGATGCTGATGTCCTAGTTGTTGGTTATTTTACTGCTGGTGTATCTACTAATGTTGGTACTGGTTAGTGTAGGTAGTGGTGAATCTACTGGTTATCTTATATAGGGAGAAAAAGAACCTGCTACTTTCTATGCTGGTGTTGTTGTTGGTTTCACTCCCTCTACTATCTCTGCTACGAGGTCTATTGTTGTGGCAAACATACATAATAAACTTATAAAATACCAATCAACCTAATAAATAACACTAGGTATTACTCGCTAATAGCAATAAAACTCTAGTTTATGTGGGTTTTTTAGATAGAAACCTTCAAATAGGATATCTCGGTAAGATTGGGGTTCTATAAGAACCGGTATAGTTGAGTCGTTGGGCTAGATGATGTGGGCATGCTCGTAAGTAATATTCTAGGGTAGGCATGCATGGCAGTAGTGCCTAGCCTGGTATGCCTACCATATCACAGTGGGGTGCCCCCTCCCTTATTTGCCATATGTTACATATATCTTAATGGTTTCTCTCCGAAAGAAGAAATCGTCCTTCCAAATCAGTCATAGTGGATCAAAGCCTCTTTTTTTATGGTTATCCCCCTTGAAATTATCCCAATCAAAATCTCTTTCTTAAGCTTCGAACCTTGAGGTTCGAAGGATAGATTGACACTTCCCCTGATCCCTGGAAACTGGATTTGATTCGCTATAAACTAGACCCTCTCAGAGCTTTGATCTCTGAGAACTGTTCTTTTGCTAAGCATTGATGCCTATCACCCTACTTAGTCCTGACCTTCTGGACTCAACTCTATTACGCTCTCAGTTCCCAATATTCCTCAAGCCCCTTTCGCTTGGATTAGAATAATATTAAGACTCTTTTTTAGGAGGAATCACATTGTGGAGGTTAAGCGGGCCAGCGGACAAATTATTAGCTGTGTGAGGTGGTGGATCAATAAAAAAGAAATAGAATATTATGATATTGCTGCTTGACCATATCTATTTGATGCTTGTCGGGATCACTTGCCAAAGGTGTTGTATCGAATTGGATCGACATACATAGAAGCGAGATTTACAACAACTTGGTTATTTACGATTCAAATGGTGGGTGGGTTAGGTCACCGATTGATTCAATTTTCCTAGGACATGTTGAAGAAGAGAGAAGGTGAAATAGACCTGCTTCAAACTGACTACGAAAACAAAAATAAACCCTGTCTTGATTACCCAACTTGCATTAGGAAGAATCACTAATACCCCATTTTGGAATTATTACTCTTGGATTTCTTTTTCGTTTAGATAATTCCCCTAATTCAGAACTCAATATAGGGGCATCCCGCCTATCATAGAAGGAAACTTATGGAAATGGATTTTTTACTAAGTAATAAAATATTTTTCTTTATTCTATGGAATATGACTGAGCTATATGTATGGCAAGGACCCTTTGACAATGTGAATGATGATGAGACTGTATTGGCTTACCATCTAGCCTCTCTCCTGGGCACTTACTTACTTCACTATCGACAGGCTTAATGGAAACTTCCTTCAATGGGAATCCGGTCCCACCACCCCAATGTAGCAAACCTCTTTATACAATTAGTAGGCTCATGCTCCCATACCATATGAGATATTTGGGTTGTTGTCAGACTTGCCCTTAATAAAAAGAAAGGATACCCGGTTTCACTAGATACAGTGAGTGAGGTGAGAGAGTGAAGGGTAATTACTGATACCCCCTGATCAGGATGTTCTAAGTTACACACAGTTTCTGATCCACCTGCCCAGGAGGGTTGTAGTGATTCTATGTGTGTTACCCGTTCGACGAGAACAAGATGTAATTCTATGTTGTGTGAACAGTTTCTCATCCCCCAGGCCCAGGAAGTGCTAATTCACTTGTTGAGCCCCAGTCCGCCCCAAGCCGCGTTTACGCTTTACCCATTACCCTTTATATACATTTTCACTTTACGATATGATGGTTACACAATTAGGGCCAATTAGGTTTGCTTACCGAGTGAGGTGGTGACACAAATGAGATTACTCAATGAGGGAGGATTACCGCTACCGCTCGATGGGAGCACACAGCCAGCCGATAAACACTGGTTCATATTGACGACAATTGGTGGTTATATTGACTCCCCGATTCTTAATATAGCTGGTAGTTCCTATAGACAGCTCCCCTGGTTGTTATAGAGCCAACTCCCCTGGGTAGGAGAGACAGATGGTTGTTACATTTTTCCCCGATTGTGATTTCATATATAGCCCCTGGTTCATATTTATTTACAATTGGTTGGTCCGCTCTCTCGGTAGAATTTTAGAGCCGCCCGCATCAAGCCCCGCATAGTTTTATACCATGCCTCGAGAGAAAGATGTTGTGAATAGAAAGAAAAGTAGTAGTAGCATTAGTAGTAGTCATGGAAAAATAATTTGTAATGTATGTTGTGAAGAGAAGTAGTTTTAAAGGAAATATAATTAGTCACGTATGTAGTGAAGAAAAGTAGTAGTGAAGAAGGAAATACTTGTCAAGTAGAATTCCCCCATTCTTTTTTAGGATCGCTGCTTTACACATGAATGAGGATCGCTACCCCCCAGAAATGATCGCTTATTAAGGTACCGCATTTCTCGGAAATGAAATGGATTTTTTTATGACTGGAAGAAAGAGACCCACTTACAACGGTTCTCTAGTATAGCTGAGTATAGTAGATAGCCGATGCCATATTTTTATACAACTGTTGATGTTGATGCTTAGATTTCTTTAGACTTGAATTTTTAGTTCTTCCCATAATTGAACTTTGAATTCAGATCCATGACGCCCACTTTTTGTACTGAAAATACCATATTTACGGCCTTGGTTAAACAATCAATTACGAGCCAAGTTCTCACTCTTGATTTTCCCATATTGATTTAATAAATCTGCATTTAATACGATTCTCATATATTATTCTAAGATATATATCTTCTAGACTTAATAGGTGAGCTTCTTAGATAAGATTATGCGTGTGTGTATCTCAAAAACTAACGAAGAGGAACTTTAGTTGCTCGACCACCGGGAGAGGTGGAGCACAGGATCAATCATCACTCATTGCTCCAGGATGTCTCGCTTATCAGTTGTCAATGAATGGATCAAGATATCTTTCCTACTTATATATATTGTGGGCTTCTTGAGCTTTATAGCTATATTTTTCTGTTTGTTGGGGGTGTTATACACCGGACGAAGAAAGAATCTCTGTATGATGTGGCGGGGTTGAAAACTGATACCCTACTTCATGATATCTCGATCTTGCTGTCGATATATCCCTGATATTTTCATCTTGATCCTACCTGCCTGAGAGATGAATTGGATACCTGTACTTCTCTATAGCCCAAATATCGACACAGACGGATCTCGATTTTTTCCAACTAGGGAGACAATGAAACTTTACGGCTTGCTTTATGCCTGGCTAGACCAGTGATGATAGAACGTTACGATAAACAATATAACCCGACAATTATATGAGATTGACTAACCCAATGAGATTATGCTTCAAACAACTAACCCAACCCACAATCCTTTGAACTGGCTGTCTTATTGCTTCGACCTTACTGATGGAACACCCCTACCTTCATTACACACCCCCATTTCCCCCGTAATGACGACACTGCAAGCATATTGCTTTCCACCCGAACTACAAAATGATCCTACCTGGTCACCCGAACAACGCACCTTTTATCCCCCTCAATGCTACGGAATGGGTCACATCGACCCCATACCATAATCTAGTTTTACCCTAATCCGAACCATATTTTTGTTTATATACGTAATTTCAGAACTGCTCAATTTAGCATTATTCTTTACAGCCAGAACTGAAGCAAAGGTCGTCAAGTACTGAAGCTTAGATCCTGAAACTGCCTGAAGGAAGGAATCTCTCTATATAACTAACACACACACTGAAGCTGAGGGCGTAAAGCACTTAGGTTTAGATCCTGGAACTCTCTTTGTCTACCACCAGCTAAAACTGAAGAGACACGAGGCTGGATTATTAGCCAAGGAAAGACACTTTTAGTTGCATTCTCCTACAGGGATGGTCCCAAGAGGCAAGGGAGGATTGAATTACTTTTAGCTACTTGAACTGCCAGACGGATTGTTGCTTGGTGGATTATGTGGTGGTCCATCAGAGCAACCTCATTGGATATGTTATCACACTTGGTTTATAAATGCCTTTGTTGCTATGGCACTCTGACTATACACCTTCTGGGCTAGCTAGCCTTTTGAGCCCTACTTGAACACTTTAGGAATTAATGGTTATAAACCCCTTCCCTTAGAAGCACCAGATGGATGGTGGGTTATTAGCCGAGGTATTAGTAGCATGATGCTCCTGCGGTAGCCTATAGGGTTGAACTTTAGCTGTTAGAGACAGACCCGGTCGGGATAGGATGGTGGGATGGGATGGGATGGGATGGCACTATACAACCTTACATTTCTCCCTTCATCCTAGACGAGGGAGTTATGCCCAACCTCTTATAAAGCCAGAAATAGATGTAGGGTACAACACTATGAGGAGATAGATATATAAAATCCCCTTTTAGCCGTAGACCAGGAATGCACTTAAGAGGGACAACTATTTCACTTTCATACCTTGTTCCTACCAATTCTGGATGACATGGCGGTGGGGCGACTGGATGGAGGTCAATTAGCCAAGGACTTTTAGTAGCATGATCCTCTATGGGGATGATGGTCCTAAGAGGCTTTCCCTTTAGCTGATATCGTTGAACTACCGGAGGATGGATTTATTATGGTCCATCAGAGAAACCTCATTAAATGATGGGGATGGGCTTCAAATTGATAGGATATGATGTCAAAATTTCCAGTAGACGCCTTTTATAACTAATACTTTCCTTTAGGAATCTTAGGAGGTATGGAATCTATATGAATGCACTTAGTTAGTCGAGAATACTATGAACTCTTTACTGCCTTGCCTTATAACTTCTTCCAGGTACCACTCTTCTTCTGGGTATAATGTTCCCACCGACGGAGCCCTCTCCTCTTAGTTCTTTGAATTCCTCTCTTTTGGGGCCCCTCCCCCAAAATAGAGTTGCTCCTATCCTCGCACGTTACCTCACCTTACTGAGATGAGTCGAGAATTTGAACCAAATATTGTGCTTGCTCACCCTAGGATATTGAGTCCCTTACCGAACCATTCATTCCACCTGGAAGAGAAGTACAGTATGGATGGCATGAAACCAACCTTATTACCCTTACCTCTTTATCCCATCACCCTAGGAGCATGCATGGAGTGATGCCCAACCTCCTCTAAAGCCAGGAAGGAATATCAGTAGAGTACGACACTATTAGAATCCCTTACCTTTTCCTTGTTTCCAACCCACCCACCCGCAATAACTAGTAGACCCGTAGCCCAATACTATGAATGCATGTAGTGAGTCGGAAATGTTATGATCCCTTACCTTAGAAGCACTGGATGAGATGAGTTTCTCCCTTCCCTTATACCTGAATTAAGTGTTTACTTACTATACTTGCTACTTAGAGACCTATAGATATCCCTATACCATGCATGATGAATGAGGCGCGAAAGACTCGCTATGAACGAATCCTTATAGTCTTTGGGCGGGAATGGCACGACACTACCTTTTCTTAAGTATTTACAAACACCCTACCCACCTTTCATTTCATGCTTGCCTACTAATCACTCACCTATATATACTAACTATTATCTGCCTTACTTATTAGACTTACAACATTGGATCGGACAGATGAAAGGACTGAAACATAGATAGAGCCGGATGGGCTTCAGACATTGCCTGGATATTCTTCACACTTTCATTTAGGAATATCTCAGGAGGGACAACTATAAACAACCCTTCCCTTTACCTTCAGTGTTTACAAACAATCTAACCACCTGGAGACCTAGACCTAGTAGCCCTAGATCACGAACTTCAGGAATGCACTTAGTTAGGAGGGACTACTATTCAACCTTCTCTTATAAGCTGGTATCAGGACCGGATCATCCAACAACCTCAGACTTACTTGATTACTGCCTTCACCCTAGGATGATGGAGTGCTTAACCTATTGCTTCAATCAGGCATTCTCTGGATTTATGTAGGGCCGGGACGGGATTTACTCCCCCAGATATTATTGATTAATTAAAATAGCCAACACTGCCAGGAGACGCTTTTATCATATTTTTCTTATGAATATTAGGAGGTACGGGACATAACCCTTTCACTTATGAGCATGCAGCGATCCACCTGGCGTCCACTCCTTCTAGCTCAACTGGCTCCATTACCTGTGCACTTTTCACATTCACGGGCTCCGATAACACTTACTTAAAGAATGCCCCTGATTACCACTTACCTTTATTCTTTCTACTTGCTTTAGACCGATCAGTTGTTGGATCGCTGAATCGGAACTGCCCTATGGATTCATGAATTCCAACCAGCAGAACTTATAAGATAAGATGATGGGGTGGGGGGGGGGGGGGAACTACTGCCTAACCTCTTATAAAGCCAGGAAGGCATATAAGTCCATAGAATACGCTACTATGATATAATCCGTTATCTTTAGATCAGAATCCTAGGAGCATGGATTTACCACCCTATAAGCTTGGAATCAGACACGTAGGCATTACCATCCTTGCCTTTATTTACCTACTCCCTTTACCTGCTATAACTATATCTTGATAGGCCCTAGATCATTAGGTCTTTGGAGGGACAGTTATCAGACCTTAGAACCAACGGATGGATTGAATGGATTAGCGCCTTACCCTTCTTTCTTTTACTGCCATAACCCTAGGCTAGGACAATTGCATGGAGGGATGGGATAGTCATTCCAAACTATTCAACCAGGATTGATTACCTGTATGGAACAGACCTTTGCTTTACTCTTTCACCCACCTACCTGAACTAATATATCTTCAGCCCTAGACCAGGAATCACTTAGAAAGGAAAGCTAGAACTATTATGAATGGAATGATCCCTTTCTTAGAAGCAGCACCAGATTGAACTGGAAAGGATCCTACAAGCCAAAAAAAAAGACTAGGGTGGTTGTCTGCTCAACTTAGTGTTCCTAAATTGATGTCATAAATTGTCAACCAGGGCTAGTAAATTGTTGAAGTGAAGTGCACTATATGTGCCTAGGTATCTGTTTCTCACTACGTTGTGTTTAGTGTTTTTCAAATGTTTTTGGTTTTGTGTTTTTATTCTAAGGGAAAAAGAACTAAGTGTTGGTAAAAAGAAGTTGTTGGTCACACTAAAACAGAGCAAAACCTATTCTAAACTATGTATGGCACTTGAGAACAGAAAATGCAAAACTTTAACAAGAAAAATAACTCATAGCAAGAACTAAATAACTCCTAACATGAACTCAATAATTCATACCATGAACTCAGTCCAATTCATTCATTAGAAATATGTTGGAATATCTTGAGAAAAGGATAATTTTAATGCAATGAGGTTCTTCTAAGTAAACAACAACTTACAATATCACAAAAATCTCATCCATGGTTAGAAATTTATTGGAACACAATTGGAAAAGATTATTTGTAGCATAGTAAGGAACTCTACTCTAAATTAACCTATGACACTGAAATTAATCCATTCTGCAACTCAAATTGTCACTACTAAGCCTCATTCGAAAGTTAGAAATCTTTTGGAATAGTTTTGGAAAAAAAAGGCTATTTGTAAAATTATAAGAGATTGCAGAACAGTCAAGGCCTTGAACTGATATCACTAATTCCTGTCCATATGATGATGTGTTGGAAGAGATTAATAACAAGAGTAGTTTGTAAATAATGAAGGCCTTGAAGTCTAATGGAACAGAACTAGCATACAACTAACTAATGAAACTTGAAATACATTAAACAGAACTGAACAAGAATGCAATCAATCAAACTTGAAATACAGTGAACAGAATTGAACTAGAGTGCCATTAACCTCTGGAGTTTTACAACTAAACTAAAATGCAACTAATCTCTAAAATACTACAACTCTATCTCATTCGATGTTAGTGGTATTTTGGAACAATTCATAGAACAAGACTGGCTGTAATATGTAATGTGAGTGAGCACAAAAACATGAAGTTCAGAAAAACGCAACTAAGCTCTAAAACACCACAGGTATGTCCTATTCAGTGTTAGTGATATTTTGGAATAATTCGTAAGAACAAGATTGGCTGTAATATGTAATGTGAGTGAGCACAAAAACATGAAGTTCATAAAAACGCAACTAAGCTCTAAAACACCACAGCTATGTCCTATTCAGTGTTAGTGATATTTTGGAATAATTCGTAAGAACAAGACTGGCTGTAGCATCCAATGCAAGTGAGTATAAAACACAAAGTTCAGAAAATTGCTTAAGCTAGGAATGCAACAAGGCTAAAGTTACTTATATAAACAATGTGCACAGAGCTTCTCGGGTAGTAGGGGCCCTCTACCACTGGATTAGCATACAAATCTCCTCAAGATTGCCTCAGATCTTGCAATAAAAAGGTACTTCTTTCATTAAAGGAAAAGTATCTCAAAAACAGAGTATTACGGTCTTTTGAGATCTAGCAACAAAACATCAATCTAGCTAGCTGTCTCTCAGTCTTCCGAGTCATTCTTATAAAATAAATACATAACTACCCTTGAGAATAAATAGGAACAAGTGTCTTTTTCAATCAAAATCAAATTAGAACTCTTATGGAAGCCTCGTACTTTGTTGGAGACATCTGTAGAGTCCCTGTCCTGGTAGGAATCTGCTTCTTAGCTTTGATCTCTTCCACGTGCATAACCACCTGTAGATTCTTGCTCAGACTTCATAGAGAGCAATAAATGATGTGGGAGTGTTGTGGATTTCAACCATATGTGTTTTTCCTTGAAGTGACACTTGTAACCTGTGAGAACATGAAGATAGCTGCGGAATAGGTGACTGGCTATAGAATGGCTGCATTCTGTAGTTGAGTCTTGTCAAAAATTACTACAACAACAAAACCATGAAAACATAGCAAGTCAGTCATTGTATACATTCCTAAAGTGACTTTAATCAATCCTATTGACCATTTAAGCATGTAATTGATAAGGGACAAAGGAAATGAAGTGAAATTTGGTGAAGGGAAAGGACATCTTTGGGGCTCAACAGTGGTTAAGAGATAAATCCCCAAAGTTTGAGTGGTTAGAGATAAATCGTACAACATAGGGTAAGAGATACTATGAAAGGCTATGGGAGAATTTTTATTAACTAAGGTCAGACCTACTGTATTGAGTTAAACCGCTACATATACGACTAGAGCAAGAACTGAAGTATTGAATTCAACCACAGCAAGACCCGTATTGAGTTCTTCCACTACAGATCATGTTAAAGAGAAAATCCCATGTCATTAGGCCTTTGGAGCTGGCAAAAGAACGGCCCCAACCCGAACAAAAGCCTGGCAGGATAGGCTTTGAAAGACAGAGATAACCACTGGGACAACACCAGAAAGGTTATGGGATAAAGCCAAGAGTCAAACCCCCGTATTAGGGAATAGAATAAACAAATCAATTGGGGGAAGAAAGGCTGGAATATCCGTATTCATCCATTCTTCTTAGAATAAAGGAAGGTAAGAAGGAATTTTTCCCTCATTCACTCGAGGTAGTAAGATTAGAAAAGAAGGTAAGAAGGTTTTACTCACCTCCTACTCATTCATCCAATCAAAATATATAACTTGAACCTTCTTCGTACTTTACGTCTGAGTGAACGTGTGGAGAGACTCTGATCAATCACTCTCTCCCGCCAAGTGACATAATACGAACAAAAGCCCATACAGTCAGGAAAACAAATGGTTAAGCCCTTAATAACAGAGCCTAGAATGCATATATTATATATGTAATTACACTTTAGCATCTACTGGGATCTCCACTCTTTTAATTGATCGTACCCTATATATGGTATAGAAATAGAGATATATCATTATATATGTAATTATGCATTCATGATGCACAAGCAGGCTCGACCATAAGGAGAGGAATTATTTATAGGTAAGGTATAACATTACGGCTTATTCTTCTTAGGTAGGCCAGTGCAAGGCTTAGGCGGGACAGAAGGCTTTGCCGATACGGTCAGGTAGGGGCCTTTTCATTAGGAAAGTCAATGTAAGTGGTAGGTTGGGGAGTGTTAGTTTGGTAACTTAGTCAGTGTGAGTGAGTCGGCAGAGTGAGAGTGGAGGAAGTGCTTGGCATAATCCTGCTTTAACTTATCCGGCCTGCCAGAAAAAAACACTCCTTCTCCTGCCATAGTGCTTGGCGTAATCCTGCTTCTCCTTTTCCTTCTCCTTATCCGGCCATAACTACGACGTATCCTTCCATAAATATTTGGCGAGAGAGACTGCTTCTGCATGGCGGGTAGGTAAGTGTGAGTGCTGATTGGTGAGTGTTGGTTCGATTCTAACTATTTTCATCTCAATCACTATTTATATTCCAATCATTTCATTCCATCATTCCATTCCTTGTCATTCCATTCAATGGGTGGGGGAGGGGGAGCGCCTGATTCCTTACTTATTCAACCTGACTGCTATGCCTGGGGATAACCTTGGCTAATAGACTATGCAATGGAATCCCTTTCCTTTGGGTGAGTGAACGTTCTGCCTACCACCAATATCCTTCGCCTTGTGGAGTTAGTGTTCATCCACGATTATCCTTTCTTTATTTCGTAGAGTTAGCGTTCATCCACGATTATCCTTGGATAGTAGGGCGTGCTATAATCATAAGTGTGATGGCTTTGTGGACTGCTTATTCCTATTACTGTTCCTATTCCTGTGCTTGATCATTTGCATGTATGAAGCATTCTGGCCTGAACCAGAATCAAACTTGCTTTTTCTTGTACCATTGTTCCCAGGTGAGTGGTATGGGTTGCGCTCTCTCAAGGGTTATGTGGCTGGACTATCTATTTTCTAGATATAGACTCTTCTTTATGTTATAGTCGGTATGTTCATTGCGTAATAGCGTATATATAAGGTCTATCTCATCAAGCTCGGAAACCCTCTTACTTGTACGTCTACACTGCGAGTAACGGTATGGCTGGGGGATAGTCTGTACCGTGGGATAACTGTTCTTTCTATCTAAGGCCCGAAAGACCTAGACCACGCCACGTGAAGCTCTTACTCTATCCCCCCTAAGCTGCAGCACTCTAATATGCCTCTATGGGAGGAAGTTGTCTCGCCCGTAGTATTTGTATAAATCTGGACTGGAGGATCTGCACAACATTCTATGGCGAACTCTGTCCTGCTATGAAAGTAAGTGGTGTATAACTAACTATGAGGTTCAAGTTATTGGAGTCTAAATCCTTGCAATCCTATGTGTGGAGTGGGTCCTGCATTGTTGGGCTAAAGCAAGCGTGAGATAAATATTTGTCTGTTGAAGCCCATGCAGTCTAGAAAGCATTGGCTCAGAGTTTAGAATGTAACTTGTTGCCTGATGTGGAAGTATACCAAGGGCAGGTGTTCTATGGACACTATGTCCATTACATAGTTTTTTATTCAAGGTTGACACTTTAACTAGTGCACCTTTCATCCCACACACCCATAGCCCCCATCGTGACACAGAGGAACCTACCTGTTGATCGATCGAGCTTGTCGACTGAATGCTTCGACCCTTGCCCCTTGACTGATACCTTATCTCGACCTCTCTTGCTTCTTGCCAGAGATATCTTGCATCCCGGCTCTCTCTACCTGAGATCATCGATCTTGAGAACTGTACGTCTATCTCTCGATACCTGCCTCAGATATGTTCTATTTATACCTAGATCTCGATTGATACACAGATGGATCTTATCAATTTAGAACCAGATCCCTCTCGCGAACAGGAGAGGATAATTAGCTTTACGGCAGGATTGATCTTGCTGGAGTAGGCTTTATAAACACAAACGGATGCTGGGATAATCAAACCAGGCGGGATTGGTTGCTATTACTTACGAAATTACTGCTTGCCCTAGATCAAACTCTCCCTTACATACGAGGGGGACGCTGCAACCTTGGCCTTGGCTTCATCTTCATTCTCCTTCCTTCTCCTATCATTTCTCTGGCTTCGGCCTTTGCTTCAGTGCTCGCTTGCTCACGATGCTCTCCCTACCTACTGGTTGCCCATATTTATTACAACGTACCTCCGACAATGTTGCTATTATATATGTAATTATTCATTCATTCTTTATCTATGTAATTACGCTTTAGTAGACAATGCATATATTATATACGTAATCATGTATATAAGAACTATGCTCTCCTATTTGTCCCATAATCGGGTTCAAATTTAGTGAGATTGACAAGCAGAGGAAGGAACGAATACCCATGTACATGTTGGCTGGGAAAGCATAGTAACTATTATCGGACGAACGGTGAAGAAGGGAAATGAAATTTCATCAGTCAGCAGAGCTCTTTCCTTTGCTGAGCCTACCATGCATGCATGTAGGTGGGTCCTCGAGCAATAGCTTGACTCGCTGCACCAGAGGAAAGAAATCAATCTTCACAGGGTAAAGGCATTAGTTTCCTTTTGTACCTGGTGGGGCATCTATCTATCTATTGACAGGTTAAAGGTTACAGGAGGCAAAAGGAAAAAGTTTCCAAGGTTTAAGGTGAAGGGCTTAGGTTGGCCCTTGGTAAAGGGCTATTGGTTAAAGGGTAAAGGCTCTTGGTATCTATTGGATCGATAGGTGGGCTCTTGACTCCTGGCATCAGTGGGATATCGATAGGCGAGATCTTGGGGAAAGACTCATTCATCCAGCTTACTCAATCAATCATTCCATCAACACTGTCCCTTCCCTTCCTTCCCGGTAACATGTTTTTCTGCCCCCCTGCCTGCCTTCCTTTCGTTAGGGTTCCTCTCTCTGTCCCCTCCTTCCATCCAACCGCTTCCCCCAAACATCTAACAAGCGAGCTCAAGAAGTCAGCTAACCAGCCTCCAGTCGGTTCTTATCCCACCCAGCCAGGTAGTCACATTGATTGTTCCATAGCGTTCAACTTTTATCGTCATTCCATTCCAGTGAGGTTCTCCTTTGTCCTTCCTATTGTTTCTAACCTCCCTAGAAGGTATTGTTAGCGTAAGTAATCAACCACAAGTCGGAGTTTGTGTTTCAAATTCTATTGGATTTGTTTGCTGGTCAAGGGTTTTCAGGCAAGTCAAAAAGCAAGTAATCACCGGTTGGAGTTAGTTGGGTAAAGGTTTCCATCCAGGCAAGCGAGCAAGGGAGCACCAGTTGGAGTGTGGTTGGCAAAGGCAAGTGAACGATAGCAAGTTTCTGTTGTTTGGTCGTTTCCAGGCAAGGTAGTAAGCTCGCGAGTCCCACCCACCCATTCATTCCTAAAGCAAGTGAGTGACTGGGTATGTTTTGAAGATGGACAGCCAACAGAAGATTACCTGGTCATGCCCAACATTCGAGGAACCTTCCTTCTAGTGCTGCTTGCCCTTCGATTCCTGCTTATTTCACTTTACCAAGGGGTGGGATGGTTTGTGTCTATCTTGGTGGGTTGATTGCTGTGTTGGTGGGAAGTTTTCAAATTTTTATGACCTTTCCTTTGTTTGGTTAGCCTACTCACTTCCTTCCTCAGTGCCTCGCTTCAGTCACGTATCGTCTTCATCTTGTTCAGCCACCAAGGGTCGGTTATTCTAGCACGCTTCAAGGTATCTACCAAGCTTCAGGGGCGGTCTCTGACCAACAGAACTATTAGGTCTGATAAATATTTCCCTCTGTATCATAAGGCTACCCTTTCAATAGTGAAATGATCAGTCCAAGGCCCCCCTAAGCTCTCTCTTACCCGCCTAACTCCTCCCTCTACGCTCTCTGTCCCAACTAAGCCTCTAAGTTTCCTCTTTGAATGACCCACCGACCCAATAAGGAAATTAGGAGTAACCACCTTATCGCTACAGGAAAGGTATAACCCTGAGCTCTTTGAGGTACTACGTTGCTCGACCAAAGGGAAAGGATAGATAGGAATAGGTAGAAAGATAGATCAAAATGTGGAGAAATATTCTTTGAATAGCCAGAAGAGGAAGGAGCGAGTTCGCTTGGAGCATTGGAAGATCATCAGGTCCTCCAGAAGCAAGTTAATTAGATACTAGGGATGCTTTGACTTGTGCCTTTGCTCATGGTGCTACAAGTTCATTAAGGGAATTTTCCATCCCCCACCCTTCCCCTCTCCGGAGTGGTCTCACTTCTGTCTCACTTTGGAAGTGAAAAACCAAATAAATAAATAAATAAATAAATAAATAAATATATATATATATATATATATATATATATATATATATATATATATATATATATATATATATATATATATATATATATATATATATGTATATCTAAGGAGCAACCAAATGCGAGAGGTCTTTAGAAGATCAAGGAGAGACAGAGATAAACCTAGTAGGGTAGGGAGATGATGTGGATCCAAGTGAGAGATTGGTTGATGAATACTCACCAACCCCAACATAAAAGCACACGAATACAGGCCAGAAAGAAAAGACAACTAGGAATAAATAAAGGACGACCAAGCCAAAATGGGAGGGAAAACCAACCACCAGATAGGGAGAGCCAGATAAGGAAGGAAGGTGAGCAACGCAAGCAAGATTCAGAGCACCGCTGAAGAGTAATCCCAATACGAACGAATATCGAAACTATACCACACATACCGTCTCATAGTTGCCACTCATATCGCTGCACCGTGTAATCGAACAAAGCCAAGAGACAAGTCACACTCAACGCCATCAACAAGAAATAAGCCCCTGTAGAAGAAGGAGGAAGAGCTGTCATCAGGAAAGGAGAAAGTATAGCGCCATCGCCAGGAGTAATATAGAAGAGAGAGCCACCGTAGAGGTCGAGATCTTTTCGAACCCGTCGAGGTGGGATCTTCAAGCAATGAATTCTCTACGTAATTATACTTTTTGCTGGATTGAATTGACTTGATTTATCTTCCCCTCAAATCCAATCATGAATGAGAGATGTTCCTCTATCATTTATGTTGTTATATATATGTAATTATGCATTGTCATGAAACATCAACTTGATCAAAGGAGGTATTCTAAGAAGGATGATCAGCTCGTTCATTGATCCATTCGCCTCCCGATTCCAACAACCTTAAGAGGGGGGGCTCAGAAACCACTCACTCCTAACAACAATGCGTATCATGTTTAGTTGTGTAGCGTATCAACAACGAACTCCATCTTATTTGTTCACTAGGAAAGAAAATGAAAGGCGGCAAGTCAAGCGAAGAGGTCGCAGCGTCAGCATATCAGGAACAACCACTAGTCATGAACGAAGAGAGAAAGGAAGGGGGTTGGTTTGGTTCTTAAGCCACTGCCACTGAGGAAGTATAAGCCAACGAGCTTCACGATGAGGAGCAGTCGGATAACAACTCGTTTCTTAGGTTTGGAGCTCCTCTTCGCCATTGGAACTTTTCACAGGCGCTCTCCTCACACTGATGAGTAGGCATAGCATTTTATGGGATTAGTTCATTCTCTTTCGGAGCATCAGGACCTTGACGCTTTCGTAGCAGCATAGGTCTCAATGGGAGCGTCTTTGGGAGCAGCAGTAGCAACAATATCAATGGTGTCATCGGCTCATCGGCTCAATGGTCTCTCAGAGCATCAGCAGCTTCACCAGTTGTTGGATTAGCTTCATTAGATTCAGTGGATTAGGAGATACAATATTTCTTTGAACGAGGACCAAAGTGATCACTCATTCGGACAAAGGACTCTAATCAGTCGAGCTTGTAAAGTAGAGTAAAGTTACAATACGAGTAGTAGGCTAAGACCCATGCGGGCGATAGCAACAATATCAATGAGTATGGATACTCAGAGAAGTAGCTATGAAATCATCATCAGAGCTCTCTTCACTATGGATTCATTCAATGTCTTTGTTCTTCCTCATCACGATGCATAGGAGAAAGACAATTTATAGCTTTTATCAACTTCGTCCATCCTCGCCTAGCTTGGGTTAGGTGGGTTAGGCAGTTGAGGAAGACCGGTTAGTTAGGAATACAATACAATTGGAAATAGAGTATGCATCCCAGAGACAACAAAAGAAGATCAACGCAGACCAATGAGAGCTTTGCGGTTAAGAAACCAATCTTTCTAGTCTAGAAGTGGCGCCAGTCGTCTATCGATGCAAGGGATGATAGCCACGAATCAGTCTATCGATCCAAAGCAAGCAATCGAGTCAAGTGGATATGCAAGCGAGATGAGACAGGCAAGCATGTCAATCTACCAGGGAGGATTGGTTAGAGCAAGTCATTCCTGTCCTTTGGGTCATCCAAGCAAGCGATGGAGAAATCCTACCACCGTCCACTGTCGCAACTGAAACATCAAATAAAAGTAAAGGAAGAAATGGTAACACGATCGTTAACCCATATATTTATTGCTTTCTTAGTTAACCTTAGCACACTATTGGTTTAGTGAGGGGGATTCTGGCGACCCCCTCATGAACTCTTTGTTCTATTGGTTTTTCCCCCTATTTAACCCATCTATTTATTCCTCTGTCTCTCAAACAAATCACTCAAAGTCAAAGAAAAGGAGCTTAGCGCGAGGGGACTGCTACCTTGCCTACGAACGTTAGCGAGAAGCCTTAGTAAGCTTAAATCCAAGTTTTTTATATAAACAAAAGCCCGCCCAACCACAATTATTCATCTTTCTCTCCCCGGTCAATCAATGAAGAGTAGGCTCAACTATAAACTATTCATGTTAATTCCCCATAGTCCGAACTATCTATTTCGTTCATAATATAACTTAACCCACCCCAGCACTATCTTTCATTTTTCTAACCCATTTCTCACTAAATCCTTCCAATTGGGTTCTCCTTATTGGTTGAGGGTAGGGAATCAATCCAATAAAAGATGGCTAAAACTCCTATCCCTATCTATTGGTCGAGGGAAAACCTATATATTCTGTCTCTCAGTTTGCTTCTTAACACAGTAAAAGAAGCTTGTAAGCATGTAGGTAAATATTATGCCATACCCAGAAGCACGTAGGACTTTATCTCCAGCACCCACCGTGGAGAAAGGCGCAGAAGGGTTTTGGTTTTCTCTTGGAGGTAGATGTTTTATCTAGGCATAAAGAAAGAAAGGTAGACGACTGATCCATGCCTAAAGGAAGGTAGATAGGTAGACTATATCCTATGGTCGAGTGTCTGCTTAGGGCCTTTAGGCAGGCGCTCACCGACCGGATGGGCATTGCTCGGGTCGAAGGAGAGGAGTTCGAAGTGGTATATATCTCAAGTTTGTCCATGAAGTCATCTAGCCTTTAGGACAAGGGCCGCTATGCGCCCTATGGCATTGTCATTATTTCTCTAATTTAAACCTCGACCCATTGATTGGATTGGAAGAGGTTGAGGGCTCGACCGAGAGAGGATGACCTACCGACTTCAGGTCATGCGCTCACAGGATGCGAGAGAAGAGGGAGAGACCTGTTGATTGGGATTAGGTCATTGAAAAGTTTTTAATTAAGATATAAATAATAGAGATAGAGAATAAGCTTTTCAGGTTGAGACTATAATGCTTTTTATTACTTAAGAAGTATTTCCGATGAAAGGAGAAAGAAATATACTAATATTTTATTTTCTAGCACATCCATTCACTCGCGATGGTCAGCCCAATCATTCAGACACCGCTACACTACACCTAAAAATGCAGTCTGGCTATAGTGCTGGGGATCAGTCAAGAGTTTGGACAACAATGGTTATGCTCAGCTCCGCCCATACAACTAGATATTTTTATAAGTATTAAGGCTTATCTGCGCGAGAATTTTGATACGGTTCATGCTTCACATAAATAAATATATTCTTTTAAGCTCGTTCAGGCTTGTCAGCTTGGATTGGACTAGTTGGATCAAGTATTTCGGCAGTGGCATTCTCTGTATCATTTTTTCTGATTCATAGGTTAGGAATTGGTAGTAGTGGGTTCAGTTCAGTTAGGTTTTTGTGGTTGTCCAGTGATAGATGCATATTACTGGCCGAGTGGATCTAGATCTGTGTGTTATGTTTGTGTGGGTCGGGTTATCCGCCTTGTGGAAGTGAATTCGTTCGATGGTATAAATCAGTACCTTGTAAGCCCCAAAAATTGTGTGTTCTTTTTTTGGGTGCTTTTACCGTAGGAGGCAATGATGAGTGTCCCTTGGGTGAACGAGTTGTGCGGGATCAAGTTGGTTATTTACCTTATATAGCCCACATATATCTATTTGGCGGGGTGGGTATTTGTTGCCCTATGATAGATTGGCAATGATGTCATGTTATATTTATTGATTTTTATTCCATGTAGGTGCAAGTGTTATCAGCTAGTCTAAAAAGTGATAGAATTTCATTCTAATATAAAATAGGATGAAGTCTGTATTATATTAGATTATATGGTATGTGTTGGCTTGGGCGTTCTTAGATTGATACTTCGGGAGTGGAGTTGCCTACCCTATATTGTTGGTTTTTATCCATGTTCTAGCGTGGTTTAGGAATCTTTCTTCCTGTGTTCCCCGAGTTGTATTAGTTGTCTCAGTAGGGGATGTTGGGGGAGGCAAGTGGCACTAACTTTGTTTTCTCCGAATCCAATATCCCTATTGGTAGGTAGGATCTTTCCACTATGGTCGAATCCAGCTATTCATTCCTATCCCATGGAATATTTTCCAACTAGATTCTATTGAAACTATTAGTCCAACTACCACTATCTTCCCACCACCCCACCCACGGCTTGGGAAGGGAATATCTCTAATTTCATTTATTTTACTCCCACCAACGACTGGGCACGCCTTTTTACTGTTTGATGTGGAGATCAGCACCATCGCTATACCCGGATACCTAAGATCCCAAACCCAACTCGCGGAACAAGCCAGCCTCGAGTTTATAAATGTATTGGTCCAAAGGAATAGAATATAATAGAATATTCCCCCACCAAGAAAATAACTAAATATAGTGTAATAGGTGGATTATCCTATCCTATTATTAGATGTATGATTAGGGAATTAATATAGTATGTATGGTGGTCGATCATGGCTAATGGTGTTAACAATTCGATAGGATGAATTGAAAGTGTCGTCATTATCGATCAATCCAAAAAGCTACTCCAACATGGTCATTTCTCTATATGTTTTGAACGAGTTCATAGGTACATATAAATCAATATATTCTGAATGGATGGACCCACCATCCAGAAAGAAGGGATAGGAAAGGTTATATTCTATTTCACACTATCGTATGAGTGATATAACTTGATAACCTCAGTAAGAGATTTCAAGGGTGCACAACCCCCCCTTATATTATATTGTATAGGTGAATAGGTTTTAGTTCGACTTAGTCCACCTACTAAACCCATTAACAAGTATGAATTCTATCCTATGATTCAGAGATATAAAACCTATTGCCATCCGCGGTATATATATATATATAGAAGCAGATGGAAAAGACCAATAGAATTCTTTTTTGCTCGTGAATATATATTGGGCATAGGAGATCAGATCAAAGAGAATATCCCTTGCTTTCCTCTCTGCCCCCCACCTCCCCTAGAATCCCTATAATATGTATGTTCTGCAATCAATGTCGCACATACCTTTCCCAAACTACTCTGGGTAACTCTCGTTCGCATACCTCATTGCGTAGTCACAGGTAACCATAAATACCTATTTCACCTTCCAAAACTGGCCGACTGATATGAATTTAACAGCTTGGCTTGGTCGGAACAGGGTCACAAACCGTATTCGAATGAATGGGGCCACTGCACTTCCAGCCAGTGATAAAGCATGCACACATATTAACCAGACCATACCAATGAGTTATACTCACCTAACAACCACTACTTGTAGATGAGCGAGAATCAAGTGGAGCAGACAACGAATAGCCGCACCACATGCATTCTTTTCCCAGGACCTTCAATTTGATTTGACTCATCAACGAGCCTCAAGTGAATTCGTTTCATCGGGCCCTCAACCGAAATCCATCACAGCAGCATGCCATACATACTGTTTGTTCATAGGTTGGTTGGGATCTCAAATTCGTAGTTCTGCGGGAACAATTCTCTCCCGGGTGTAACTTCATCCCAGGTATACGGGAGGGAAGATGATGATCACTAATCCACTTTATATAGAGCATGCTCCATCCATTGGGGAAAGGCGCGTGTACGAGATGTTTGTCCTAAAGGTCACACCCATTCATTTCGTGTTGGTTTCCTCAACCGATTGATCTCGTCCTTCCACCAGGTTCTAATGGTTAGATCAGTCGACGAGTAAGTAAGCTGATAACTATAAAGAATTCCTGTCACCTAGCCCAGCAAGCCAATCTGAAAGGGCATATCGTAAGATATTCACTGTTGACGGGGTCAGTTATATATATATATATATATATATATTTGGGCAGCCGTATTGGAATAAATGGTAAACCACCTCGACGCGTTGCCTTCCATCCATCCAGGAAAATAGGAATACCATAGAAATATGGGGGGTGGGTGTGGAAATATTAATATAGTGCCTTAGTGCCATAAATGATTCATCATATTTAAATGCGAATGACTAAAGTGGTTATATATGTTGTTTATATACGTTTTTGTTTTCACATATTCATTCCAATGTTAGCTTCCCCTCAATGAAGGTATAACCTGTGTTATAGGTGAAAACAAACCACTAAATCCCCCTCTCACCGAGGTGCCCCTTTGGCACTGTTTATGATTTGAATGCAAAGTAGGTTAGTTCCATGTATCTAGGCTAGTTTAGGATAGGATCATTAGTTCCCTGTATCTATATAGTTCACCAAGATCAGTTCCATGGATCTAGCTATTAAAGGATAGGATCATCAGTTTCGTGTATATACAGTTTCATATATATCTATAATTTCATGTATATCTATAGTTCAGCAGGACCAGTTTCATGGGAGTTGGTATTAGAGTGTGGAAGTATGCCTAAGTGGTAGGATCCCCTTAAGAGTTCCACCCCCATCGAAGGGGATAGGTGCCGCGTGGTTTACTCGTTACTTCACCCCACTGAACTATCCATTACTTAGCCCCACTGAACTAGGAGTGGTTGTGTGTGAGTTCATCCTAATCATTGAGATTATGAATATGGGTCAAAGCCATGGGACCATAGAAGTTTATGCCAATTGTCTTTATGAGGGAAGAGATGTGAGGGGTGGCCATAAGTCATACAAATTTTGCAATATTATCCTACCACATTTCCTAGAAAAAGGTTGGTTACAGTGTTGGGTTAGGAGCTCCGACCCCAACCCTTAGTGAGGGGTAATCATTGGTAGTGTGTCCCTCCATCTTGCAGACCATGCACCATAATTGTTCTCTCTTCATCTTGTCAAGGTCTTGTTCCCAAATTTGCGCCGCTAGTATTGCCAATTGGGATTGTACCTTCTCCATCTCGGGAGTTTTGACAAAAGAATTTGTAGGTGCAACCCCTTGTGCCATCTCCTGGTACTCATACATAGATTCTATTTTCATTGTCTGGGCTAGAGTTTCTCTCTGGGTGGTCCACTTTTGTTTCATCAGGAGTACTCTGGTCAAGGGCAGAAGACCTTGGATAAACCACTCCTTATGCTAGGTCTAATGGAGGGTGTATGTAAATATACTAATAATGGTATGGAACCTCTAATCATATTCCCAAGCACTCTCACCAACCATCTGCTTTATCTCCTTTAGCTCGTCACAACTCTGTCGTTCCAGGTTTGAGATCTGAAACTCAACTATGAATCTAGTCTTTAACTCCTTCCTCTCTTCACGGCCCACCCCCTTCCCTCCCTTTTGTCCGCCATTCACGTCCGTCCGGGGCAATGTGTCAAAAACTCTAGTGTCTACGAATCTCTATTGAGTGGTCTAACTCTTCTTCCTCTCTTTCGGGCAATGGCTCTAGTGTTCCAATCAATGTCCCCTCTACCGATCCGCGCATCCCTCCTTTAAGTGAGTCATTCCAGCTTTGTGGCTCCGGAACCTCATTCTTCTCTTCTCAATGGGTCATTTGTTCTAATGGCTAGGACCTTCTCAATGGCTCTAGTACGAGCGCCTTATATAGTTGAGGGGCTCCACTTGTGGTTCTCCTATGCTGTGCTGCTATGTCGACGCTCCATCCCTGACGGTTCTCCACTTGTGTTTTAGATTCACGTGGTTCGAATTTCGGATTCATGTGTCTCATACTGAAGGGAGGGAGCTATAATGCATGTGAGTCATAAGGGAGATATATGTGAGTCATGAACGATAGGGTAGGAGGTCGAGGGGAAGTACTCTTCGAAAGGGAAAACACATACATGATCAGAAAAGAATAAAAATTTGAATCAGCTCACTTGCCTTCCTTGAGCATAGCGAGTTCGGGAAGATAGATAAGGTCAGGATCACCTTCCAATCCCAAGATAAGTTCTTGGTAAACGAGATCAGTTGCTCGGTAATCGAGATCAGTTCCTGAGATCGTAGGTAAGAGTAGATTAGATAGGTAATAGAGGTAAGATAAGATAGGTAGATAAGAGTAGAGTAGATCAGATAGGTAATAGAGGTAAGATAAGATAAGATTGGTAGGTAAGGTAGGTAAGATTAGGTAAGATCTGTGTTATCTGATTTCCTTAGGTGATACCAACTGACCTAACCAAATGACCTAGACTGAGTGTCCCCTTTGTTGGTGCTATAGGTCAGGTCCATGTCATGTCCTTTTTGAAGTGATGTCCTTTTTATTGTTGGAAACCATTTCGACAGATTTGCAGGTGGTTTCTATTTTCACAAAGCCCCTCGCTAAGGGGAAGTTTGAGATGCTAAGGGTCTAATGTGGGGTATGGAGTTATGGCTTGCTTATATCCTTGGCCTTCGATCATCCATATTCATATATATTCATATTGCTATATTGATCTTTATATTGACAGGGGAAGGATTAGCTGCTATAAGGAAAGGAGTCCCCCCTTCGGAACCGTCCGCCATCCATAAGGTCCCACACTTGCGCCTTCACACCCACCCACAGTTGCACTCACTTAATGTTTGGCCACCTCCACTTATTTGGAGGAGGGGCTCTTATAGCAATGAAAGAATATGAACGATTTTGATGAAGGCAATTATTGAATGGAAGAGACAGAGGCAAGAGGAGGGAAAGAAAAAACCTCGCATCATTTCATAAAGTAACTAGAGAAGGACAATTATTTCCTTAATAGAAGATGCTCATAATCGAACCGAAGCTTTCCGAGCCTGTTCTCTGTCTCTGGGTGGGCCTTATTCCATAAAGAGTAGAAAAATTTCGAGGAGCAGTGTCTCACCTCCTCTATGATGGCTTTGAGGGTGAGAATATGGTCGATGGTTTGGTATAATGGTACGAAGCCTGCCTAGACCTTGGCTTGAAGAAGTCCCTCATAAATTATCTTTGATAGTATCCAATGGAGGGTAGTAACTTATAGCTTGGATAAAGTGTTACCCACCATGATAGTCTGATAGTGATTCAGATTAGCACTAGACCCTGATTTGTGGATAAAGTGGATAGTATAGTGGGACCATGTAGGTGGGAATCCTAAGCAAAACACATGGTGAAATAGATCAGTGATATATTAGACTAATGGATGAATGCCATTATTTAGAAAATCTGCTTGAAAACCCTCATTTTTTGCTTTGTTGGTGTTCATGACCCATGTAACCTGTAAGATATATGAGTCCAAGAACATGTGATAATATGATGGGGTGAGGTGAGGAGGACAACGGGTTGTTGGGGGATGTCATATAGGGTGGTCATATGGGTGAACATGCACTTGGGGTAAATTTCGTGGGGTAGACTAGAATGATGGGGGAAGAAGATGCACCAATATGTTTTGGGAGGATAGTGAAGGGATGTACATAAGTCCTATCTCCTATGAAAGAGGAAGAGACATTTATTGTGTGGAAGGAGATAATGAACTTAAAAGCCTTTTAATTGATCGACTTGATAGAGCTCTTTCTTACCCTCGAGTCGATCACCAATAGATACAATTGGTTTAGTGGGAGGAATGGATGAGATCCCAAAAGCTATATCCGGATTGCTTAGAAGAGAGAGCCTTTTTTTTTCCGCCTTTGTCTGATATCCAGGTTCATTCAGTCGTTTATCTAATTGATTGAATCTAAGCAGCACTAGTTTCGGGAGCTACCTAGATCCACCCGTTGAAGTGAATCCCGCATGGGCAAAGGCAGGGCCTGTCGTTCACTGCCCAGGCTATTGGGGATGTAGTATTAGCCTCAGATCCAGGAGGGAATGAAGGAGATAAACAAGGAGGCATAGACCACAAGCTACATCATCAGGGTTTTTTCCATTCTATATTTCCATCACACCCTATTGTACTATAGCAACAACTTTTCCATCATAGATTTGAGATGTTTGCAGCGAGTAAACTCTCCCATCTTCCTTATAGGTAGGTGTTTCATGCGCTGAGTTGTGACTCAAAAGGTCTCACTCTATGGGGTTTTTGGAAAAGGGTTATCACAGACGGGAGGTATTGGTACCTAGTTTCGTCTTATGCTTACTTTTTTTGGTCCCCTTGTTCCTACAAAAAGGTATGCCATGTGGCTGAAGGCTCCTGTATGGGTCATTGATCAGGCCGGGGTCCCAGTGGGTGATCCATCGATGTTCATCCATCCGTCCAGTGTAGGTTCTTCCTTCTATGTTTCCAAATTACTATATTGATGCCCTAGATTGGACCCGTCCACATGTGATTCGAATCGTAGACCGATGTTTGAATCTCCAACTTAATATAAAGGTTGGTTAATCATCCCCTTATCTAGGCTTATCTAATGTCGGGTTTACTCCCCACTAAATCAATGGAATAAATATTTAGATTTGCCGAGCATTTCTCACTCCTCCTATCCAATAGAACAAAGTTTATGATCTCATCAATCACTTCCCATACCAATAGCTCATTAATAGTAGTCCTTTAAGCAGGTTTCTCCCCAAGTATGTATTTCAAGGGGTAGATCAGGTCACCCATGCATCCCATGGTTGCTCTTTTTATTTTTTCATTGCTGGGATCATCACGACACTCTCCTGTTATTGGCGTGTTTAGTAAATAAAGCATTGATCGAAACTTCACTAACTAGCCTTGCAAAGAATATGGGCAGTTCACTAGCCGTTGGTCATATTATTAGATACGCAATAGAATAAGCTCACATAATAATTGAGAGGGGGAACCTACCACCAATTAATAATAGTAAGGGAAGTTGGTATGTAGCTTGGGAACAAATAAAAGTGAATATTATATATATATATATATGGTGTGGTACCACCGGTCATCGCTTGGCTCAGGTAGGCTACTATCTGGGAGTGATTCTATCAATGCATAATACAACAAGAGGGAATATAAACCGAAGCTTTAATTAATAGTAGGGTCCAGCTTGAACTTATTATAGAGGACTAATATACACATATTAACAACTTACCTTTCATTCCACCCCAATATGTTATTAAATTAGTCTTAAGTTTTTCTTTTTCCGCGATCTCTACCTGATGGTAGAAAAAGAAACCATCTGTAAAAGAGTACACTCCTACTATGATTTAAGGGCCCCCCCATTTGTTCGTCGGCTCTGCCCGTAATTGACTTGCTCACTACTGCTACATGGGATACCAATAAAAAGGAAGCTCTCCATCACAGAAGTTACATATGTTGCCTATTAATGATGAGAGCAGTGAGCGGTGGGGTCGCCACCGCTGTTTCAGATTCAGATGATACCCTTTAGGCTACAAAGTTAATAGTATTTTTAGGATACTTGGCTTCTACATATTCGTTCAGATGTTTTTAGTGGATGTTGTCGATCAAATGCCCACCAAGCTATTACAAAGCTATGTTGTGAAAGATAATCCACCAATAGAAAGAGGAGGACAAGGAAGGACTACTCTTTCCATGGTCACTTTCTTCTGATTAGTTGGGTTAAGGACATGGCAGGTAGGGGAAAACGAGTTCCAAACCGTCATTCCTAATATGTCGTTTTAACCAAGGGTGGGAAAAACAATAAAATAAGAAGAAGGTAGGCTAACCCAACATCTCTAAAGGTAGTTCGCCTCCTAGCCTACAGGCTAGCATCCTCCCCTTACGGAAGGAGGGGGAAGGTGATACTTAGACCCAAACAAACCTACTCGAGGTGAAACCTGTCGTTAACGAAGTAAAGGGATGGAAGCCGCTACCTTGGCCTTCTGTTTTTGGTAGGTCAGGCCCATATATATTGTGGTTGGTGCAAGGGTTAAGCCTTCCCCACCCTTTCTGAATAGATGCAAGTAGGTTGCCCTTGATAGATGAACCGACTTTCTATTCTTTTTATCCTGCAAGAAGAGGAAGATTTACCTTAATCCAATTCCTATTTTAGGAAGGCCGGGGTGGGTAGTGGGAATCGAAGGCCCTCCCCTCCATTTAGGCACAAAGTAACTAGAAACGTCATCTATCCGATGAAAAGAAGGTGTTAACACTTGTAATTCACACGCGTTATATGGGGGTTGGTTATCGGGGGGGGGTGTAATCCCCTATGCTGTAGTTGATTGCATGGATGTATCCCTCTTATAGGTAGGTGTAGTTGATAGGTAGTTGTATCTCTCTCAGTGGTAGTGCTTTTTGTGGGCCCTGCTCTGATGGTAGTGCTCTTTATTACTTTCCTAGTAGTATATGTCATTCCATCCGTTGATAACATTCCACCCTTAGTACAGAGAAATAAGAGTGTATCGTGTACAGAGCATAGATGTCCATCATTCCTTGGGATGGTAGTATCATTCAATCTCTCAATCCATTCTCTGTTTGGATCAGTTTATCTGTCTCTGCATGGACTAGAAGGTAGAAGGTATCCCTATGTTGTTGAGTAGTGTCTGCCTAGATCAGATGTTTGTTGTAATGCATTCCCTCGCTTGCATGAAAGGATGGTTGTCTGGATGGATGTTCTCCATTTGATGGTAGTAGATGGGATGATCTCCCGCTATGTAGTGAATGCTTTGTTTCTTTGATTGCCTTCGTTGTTTGTCTGTATTGGCAACCCAGTTGTCTGTATCGGATGTGTATCATCATTTGATCCGTTGTTTGTTAGGAAGCATCTAACCCCTGTGCAGTAAGGCTGGATGTTTCCCTCAGGTAGTAGCTATTGTCCATTCCCTGGGATGGAGGTTTCTCCCATGGCCAGTTCATGTAGTGGGAGCATGGCCTGCCTTGTTGGAAAGCATTCCATCCCGTGTTTGTGAGGAAGTATTTCTCACCCAAAGAATGCCCCTCCCACCCAATAAGTCACTCAGGGGCGGAGCCGCATCAAAATGGGCTTCGAAGGGGAAGGGGTTGAACAAGAAACTCATTCATATGAGTGAGGTACATGTTGTGTCCAACTTTACGTTCATAAAATACTTCATTTCAAGTAAAGTAATAAGGCAAGCCTCATTACATATAGGAGGTAGGAGGGTGAGGAAGAATGACTCACTCATTCATATGGGTGAGGAAGCTGGATCAACTTCGGGGCACCAAGATAAAGGATCTCGCTATGGGTGGGACCAGGCTTACAACGAGCGCTTGGTCATCGATTGACTTGAACGCTGCCATCTTTGGCTTTGTATATACCTTTGTATCCGCTAAATATTTGTGGGTCAACTCAGTCAATTGGGCCGCCGCTATTGGCCGAGATGATAGTAAATTAGATGTTGGTTATAGGCCAGTTCAACTTCGCGGGTACTAACTAACTGGTAAGTGATCAACTTGAATAGCCGAGCTTAATCGAGGCATGACCGAAGCACGGGCCGTTCACAGCTAGTTATTTAGGGGAAGAATCCCTGGCTCATGGCCTAATAAGTTACATAATAAATAAGACAGAGCTTATGTTTTAACCCTATTGAATGTATGCGCACATACACTGTAGCACATATATAGATTTTAAATAAATAGGGTTGCAGAGGAAATATAAGGCAAAAATAAGGCCATAGGTCGTATTGGTTGGGCCTATATAAGTAGACGTCACCCTACCGAACTACTTCCCTTTGGACATACATCATAGATGGGACCGGAACATCGATTGGAAAGTGATTGCAATCCAAGTCAACTTCACGCCAGAGACGCTCAGAAGCGTAACGACTACCAGGTAATCGATAACATGGCCAGAATTATCATCATGATAAAATGATACACCCCATACCAAAACCTTTGAGACCATGAGCGACCGGATGAGCCAACACGACAACCTTTAGCGATATATAATTTATAATAAATGCTCGACGCCAGATTCTCAATATCATGAAGAGAACGCAACGCTAGGCAGTAATGAAAGGAAGGAATAACAGGCCCAGACAATTATATAGTTACATATCCACTAGTTTCATATCGATATTATATTGCCCGAGCATCAATAGTAGTGGAGAAAGCAACGGTACCACCATAAGCATAATCAATTTATCAAGTTACATAGTCCTCTCCATATTCCTTTCCATATACAGATCCAGTAACAGTTCGAGCAGATTAAGTTGCTAACCTTCGCCCAGCTAATAAGTAGCAACACTAAAACCATCAGTCTCAGACGTGGCATCCCTTCCAGTTCCAGGGATAGTTCCATAACTACTAGTTCGAAATATCGATTTATAACCACCATCAGTGGAGGCAAAGGCAGAACAAGCACAACCATCGCCCTCAAGAGCTTAATGAACCATAAGGAGCTGCAACCTTAAGCGATATATATATCATTGTAGTTCAATATGTAATTGAAGAATTCGTGGTTCATCGATGGTTGCGTCCGCCAGACAGGTAAGAAACATATGACCAACAAAGTTCCACCTACCTTCCAGTAATAGGATGATCCACCTCGAATAGAAGTAGCATTAGTTACGTCATTATCCAATACACCGCTTCTCCCGTTTGCTTCCTAGGTTGGGGCTTCCCTACTTGAACTGGGGTGATCCATCATTAAATAACTGGGACCATTGCTCCTACCTAAATCGTGACCGGGAAGGGATTTATCGTCCAACAACTATGTTGCATTCCACTTATTGTTCGCTCTCCATAATCGTTCAAGATTGCGGCACTGTCCAGCTGGCCATTGATTGAGATCGAGTCTTAGTACCTTTTGTTTTACTGGGCAACATGATTTCGGTTGTCCCTCTCGTGGATTGACCATCGTCCACACACTCCCCTCATTTATAGGTCCGCAAACTCTTTCTCCGTTGGATTTGTGGCCTCTGGAATAACACCCCTGGGACTAATTTGTCATCTTGAGTTACGTTCTTAGACCTCTTCAGGGCGTTCTGTTGCAAAGGAATTCGGGCCTTAGGGTTCTTCATCAAGTCATAGTGTTGAACCACAAATTCAGTAGTTGGATTGCGTCGAGAACAAGAAAGCACCAAGTTTAGTCCTACCCCCCCTTTCTTGGGGTTATGCCTTCCACTCTCGATCTAAAACATTACCACTATCCTTTGCAACTCTGAGATTCACAACTCATACTTCAAGTCGGCTCAGGGAATTGAACAAGAACAAGAATCAGTCAGTCCTCGGCTCCCCTACTTACCCACAGTATTCCTCACTCTCCCACCCCAGTCACTCCTAACTTCCCCCCCCCATCTCGTTACGCTCCAAAAATCCCTCCTTCCCTCTTAATGCCCAAGCATCCCATCCACTCGATGCATTCTTTCCAATACATTAGGAATTTCACCTTCTTCACACCTAATTTAGTGTCACACCTATCGCCTATCGAAGTGATGGTTCCTTCACCTCATACGATAACGTTTATGCGGCTGTGTATCCAGGCACACGCGTAAAGGCATCTCATTTGTTCCACGAATCTCACTGCACTGACCGTGGCAAACTCCTGGCTCTCCTCCCTTTCTCGAGCAAGCGATTCGCACCTTCTCGTTGCACCGAAATGGAAGTCTGATTCGAACGACCGTGTACAACATCACTTTTACCACATGATTGACTCGTATTATTTCGATCAATCTAGAGAGCATAAAGACCGGTGTATCGTCGCACTTGATACAACTCCCTAGCCTGGTGGGAAGTGATTTCTCTTAATGGTACGGTCTTTAGACACTCGACCGAAGGCCCAATAGGGACTCACAATTCATATGGTGAGGAAGAGGATGCGAATCATAGCTCGACCAACGATGCGCAAGTAGGCTCGACTATAAAGAAGAGGATGCCCTCGGCAGGGCTCAAACAACAGGAGAGGGGAGAGGATATCTGTATATTGTATACGTAATTACGTTTCATGATCCTCAGAACCTATTGTATTTATTGAATAGAGTTCGGTAGCTAAGTGGAATCGACTGACTCAAATTACTTATCGGGTGAAGTGATAGGGTTGGAATAACCTTATCTCCTATGAGCTCAGGAGCAGGACCTTACTTGAGCTCAGTTTGAGGGGAATAAAAAGATATTCCCTGAGCAATGATAAAGGAAAGTGTGGTATGGGCCTCTATTACCACTACTTATGGATGGAAGGCGGCGGCTACTTTCAATAAATATTAGTTGCTCGTTGAGGCACGTTGCGGGAGAGAAGCAATAGGGCTCTCTGCCTTGGGCACAGTAAAGAACCTTGGACTTTCTTTATGGCTCAACTAACTAGTACCAGTAGAGGTTGCTTGTGGCCAAAGAAATAAGAATCTCACATTTCTTATTGTGGACTTGTCCAGTCTAGTTAAAGGTAAGGACAAAAGGCAAGCGTTAGTTATCATTACTATTTTATTGGACCCAGATAATGTAGTGATATTCACTTTCAAGTATTACTAAAAATAAAAAAAGAAATACTTAGCTAAATATAGGCTTTTAAATAATGATGTATATATCTTTCATTCATTACTAATTAGTATATGAGAATATAGGAAGCGTATTTTCTGAAGCATATTATAGTAAGCCAGCTGGTGAAACACATGAAATGGACGTGAAGCTAACCTTCTTGCCTTAGGGTTGCTTGCCACTATGACGAGGGGAGCCAATCCTCTTATAATTTCCCCCTATTGAACTTCATATATCTTTTTCCTATGCCTATGTTCGTGGGCGAGCAAAATGAATCGTCACGTATACCTTCGATCAAAGGAATTGAATGAAAGGGGAGGAGTGGGGAGTCTTGATCTGGCAGAAGCAACAGTGGCAGTAGCCATAGGGAGCGAGATCCCGATGTTCGTAAGTGTGATTATGACCTCTAGTGCATGGTCTCCCTTTCACACCCCTTCCGATTCGAGAACATATAGCCCCCATACCTATTCATTTCAGTAGGATTCGAGGTTTATGCTTCTCCCGGCAGTAGACCCAGCTTTCAGATGTATCTATTGAAGCAACACAAGCAGTTAGATATGCAATTCCATCAGTTCCGTAAAGATCAAAGGGCCTTTCTCCAGCATTACAACTAGAGTACTCTGTGAAATGAATTGAAAGTAGAACAATAAAAAATAAATCTAGAGAGGGAAAATCAATCGAAGCTAGTCCAATCTATCTGGGATCAGAACCAGGGAGAACTCTATAAGCAGCGATGTTAACCTACTAAGATCGTCCTTTTTGAGTTATGCAGTTAAGCTTATTTCCTATAGTATTTTGAAGTCAGGCACTGAATTATGCAGGAAGGAGCTTCCAACGCGAGTACCCTAACCTGCCTTTCTTCACCGTCTTGATCCTATCTCGTCTGGATCTTCGTTAAGGTTGGGATGACCTAAAGTATCTCGGGGGTCAGGAGTGTGGAATGTGGAATATTGATCCAAAGCAGGAAGGAAGAGTGATTCTTTCCCCTGCTTCATTCGTGAACTAGGGGTCAGAGTGGCTGCTACTCGGTCTGCGGACATGATGCCTATAGTGGAGGGGGTTTGAAACTCTACAACACGTAGTTTGGAATGGAAGGATTTTGAATTCAATACCGAAGGTATTTCTGAAAGAAGGGGTAGTATAATCATGGGGGTATTGACCTTATTAAAGAAGGTTCGCTCCCCCCGAAGGCCCCATTCAAAGAGACCGAACTGCCCATCAAGCAGATGAAGTCACTTTGTTTTACATGCACTCTATTTTCCCGCTTTATCGGAGTAAGTTAGGTCTAAAATTCCATCAATAATGGTCACGTCTTGCAATTTATCCATCCCCTCAAAGTTGTTAAGCCGTGGACAGACCTAAGGATGAATACTTGGCTAGATAACTGGCAAAGGTGAGGGTAATGGGTTGACAGGAAATGGTGGGGGGAGGGAGGTTAGTAGGCAGAGGAGGGTAGGCAGTGCGCCCGAGGAAAGGTGAGTCAAGGCCTACTACGAGCATACCACCCAGAACTCTTTTATATCTTGGTCAATAATCATGCATGCATAATGGAATATAGAATGCATGCATTGTATGCTCTGGCATAATTACATATATAAGAATCTTACTTCGAACGTGAATCAAAGAGGAGACTCAGATATAGAGTAAGTGGGTCTCTCCCTGTTAGGTATCGTTTCCTACCGGGAGCAATTGGTGGCAAACCGTGAGTGATCGATGGGTAGACAGATGAAGGAACCTACGTCTAGGGAGCAAGTCTCTTTAGGCGAAGGGATGTGGAACCAAGAAGAGAGTGTCATGGGAACTATATGGAAAGAGGAAAACCAGGGTGGGAGACATTTTATAGATGTTATTATGAACCTCTTGTGAATCACCAATAAGTTATATGCAGGAGAGGAGGGAAGGGTGAAAGATCAAATCAACCATGCGGATTATGACCCCCCACTAGAGGCGCTTGCTTAGGGCATCTCTGAAATTTTCTTATGGCAATGAAACCTCCTTCCTTGGAAACACTTATTTCACTTTTACATTCTATTTTATCATCTTTCTCTGGCGGAACTTCATTATATGTTGACCTTTGATCGCTGACGCGTATAAATTAGTAAAGGTAAAGACTACTTACTACTCAAGTTGCTCAAGCTAGAGAAGCTAGAGAAGTAGTAGGACTGTAAAGACTTTATCTATGTCATCCTATACCTCCCTTGCCTGAAATCATAGCTTCCCTATGACTACGAACTGGCTGAATTCTACTCTTTAAATCGACTATCTTTGGGGAATAAATATGATTGAAGGAGGGATCGGTCGACAGAAGAAAACAATCAATCGGGGGTGTGGGTCAGCATAGCTAGTCGGAGTGGAATATAGTATCCACAACCAATCGTGGGTGAAGGACAATAAATTTATTTCCAGCCGGAACTCCCCCACTTTCTTAGAAGAGGATGGAGTGAAACTCTTCCTTCATCACCGGACCTCCATCCGGGCCATCCTTTTTGACCCTGTGCCAGTTGAGCCTTCCTTGCTATCACGTATATAATATGGCCCTACTATTAATGAAAGGGGATCGGTTCGATGAGTGATTCAATGCCAAGACCTAATTAAAGAGTCCCCACCGGGACATATAGTGAACGTAGGAGGCATAAGATCCACCCAGAGTATCACTTGCTTTTGTGGGATTTGCATAGGACGTAAACTATGGAAGCTGAGCTGCTCGGGACTGGTGAACGATGGACCTAACGAAGGAAGCAACTTTTTGTGAGATGTTCTTTTTTTAATAAGAAAGGAACGTAGTCGCTTGTCCGCATTGGGCAAGGATTGAGCAGCTTTACGTATGGTTTTGGTTACCTATCATCCCGCCCAACAGCTGGTTTATTTATTGGATTTGGCCCAATAACAATGAACTAAATGAGCAAAGAGGAAGGTTTGCCCCATTAGCTAATTCTCGTAACTGCCACTAATAAATAGATTCTTGTTCCAACTCAATTTTATGCAATATATTAAGTCTCTTGAGACATTCCCTCTCTTAGAGGGTCATAATATGCATAGAGCTCCTCTGATTGAGAACTGGGCTCTCTTTCTGCTTCCGCTCTGTGGTTTTCTAGAGGTATCATCAGCATCCGTGTCCATGTCATTTACATGAGAGAGGTTGGCTTCTTGCCGGCCACCAAGCCTTGATCTTATCTTCACTCCAACCTTCATTTATCAAATGTTGGGCTTAAGCCTATTTATCTTGAGGTGAAAGCATTTCCTCTCGGTCTTCCTGAGATGATCAATGTTCCTTGCTTGGTCAAAAGAGTGTCGTGGATTTCTTTGCAATGTAATTCAGAAAATCATATGTTTTAGCAGGTGGACGGTCATACATCATGGCTAAATGAGAGCCTTGCCCCCGATGGAAGTCTGATTCTTCTCCCAGAATGCAGGCCAATGCATTTTATATTATTGAATAAGGACGCCTCTTGGAAGTGCTTGTAAAAGCACACTATCTTAGCAAGGCCCCTTGTATACATCCTTTTCTCTATGAGAAAAAATGTTGGTTGCTTGCTAGGGTTCCATATCTCGACTTCAGGTACTCCCCCCTATTCATTATTATTGGACAACATGTTCTCCATGAGACATCTAGGTGACATCGCGAGCATTGCTCTGTTGGCTAGCCACTTTGTCTTTGTCGTTTTGTGCATGCAGTCACCAATTCTGGATAGCAAATAGGTCGCCTAATAGCAGCAAATAGGGTTCGGTTGCTAAACTTACATAAATTATTGGGGAAATATAGAAATGATGAGCGATTAGATGCGCTTCCCCTTCCTTCCACTCCCACCTTGCATCAACATTGACTAAAGCTGATTAATACTGCTCGACTCAGATGTATGATTAGGACTTACCGCACTTCTTTCACCCTTTCAATAATATATTGATTCCCTATATAGTCCCAGTAGCAGATGTGGAGAAGGATACAGTTTACCCCGCAGCAGGAAAGGCAGATTTAATTGCCCAAGTGTAAGCAACACTGCTAGTGGTACAGTCGAAAGCACCAACCAAAGGCATAGGCGGATGCTATGGGAAAGGCAGATGCAGATTCAGTGCCCGCAGATAGATATGCATATAAGCTAGCATCTGAGTTAGATCAAGATGTAATTCCATATCCAGGAGCAGATTGAGCTGACCGAGAGCCATGAGTTTACGTTGACCGAGCAAACGTAATGAAATTTTTTCCACCCACAAAACAAAATACAATTCCAAACTAAAAAATACCAATAGTAGTTTATCTGGATCCATATCCATATCTTCCAGTTGTAAATTAACCGACTAATAAAGAACCACTATTAGGTTTCTCTTGTGACCTAGTGATTCGGTATCAAGATCCAAATCCATACGCGGATCATCCAATTGCATATCCATATATAGAACCTGCAAATGAGGAGGCATAGGCATAGATCTCCGCACTAACAAGGGAAGGGAGCAAATGTTTATCCAGTAACAAAGGAAGATGTTTCTTTATATTTTCTATTTGCAGAGTCGTAAGCACCAAAAGCATTACCAGGAGCAAAGGCAGTTGACCGAGTTGATCCTTCCCTAGAGACAGTTAGAGATCAGGCTTACCCGGTTCCAGTAGCAGATCTCATTGCAAAGATATCAATAACTGATATGGATTCAATTGACCTCATTCACGGGTTTACTCCATGGCGGTGATCTCGGGTTCAGTCCTTTTTTTTTTTCATTGGGTGATCCCAGATACTTCCCGATCCTTCGAAGCAACTACAAACTATGTAGGGTTAATAAAGATTTTTCCTTAGTATCCTATGCCCCTGCTTAATAACTCGAACCAACCTTAAATATTGTATACGTTAAAACAACCACCATTATTGACACATTCAAACCTTCTCGGCCTCAATGGGAACATACATCTATCTAGTAATTGGTGATCGACAACAAGAATATTAATAGGGGAACAAGATGTAACCATTGAGGTAAAGACTCCCTTATCTGGATTTTCTCTACCTCGCCCCCTTATTCATAGATAAAAGCTAAAAGCTTCTATCCACCAGGTGCTTATCTCGAAGTAGACAAAGGTAATCTACTAATATTTGTGGCATTCTTCATTCTCTCCATAAGGAAGGGAGGAGGCCCAATTATTATAAAGGAGGGATAGATCAGATTCAAAAGAAAAGAGATTGGATTCAAAGCTCATTCCACTATGTAACTAGAAGATTTCTCGTTGCCCGAGTGGCTCAGATCGAACTATAGCAAGCATGGCGCCAATTAGCGCTTAGTGAGTAGTGGTTGAGCATTTTCCTTTCAAGTCTAGTCTAAAGTCTTCCCTACTTGAGAGCATGACTGGTGATTCATATCTGGTTGAAGGGATTAACAATTGGAGCCGTGGACTAGCTAGGTCCAACCAGTCTGGAATGATAGCATTAGCAAAACCCAGTCTCTGTACATACATGATAAAACTACCCGAATAGGCCCAGCCTGGACCGGGAGAATGAATTTGTTTTCCAATGCCTGCCCTGGTGGAACTTGGGGATTACTCTCTCTCACTTATAGACGATTCAAAGTCCCTCCCTGATTCCACCTCTAGACATTAGATTGCCTTTCCCTAGTTGATAGGTGCTTACCCTGTCCCTATCTGTGCGGGGCTTTTACTTCCTCACAAATAAAGAGCGCCTATTCTCAATATATTTCTCTATGATTTAGGGCATTTAATCACGACACATTTCTAACCATTATTTTTGATAGATCCAATTTTATGTTCCGATGCTAGGGGATAAGTCTTAGTTATTAGTGTCCTTCCCACACTCACATATAACACTGAATTGATAACTCCGGTATCCAAGTTGACCGGTGAGCCAGCCAATTTGATGGAGTATTCAATCCTAGATAGATGGATGTGAAGCGAACAAAGTTCCTTCTCAAGTTAAAATACTCCAGAACACTTGGAATACAAAGATATCCATGAGGATACAAATATTATATTAGATAGATGATGAATGAGATAGATGATTAAATGTTACAATGAGGCCTTGCTTATATACCTACGCAGGTGACCTTTCATGACTGGGCATGTCTCTTAGACATGCCCTTTCACTAACTTAATGACTACTTACATAATCCTTAATTGAAATAATTATATTTTTTATATTCGTTACGAATTATATTCATAACATTGCCTCTTCCTTCAAAAGCTTTGTCCTCAAAGCTTATAGTTGACACTTTTCTTCAGTTCAATCACGCACCGTTTTCTTCATTTTCTTTCGTCATTTGCTTTCGTCACAATTTAATATATCAATTTTTATTTATTTATTTGTTATGAATTGGCCCTTCCTTCAGAACTTTGTCCTCAAAGTTTTATGGATAATAATTTATTCATCTTGTATTTGTTAAAATACTATAATTTTTCAGGAAATCTTCCTCCTTTCCTTTCCGAATTGGATTTAATTTCCTTTTCATCAAGGATTGATTTCATTTTGTTTGTTGAATTGAGTTTTTAGCATTTTTAAGGTAACCCTTCCTAACTTCTCTTCTTCTTTTAATGAGGTTATTATTCCTTCATTTTTTTATTTTTTTTTGTTACCAATTGATTTTTTTTTTTTTAAACTCTTTTTTGTTGTTGAAAGGTTACAACCCTAGTGAAACGTGGCTATTCACATATATTCACCTATAAAAGATATGTCCACTTATGTGTATTTCTCCACGTAAACGTAAAATTACCATTCACAAGAGATTTTTTATTCCTTTACTTCTTATTGTACCTTGCAAATACCGTGGGCAATTACCATGGGCTTCCAAAACCACGAGCTTGTAAACCACTGAAAGAATAATCAAAATAACCTTACCTACTCATCCTTATTTATTTTTCCTTTTTAATTTTAATTTGTCTTGGTATGTACGTATATGTACTTCTTTATATATGTCTCTTTTTTTTTCTTTTTAATATACTTTGACTTTTCTTCTCTCTTTTATTATTTTTAATATAAATTCTTCCTGTTTTAATATTTATTCAATTTTTTAATATAAATTATTCTCTTCTTTTTTAAATATTTCTTTTCAAAAATTCTCTCGTTTGTTTTTTCCCTCTTTTTTATTTTATTTTTTTCTATTATTTATTTATTTATTTTTATTTTTTATGGCCAAAGGCCTAGTGGCAAAAATGGAGAAACTCCAAGATTGATAACAAAACGCTTCAGTCACGACGACAACAAGGTTGACGATTGTTACGGTCAAAGACCTGGATCAAGAAGCGTAGCTCTGTGCAGCGATGAGCGGCCAGAAGATCGACTGCTTTGATACCAAATGAAGCGAACAAAGTTCCTTCTTAAGTTAAAATACTCCAGAACACTTGGAATACAAAGATATCCACGAGGATACAAATATTATATTAGATAGATGATGAATGAGATAGATGATTAAATGTTACAAAGAGGCATTGCTTATATACCTACGCGGGTGACCTTTCATGACTGTTTCAGTAACTTAATGACTACTTACATAATCCTTAATTGACTATTTAATAATTATATTGGTTATATTCGTTATGAATTATATTCATAACAGGATGCCTGTTGCTGAGTCGTGTCAGCTTATGCAAATAGGGATATGCATGAATTGGGGCGATTTCCTCTCATTTAATTTCCTATTACGATGATGTGCACGCGTTATGTTATATATAAATCTTATGTATTAGGGGATAAAAATGGGGATCATGGATAGGTGCCCTTCCTTGATTGATCTGTTTACGCGCATCATATCCCAGGTAGTGGGAAAGATATCGTTCACCAGATTCAGCGAAAGAGTGAGCTTATTGATAAAAATAAAAGGGTTAGGGGAAAAACTGGCAGTAAAGACAACCCCCCCTCCCTTTTGTAATGGTATTTTTCACATATATAATAACCATTTACAGTACACAAGAAAATGAAATGGTAAGGTTCAGGCATTAATAAAGTTAAGGTAAGGTGGGTTGAACCCATCCGAAAAGGTTCATAGTAGTACCCATCTCACGCACTAAAGTGATTAATTAAGCAAGTGTCAAGGGTAGGTTTCTTCCTATTCCTTGCAGTAGGTTCTAATTTATGAAGAATATTATTGACAAGGCTTGTCCGAACCAGAAGTTCATACATGATCCCAAGAATCATAAGGGTCCCAAAAATCATAAGGTAGGGTAAATAGTCAATATCCTAGTGTTGTACCCCCTCTTCCTGGCTTAAGCAAGTGGTTAGTAAGGAATGTAGTCGCTTGTCCGCATTGGGCAAGGTGCGGAGCTGCTTGCTCGACCAAAGAGAGAGCAAGGACTCCATAAAATCAAGGTTGGGTGAAGGGCAGTAAGTAAAGGTAAATAGGCATAAGGTTCATAGTCCTAGTGCCTACCCATCCATAAAGCATTTCTCAAGCAAGTGTGATTCCAAAAGGCTGTATCGCTAATCTAAGGTGTATAGGGGGTACGCGAAGTGAAGGTGTTCTGGTTGGTGGTAAGTCTGTATAGTAATAGTGGGTTGATTCAGTGTGTTGGCTCCCTGTAATTTGCAAGAGTGGCAAGAAAAAACACTGCAGGGGCCACATCATAACCACTTTGGAATCCTAGGACCTAGTCTTCCTGGATTCTGAGAGGGATCTCTCTATTAAGGTGTTTTCGATTGTTATATCTTTATGCTCTTTGTTTAAGATATTAGGCTAGTTGTGAAGCTCTAAGAACTTGTTGTTTTTGGTTGGATTAGTTAATAGATTGAAGGATCAATGGTGTGACTGATTGAGGGAATGTTTCAGCTGAACAAATAGACTATGAGAAAACATTTATCCATTGGGCTATGGAGTCATAAAAGGATTTAATTTTTCATCAACTCTACAAGGGTATTCATAGGGAAAGCTAACTATACCAAATGGATTCTTTAGATTAGGTTGAGATATGAAACAATTATAAGTTGTGAAGGCAGCAAAGCTATAGTCAGTTAAGAATCTTTCAGCTCTACTTAGACAAGAAAAGCCTTTTAAGGTAACTGTTTGGAGCAAGGCAAATGACAGGGCAAACCATAAACTTCTTTGGACAAACTTTAATAAGTAAACCTCTAAGACAAAAATCCAGTAATTCAAGAACTACTTTCACATAAAGAAAACATGTAAGATAACAGTGAGAGTGGTATAAGATTAAACAGAAATAATCTAATCTGCTTTTGACTAACTCTCAAAAGACTCTTTAAAGCAACATTTTAAGGTAGACCAGAGGACATGGCATACCATAAACCTCTCTGGTTTATACTTTAGTAAGTGTACTTTAAAGAAATGTCTTAAAAAAAATATCTCAAGTCTTACTCAAAGGAATATGGGTTCACCATAATTTCCTTGGTTTCACTCTATTGAATCATTCCCAAGACAACAAGCTAGATTTAACTGGAAGGAAATTAAGATTCTTCCAACCAGACCTTGCAGAAGAAAACACAAATATAAAGAATACAGACAGAAATAGGGTGCTGAAACAACAAATCCTAATCTAAAACTTCTGTTTCTTTATCAGAGAAAGATGGACATAATGGAAAACATAAGGGAAAACAATGACAATTTAGGAAAAATTCACCATTCACATAGCTCAAGGATCCTGTGAACGTGCTTGTATGATTGATGATCAAACTAGTTACAATACTCCATGTACAATAGCTCTTTGCAGGTTAGAGCTTTCTTTAGTTTGGTCTAGCATTCCTCAACTAGCTTAGCAGCAGAAATCAATCCAATAACCATCAAGTAACCAAAATTAATAATGAATCTCATATGCAATATTTATATGCAAATGAGGAGGCGCTGCCAAACTAGGGGGTTTAAATGTTATTTATTACAGAGTTAATGATTTTTGACCTTTGAGACGATGCAAGGCCCAAGGCAAAAATATCTGAAAAGAGTTACTCTAGAATAATAACTTTGTCTTAACTTCTGAGTTATTTTAGTTGAAATATTTGACTTTAAAGGCTTTGTAATAACTTTGTAATAACTGTTGAGTTGCTTCAAAATATCTCTGACTGTGTAATAACTATTTGATGCTTTTATTGAAAGAAAACATGTTGTAGGTGGCAGACTTGTCTTTGGAGAAGTAATTTCTTCTTTGTTGAGTCATTCAAAGTTGTCTTTGGGTAAATCTATCTCTGTTTTATCATTAAACTCTATTTTAGGCCTTTTAACTTTGACTTAGCTTTAGATAATCTGCCTCACCGTCTTCACTCTGCTTTATAACCGTTTTGTTCATTTATCCTTCATTTTAAAACCTTTGGCTTTCTGAATTTCATCCTTTAATCACTGTCTGCATGACTAATCCTCTATTTTTTGCCTTTTGATTAGGATTAGCTCTTAATCCTTCCGCTTTCTTCATTTCTTCACTGCTTCTCTGTTTGCTTGTTTTGTCTGTGTGTAGGGATACGGTCTTCCTTGAGGCTGAAGGGTCAAATGTCCACCAAGGATCATGATTTGGTGGTGTCAGGGTTTAAACCTTCGCCTTTGTTCCTTCAACTTTGTTTAAAACCCCTTAGATCATCATCTGGGGCTTTAATTGTCTTTTTGGGCTATTTGGAATGTTTTTTGGGCATCCCCGCCATTAAAACCAACACAAAACACAAATTATTAATCTTTAAAAACCTGCGGGAATGGGTTGACTACGTTTTTAGGGTTTCAGGGTGGTCGGAAGGCATTTGTGGAAGGAGAAAGTGCAGAGGGAAGGGTTCTAGGGGTGGAATCGGGAGGAATTCAAATGGAGGTGGGAAGAAATTAATAATTGGGCACGGGGAGGAAAAGTCTTTTTGGGAAAACCGGGTGGTTTATGGTTTTGGGTCGAATGCACGTGATTCCATTGGGCGATCGACGCGTGTCTAGCGAAAAAACACCTATTTCACGTGGGTTAAGGGCTATTAAACCCATTGCAAGTTTTTGCGCAATATGGGTTTCGAGCCATCAGATCTCGGGTGATGAGATCTATGGTGCAGAACGATCTGGGGAGCGGTGTGTAGGTTTGGGGGGTGGAGCCCGGGGACAGGTGTCAGGATTTTATTTGACGACGGGGTTAGTGGAGAGCAGGGCCCCTTTAAATATTTTTTCAAAGGTTAAGGGGGCTCTTTATAAGGTTTGCGGGGGTTAAATAAAATAAAAGGGCGGAAATGTAGTTTGTATGGGGGAAGGGGCTAAGAATAGGTGGAGGGAACGGTCTTGTGGGGGTAAAGGGGGCCAGGGTTTTAAACCGAGGGGGGGCTTAAAGGACTATTTCATAAAGAGGGCGGACCTTATAAAAACAAGGTTTTTTATAAGGTTAAAAGGGACCTGATAGGTTTAAAAGTTAGATTTAAACAACGTAAAAAGGGATTTTTACATTGTTCAAGGCTTTTTGAGGGGAAATGATAAATGGGGGGATTTTTAGAGTCTTTTAAGAAGGAATCTGGGTTTTTAGAGAAAAATATCATGAATGAGGGTGAGGGTGATGTAGTGATATGAGGGTAACAGGCCTAATAATGAAGTCCTCCTTTGTAGGAGTGGGATAGACCTCTAGAAGGCAGAGAGGGAGAAATTAGTGAAACAGTTTGATTTAGGATAATGACACTAGTGAGATTTCTAAAGATAGCTGATAAGCAAATAATGCTATCTTTAGTTGTTTGTAGAACATCCACAGTCACCTAGTGAAATCTGTAAAATACAGGAGGATAACACGGTGTTGTGCTACGGATAAGAGAAGGACTATGCAGCAATGGCTCCTAAGCGATTAATGAAGTTCGTAGTCTAAGGTTAACATGTCTAAGTTTATAGGTGGGTAGTTGGGAAACAAATAAGTAATAGGGAGAAGGATAAGGGATTGTTTCATGCCTGCCATCCATGCCACCATGGCGGGTCTATAGTGGTCTAGGTAGAATAGGTCTAGTTATTAAGGTAGGTAGGTAGTTAATATCCATGCTAGGGTGTAAAGTATACAATCTCTATTCAAGGTAAGAAGCACGAGAAGACAGTCAATGTGATGAGACAGTGGTCCAATGCGAGGTTGCCAATAGACAGTATATAACGCTCCTTGGTTGCCAATAGTTGTTTACAGTGCAATAGACAATATATAAGCTAGGTTGCCAATGCTTGGTTATTCGACCGTCCAATACGACTATCTTACTCTTTCAATAATTTATATCTATCTACCTCAAGCTCTGAATATTAATACCTATTCGTTCCACCTATATGTTCCAGCCAAGGAGAAATACCTCTACGTTTCAGTGAAGTAACAAGCTCACCTAGAGTTCTTCGCAGTTTGTGTAATGTTCATCCCACATCCCATAGGAGACATGAGAGTGAACATTATGAACGATGCACTCTTCACAACACTTTTATACATCAGTGGAGATCAAATTGACACTTAGAACTTTCCCGATGCGGACAAGCGACTACATTCCTTGCTTTAGTTGATAAATTAGCTTGACCTAGTATAAGAAGCATCACTTGTAGAGACATAACTCGCATACATGAAGAGAGAAAGATGAGATCTAAGAGTTATCTAGACGATCGATCAGAAAAGAAATCAAGATATATGCTTATATGTAATGATGTATAAGAATGATCTATGATCGACGACAAGCTATCTATCCAATATATTTCCATATGTCTATGTCTGTTCTTACAAGAGAAAATCCCTATCTATCTGCACGCCGACATGAATTCATCTATCTATATAAATAAAACATTCTTGCCGATCTCCAATCGGTGCATGACAAGAAGAGACAAGTATATAAGAACCTTCCAGTACTCCCTAAAGTGAAAGCCGATACACTCATCCATAGCCTATCTGTTTACTTCGACAAGCAATAAAAAGGCCATAGCACATATCTATCTGTCGGACCAACCATCAAATTTCCCTCTATACCTATGCCAGCCAAATACACCTAATCTATTTTATCGACGAACTCCACTGCCGATTTCAATAACCCACTGAGGAGTTACCAAGGCACGAGTGCAGTTTTGGAAAAAAAAAATTTGCCTATTTTGTTTCTTGTAAGAAACTATTTTGCCTTGAGTTACTGAACTAAAAAGAAATCGAATCTTCTCTGTGATGATTGGTCAGTCAATAATGGTCCCTTTATTTTATAGCAAGAGGCAGTCTTAAAGCAACAAGAGTCTAAAAGCAAGAGGTAGTAATTCATACGTGGTCAGTCTTTCGACTCATAGGCCCATCAATGAATAATCTTAATGGTAAGTCCATGAATCCTATAGTTTCTTTGTAAGTTATTCCCGTGCGATGAAGAATTCCCATGCCATGCGATGCTTGTTCCATGTGATGGTTAGTCATGTGCACGTGATGAAATAGGTAATTGTTAGTTTGCACGCACAAGTCATTCAATAGGTAATGGGTGGAGTCTACAATTAGTATTTCCATGTGTAAATCTCCATGCTTCAATTTGGTCTATGACCTGCATAATGACAGAGTAGGAAATAGTTTTCTACATGAATCTGTCCATGGTCGTGTAGCTAGTGGTCGTAGCTAGTCATCTAAGTGTTCATGGGCCGTAGCTAGTTATAATAGTATCATAGAGTCATCATAGTATCAGAGCGAGATGAGGATAGTCTCATAGCTATATACGGAATTGAAATTTGGTGGATCATGAGGTTCAAATCCTATTCATCACATGTAGGTCACATCTTCAAAGTTGCAGCTTCCTACCAATCCAATCAATATCAAACTCTTAGACTTAACTTTACTCCTAGACTTAGACTTTCCTAATTATCAATCTATTTATTAGGGACTCTATCAGAAAAAAACAAGTTGGACCAGTAGAAGACGCACACCATCCCGGTTATTCAATTGGTCGAAGCACAGATTCAGAACTAAGTCAGATAGATTATTAGCTTAGACATTGAGAACTAAACCTAGTACTAGTAGTTTCAACCAGTTGACTAACCAGGACATTATGATCCTATTTACCAAGTGAAAGATACATATCCGCCCACAACAGGAACACTAGTGACAGTGACAGAACGCAACCCATAGAACATAGCATATCCAGGATCAGGAATAGATACAGACGATCCCACTACATATGTGGTTGCATCATGGGTTTTTCTATTTGACTTACCTTATATTTCAATAGGAACAAGCGGCCTGTTGTTTTCAATCTGGAAAGTCAAGTAGGAATTAGAATCTATAGCTTAAGGCCTTATTCTAGGAAGAACTGCTAACTATAGGAATAACTACTATAGGAATCTATAACTATCTAACGAACCTAAAAACTGATGAAGGCTTTATAGGCTCTAACTGAGAACTACAAGCTCGCCACTAACTACTATTACCAGCTAGAAAGTGATAATTGATGACTATATAAGCTAGCTCCTTAGGTGTTGTTTAATAACTCTAGTTCCTTAATAAGCTTGCCTAAGGAATCACTTCCATATGGAGGGGAAGAGCTGTGTAAATACACCCTCCTCAAAAATAGATCATTTATGCCCTTCATGGCATGCGCAAGCATGTACTTAATATATATAAATAGATGCTATACTTCATCTATAAGCAATCTATTAACAAATAGTAAATGAGTAGGCTCTGTTAGTAAATGAAATATAGGCTATCAAATTAGGCTATGTCTTTATCATCTATATGCTCTGCAAAAGTCTCCTCCTTCATATCTATCTTGTGAAAAGAGAACAACTCTATCTAGTACATAAGAAATATGCTATCTAGTAACTACTGCATAAGAAATAGGCTATCTCTGCCTGTCTATCTAGGCTATCAAGTATATAATCCTTTCACTAAGCTAATACCATCCTTTCACTAAGCTAATCTCTTTGATTCATCACTAAATCAATGCATAAAAAATCAGATTTATTGTAATAGCATAAGCCAAGCTGATCTTTGGCAAGCTTCTGCTGTCATCTCTTCTCTTTGGCTGTGTAATTAAGAGCTATCTTATATATGTAAAGATTAAGCTGTGTATTGTCTATCTCTAGATAGGTAGTGTCAAGGCGGCCCTTTGTTGAGCGTAGCGATCCGCGCAGTAATGAAGAGATCATTCCTTTGGTATTTGGTATGCAAATGTACGGGTTATTATGTGGATTCTATTGCTGCTGTACCCACTGTATTTCTATTGTTATTATGCTGGTTATAAGCATGTATTTTATTAGTGATGTTGTATGGCTTTATCCATGATTTTACTTGTAAATGAATGCATAATGTATCTTTGATAAAGTAGATTGTATTGTAGCTAATTATGTAAGGGGGAAATTATTCTTAGCTATTCTTAGATAAGTATAATACCTCTATACTTAAATATGTTGTTTACACCTATAGATTCAATGTTTGTGACATGTTTGACAAAATCCATATCATGGCTAGGAGGGGTCCAGATGAGTTCTTGATGATACGTTTTCTTCTAAATCATTGTCTAGTTGTTATTTATCATGTCTGAAAATTTCATGAAGTTATAGGCAGTGACCTGGGTTCTGGGCCTAGAAAGGTGGCTCAAATCCTGGAGTTGCTGGCATAGAACTAAACAATTGGGGCCCTAGCCACTGGCTTGTAGTGTTATGCCTACGACTATAGCCTCCCAACTATTGGAATGCAGTGTTATGCCTGGGAATATGGCTCAAAGAGGCCAAAAGGAAAGTGTGACCCAAGGGTAAGAGGCCTGGAAGGTTGGGTTATCTCTTGGGGGTGTCATTGATGATGTATAAGGTCTGTTTGTCATGTTTCCGTCTGTTCCACTTCCTTAAGGTCACCTAGGAGGTTGAATCTCACTATAGTAGCCTCTCGTCGTATGTTTACCCAGGTTGGCCGATTACTTGGGTAGATGTGGGAAGGGGGTGTTACAAATTGATTCACCTATAATTCCTAGTTTATTGTAACTTACTCTAATTTTGTAGGTAATATAGTAGTTGGTGATATGTGTGGAAAACTATCTCATTTTCCATTACGTAGTGTTTCCACTTTTTGACAACTTATACCATGGCATATAGTTCCTTGTATTAGGTAGGGTAGTTGAGAATTTTTCATGAAACACTTGAAAATGGTAACATACAATCCTTCCTCCTTGCATCAAGACTGCTCCCATAACATACCCACTTGAATTTTTCTTCACTTTGAAGGGTTGTTGCAAGTTTGGTGATGTAAGAAACAATGCTTAACTAGTTTTCTTTTTTAACTCTTTAAAGGCCTTCTACTGACCCTTCCCCCCTAGAAAATCTTTCCACCCAATGTTACAACGTGGAGTGGTGCTACTCCCTTGGTAGGACTTCTTGTTTAAAAACATCTTTTACTTCTTTAAATACTACATATCGACTATACACAACCTTTTCTTTTTATGGGTTCCAAAGCTTATAACATTTTAGTCTATTTTTAAATCCAATAAAGATACACTTTTTAGATGTTTTATATAGTTTACTCATATTCTATAATGTGTGAACAAGCATCATAGCCAAATACTATAAGATTCTTAGGAGAAGGTTTCTTACCAGTCCATACCTCATGTTTAGTCTTTTCATCCAACGGTAATGTTGGTTATCTATTTACCAAATAGCACATAGTGTCCATTTCCTCTGCCTAGAATGCATGTCATAACTCGACAACACTAAGCATGATCCTTGATTTCTCCATCAATGTATTGTTCATCCTTTCCATGAATCCATTCCAATGAGGTGTGTATAGAGTAGTCTTTTGCCTTGATATGCCACACTTATTACAAAATTATTTGAATTCATTCCCATGGAATTCTCGATCATCATCTGTCCTCACCACCTTAATTTTCTTCTCTGTATTATTTTTCACTAGCATCTCAAACTCTTTGAACTTGTAAAAGAATTTATATTTATTCCCGAGGAAATAAATACATGCATTCCTTGAGAATTCATATATAAATGAGACACAATACACAAATTTTCCCAGTTATGGAACAAACACAAGTCCAAACACATCACTATGCACCAAGTGTAATATTCCCTCTGACTTCATATAATTAGAGGAAAATCTTACCCATTTATGCTTACCATAAGACAATGTTCACAAAAATCAAAATACAAAGAGCCATTAGACATACGTTCTACCATACCATTATCATTTAGTACGATAATTCCCTTCTCTTTGATATGTCCCAGATGCAAAAGTTTTTCCTTCTTACGCTCCACCCTTAGGAACAATGGAGCTATTGCACCCATCACTAACAATACTTCCCGACAACTTATATAGAGTTCCAATATGAACTCCCCTTAGTAATACCATTTCTCCTTGAATCATTCTACAAGTATCAGTTTCCAACATTGTTTTTACATCTGCATTGCTCATCTTACTTATAGAAATCAAATTTGTGTCTAATCCTAGGAAGTGCAGAATAATAGGGAGTGTTCTAATCCTTATACCCAAGGGGTTCAATGTGAATGTTTCTTGTCATATGATTCTGGATGCCGATTCATCTCCTAAGAAAACATCACCACCATCGAATATTTCATAGCCACAAAACCACTCCTTTTGAAGAGTCACATGAAAGGATCCTTTCCCTTTCTCAATAATTTTAGATCTATAATATTTATTTTAATTCCCTTCTTTTCCACATCTCCAACATACCTTTACAAACTTTCATAAATATTTAAATCTTCCCCCAAGTTTATATATTCCACTTGTGGGCTTATTTTTCTTTCTATTATTGGAGCATCCACTTACATACAAGGCATATTCACTCTAGCTTTCCATGTTTTTTTTGTATTATCTCCTTCGATAAAAAGGATGAAACTATTTCATCGAACTTTAAATTGGTTTAAATACTACCTATGGCAACAACCAGACTATCCCACGAGTTTGGTAGAGAACATAAAAAACTGATGCACTTATCTTCATCTAAAATAATAATATCAATATATAATAGCTAACTTACCCCAATATTCAAGGCATTCACATGCTCTGCCACCAAGTCTCTATCTTTCATCCTCAAGTTATACAAATTTTGTAAGAAAAATTTGTTCACCGGGGACTTAGATTGATAAAAATCATCTAACTTTTCCTATAAATCCTTGTTGTATCTTCCTTTGAAAAATTATGTAATAATAAATCCAAGACACACAATTGTATTGTTCTCTTTGTCTTTCGATCCAACTTAGTTTAGTCTTATCTTGACATCCCTATTGATGCAGTAGATATATCCCCAATGATCATTAATCTCTGTCCGCCAACAAATCTTCCATTTTGAGATTACACAACTTAAAACTCTACCCATTGAATTTATTGATCTCTATCTATGAATTGGTTACCATTTCCTTTTCACCACAAGAGCCACTTCTATAGATCTCCTACTGTAATAGGGTCTACCACAAGAACAATCCAAACCCCTTAGCCACGAAGGCATCCCTTGGAGACAAACTTGGATTTGTTAACAAATTTAGGTTTTAACCTTGTACAATTAATTGTTACAAATATATTCTAAATAAAACATAAAATATGCAATGAGAAACACAAACATAAATATAGAGAATTTATCGTGGAAACCCAAAACCTAGAAAAACAACAAGATTTATTTCAATGTATTCTTTTGTACAATATTATAATGAAATATATAACCCATGACATCCACGAACCACCAATCCATTTACCCCAGATTAGAATACAACTGTATTTCCTTAACCAAAATTGAAAACCCACCATTCACTGCAAAATCACATCTCACAAAAGACTCTGTCAAAAATCACCAAAACATATTAAAAAAACCCCCTATTGTGCATTGCACATTTGTAAGATACGTGGGGATATTCATGCAAAGAATACAAAACATACCCATCAAAATATTTCCCCAAAAGGTATCTAACACCAATTCTCCAGATATGGTCTTGCCACTAAAACTGATCCTATAAGCCGATTTCTCTATTTTTTCCACCCTAAAATCATCAACATGGCTGGTGATTAATATAATGATCCAATCTTGATAACCTTCTATAAATTATGTAACCAAAGTGCAACATGCCCCTTTAATTTTTTTTCTTCAGAAAATCCAACATGATTGGGATCTTGAACATTCTCATACTCAAATAATACCCCGAGCTCCCATATGAAATCAATGAGGGTTATAGCCTTTAAATTATCATCATATAATGAGACTTCCACCACAAAACGGATATCAAACATATTGATGGGTCCACTTCCTTAGTGATTCTCTCTTCTTCAATCTCATCTTCCGACTTTGAGTTTGCTTCAAGGTTCGCAAGTCTTATGTTTTCCAGATATTCTATTCTCCTTCTCAATTCCTCCATTTTATGGTTTCTGACACCTTCTCATGTTTCTCCTTCTCTACATTGTGTCATTCCTACAAGTTTTATAGTGGTCCTAAACTTGACTAACATTCATAGGCCTTATTATAACTTGGTTCACAACTTTCTATTTAACAAATACGTTGAACAACCCCTCTTGGGTCCAACTAGAACCACCCACCATAGAAACACTAACAAGGAATCAATATTAAGAGCTTAAATATTCTTTGATATCACTGGAGATAAGGGACCATAGAATATTGCATAAAACTACTACAAGAACCTACTCTCCACCCATAGAGTGTATAATGTTTTATTTTCTAGTGCTAATAGAAATTAAAGAATCATAGATACATTGAGGAAATTGAGAAATATACAAGAGACAAGATAAGGTACAATAGAAAATATTTGTTTCTTTTTCACACACACATCAATTTTTTTTTACACTTAGTGTATAAACTACTTTGCGCTAAGAATTTGTACACACACCATTTGTTTCATCATCGGATGCACACATTTATTCCTCTTCTTTTTTGTTGCAACCTTATTTAGTGAATTTTTCGATCTATATATTTGACTTGATCACCTTTCCTTTTCAACACAAGAGTCACTTCCATAAATATCCTATTGTAATTGGGTCTACCATAAGGACGAGGAAAAACAACAATAATTTTTTCAATATATTTTTTCTGTACAATATTGAAGTAGAATCTGTATCCCATGGCATCCATGAACCACCAATCCATTTACCCTGGATTAGAATACAATAATAGTTTCTTAACCAAAATGACAAAACCACCATGCACGACAAAATCATCTTTAACAAAAAACTGTTTACCGAAAATTGCCAAAAATAGATGTGAAAAACCCCTTGTTGTGCACTGAACATTTGTAAAACATGTGGGGATATTCATGCAAATAATACAAAACATACCCAACAAAAACCTTCCCCAAAAGGTCTATAACAACAATTTTTGAAATAGGGTCATGCTGCTAAAACTGCTCCTGTAAGTCGATTTCTCAAATTTTCCACCTTGAAATCATCAATATGGATGATGAATACTATAAAAATCCAATCTAGATCACTTTCTATAACATATGTCACCAAAGTTTAGCACGCCCCTTTAAATTTTTTTGTGGCAAACCAAACATGATTGGGATCCTAAACATTCTTGTACTCAAATTATACCCTGAGCCCCCCTATCAAATCAATGAGGGTCATAACCTTTAAACTATCATCATATAAAACATATCAAACATACTGATGGGTCCACTTCCTTGGTGATTCTCTCTTATTCAATCTAATCTACCAACTATGAGTTTGCTTCAACATTCCCAAGTATTTTGTTTTCCATATATTTTATTCTCCTTTTTAATTCCTCCATTTTTTGGTTTCTGACAATTTCTCATGTTGATCCTTCTCTAAATGGTAGAATTCCTACAAGTTTTCCAACAACCCTCAACCCGACTAACATTCATAGGCCTTATTCAAGCTTGTCTTCTCACAACTTTCTCTCTAGAAATTATGTTAAAAAACCCGTCTTAGGTCCAACTAGAACCACCCACCATGTAAGCACTAACAAGGAACCAATTTTAAGAGCTTAAATATTTTTTGATATCATGAGACATAAGGGATCACATAATACTGCACAAAAATACTACAAGAACCTACTCTCCACTTAGAGAGCACATAGCATTTTGTCTGCTAGTGTTAACATAAATTAAATAATCACATATACAATGAGGAAATTAAGAAAATTATAGGAGAGAATATATATATATTTTTTTTTCTAAATAAGATTAATCTATTAACAAGGGAGTAAAATTACGTCATGACCGTAGTCAAAACTACTGTCTTGGAGAAAGGCAAAATTATCATGAAAAACACAGATGAAGACTGCCCAATGACAGGGAAACTAGTCTGGAAAAGTTTACCAAAACCCACGCAGGGGATCGAATTATAATCTTCCTGATATTGTTGAGTTTGCATGGATTCAAAAATGAACAAAAACAAGCCAAAATTCCACATAACCGACTGAATAGAAACATGCCCAATTGTATGGGCCGCAAGGTAAGATAATAGCACCACAGTAAGCAGACTAGTCATCTCGAGGTTCTTCAACAATACAACACCAACCTGAAGCAAGCAGATCCCTGGCAAGAGCATCTTCGGATTCTGAGAGACCTGGATCAACTGGCTCCATCACAACCTCAGGAACGCTGCGTGCTTGAGCATTCGGAACCTGCATCGATGCGCTGCCAATCCCCATCTGGAGGTTCGAAGTCTGGGCAAAGTCCGACCCAAGGCCTGTTGCATGAGCGCTGGACTCCCGCGGCTGGGCTTCCTCATGGAAGACCACCGTAAATAGAGCAGAAATCCTAGGGCGTTTCAGAGCGCTGTTGAAGATGAAGCGCGCAGAGCCAGTAGTGGGAGGAGGCAAAGAGGTCGGAGGTCGGGGAGCAGGGGAACCCGAACAATGGTGGGAATCAAGAAAACACCCTCTCCCACTACGAGTTCATGGGTAGTGGCCAGCCAGCAAACTGATTGAGAGTGAAGGCGCGTCAGAAGAAGGGTTGGACAGTGTGCTTGAAGGGCGACCCTTGCTGTTGCCTCTGCGGCTCCGCATTCTGTGGCGCAGCGGAGGCATAGGGGACACAAGTTGAGGCTGAGAAGCTGCGATGGCAGGGTAATACCAATTCAACCGGAGGCCAGAGGCTCAAGCGAAGTGCCAAAGGTCCAACGGTGGTGACTCCACTAATGGACTAGAGTAGGGCTCCAGAATAGCTTCCCCCTCCAGGTCGCAAGAGACAACTAGAAAGGTAGAACCGACACCATACAAATTGAAAGCAGAATTGAGGCCCGAGACCAAAAATAAATGAGCGCGGTGCGACTGAAACTCCACAGAAAACACATCGCCAATCTGCCCATTATCCTCCCCACTCACACATCGAAAAACCCCCATCATAATTTCCGCATTGAAGAGAGCCGAGGTCTCCAGCATGCCGGAGCATGCGAGGGCAGAAATCAGAGCGGAGTGCATGATATGAAATCCAGACCCCCCAGAAACTATGCCTTTGAACTCTGCGAAGCATAAATGCAAGGATCCAATGAACAGTGTCAAGATATCCTCCTTGTCCTGGGTAGGCAGGTGTCGTCCCACCTCGCCGCACCCCTGTCCCATCACATTAAACTCATGTCTGCACACCCGCATCCGGGAATAGGAGAGAATATTAGAGACAATAGACAATTTTAATTTATTTTTCACATTATCATCAAATTGTTCATACAATCAGTGTATAGTCCTACTCAACACTAAGAACTTGTACACACCATTTGTTTCATCACGAGATGTGCCTAGTTATTCCTTTTCTTTTTTCTTCCAAGCTTCTTTTTCTAGATTCATGGTCTCTTATTCTTTTCCACCTCCAACTTCTCTAACTCTTTCTCACCTTTTTTCAAGCTTCTTCAAAAACTTTCTCTCTTTGCTCTTTGTCTGATCATTCCTCTTAAATGGAATAGTCGCAGTGGTTTGATTTCCTTAGTCCTTTCCTAATCCAGTCATCATCCCTTCACACACTAACTAGTTTTGATGGTTTGAATTTCAAACTATTAGTCATTATTTCCTTGTTCAATTCCCTATATAATCATTATTTATTTGCACATGTGGCTCAACAATTCACTAGAAATCCCTTGAGGGATTGGGAATCACTACAAACCATGATATATACTATTTTTGCGGCTCACAACATTATAACAATAAGTAAATTTCATAGCAACATGGAAGTCTTGACACTGAAAGAACAACAATGTCACGATAATGTATCAACAAGACAATGTCACAACAGTAATGCAGTTGTAACACTGTAATAGCAACAATGTTGCATCATTGTAATAACAAGGTGGTGTTGTAGCAATGATGAAGTCATGGCACTATAACATTAATGGTGTCACAACGCTGTGAGAATAGGGAGATGTTGTAGTGATGGTGAAGTCACAACACTATAAGAGCAACAATGTTACATAAGTTTTATTTCATCATGTGAGCTACATATCGAAATCAGCTGTTGTCGATTGATTTTAAGCCAAGGATTCTCCTTGATCATGTTAGAAATGGGGCAATATCCCCTCAAATCTATGGGAGTTTGCAGTTTTTTGTTTCCATTTTTTATATTTTCCAACACATAGTCCTATATCCCATGGTTTTCTAATTTTGATGAAGGAATTAATGTGGTAATCTACTCCAGGTCAATGGAATAGGGTTTTGGATGCCATTGGATACTACATATTATATTGCAAATGATGAAGTTAAATTAATTATAGGTGTGGATCTAAACATTTGTTAGTTTTCTTGGTTAAGGGTTTCTAAGTTAAAATCTCTGAGTATTCTATGTGATTGATATTATTTACTTTTCTATTTATAAAAAAATATTTGTTTGTGTTGATTTATTGTAAAGGTTTATAACTTACATTTCTGGCATGAAAGATTTTCTGTTTAGCCCGAATTGATAAAGTTTTTTGACTCCATGTATTGTCTCCCCATCTTTGCATTATAAAATTGTATCATTTTTAAACTTTGCACCAACATCCAAAACAAGTTCTTCAAGAAGTGACATGATAGACTTGTTGTCATCTCCCAACATAAATGGTTTGTGGAGCTTCACACACTATTTATCAAACACTAAATAGGTTCCCATACATGTTAATAAATCTAATTTGAATTAGTTATATCCAATATTCACGATGATAATGTATTGAACATCTTTGAGTGAATTGAGCCTATAATTTTCTCATGAAAGCATGATTTCTAAAGGCATGCCTAGTCTTTATCTTCTACGTGAACTGATGTTGTTTTCAATATTAATAATGGTTGGCTTTGGTCTTATATTAACTCTTCCAACATATGTTCATGAAATTGACCGAGAAATTTATAGATGTGGTTGATGAACTTTGTTACATAGCCATGTGTTGTAACAAAGTGATTGTTGTCTTAAGAATGTAACTAAGAATAAGTAGTGGATTTCTAGGAAGAATAAAAGGCAAGTATCAAATGGTGAAGTTTCTATTGCATTACACATTATGACATTATAGTTTACCCCACTTGTAGGACGTTAATATTTTAAGTCTTTTGATGTTAATGATTGAAATTTTGCAAAAGTTTAGTAATGTGATTTGCTTATGTCGAGTCATCCCAACGTATATATTAGATTGTGTAGTCTCCCCTTCAAACCACAAAGTAGAAAAAATGTTATTTCATTCCATTGTCATTTTGGAAAACAAAGATGATGTTGGAATTCGAATTTTAATGTGGGTCATGTAGATATATCATGCTAACCATTATGGATGAAATTTATTTTTAGTACAAAGGGAGCTTATTTCATATAGCCTTAAAAATCCAATGAATGATGTTCATATTGTTAAAATCAACAAGGAACTCAATAAATTAAAACGTAATGAATTTGATCATAATAAGAGGTGTCATGGAAAATTCAATGATGAAGGTTCAAAATGTTGGAGCTAGATAAGAATACATTGATGAATTTCAACTTGCATGTTTATGAAAAGAGTATGATATTTTACTTTGATTTTCTTTCAAGTAATACTTTACCAAATACTAGAAAATAATTTATACTAGAACAATTATGCAAATTACACAAAGAACATCATTCTTGTTTTGTAAGTTTTACCTTCATTTTATGGTGTTTTTATCTATAAATATATCATGGGAAATATCTTCTCTGAGACTAAAAAATATACATAGTTGAAATTTTGTGATTTCTTGCAATTGAGCTAGTCAACTTAAGACATATGAGGTTATCTTTATTGAAAATTGCACATGAGGCAAAGTATAAGAATTTTTAAATGCACCTAGTTTCCAAATTTCAAGATTCACAACAACCTAAGGAAAAATAAATATTTCTAAACAGAGTTGTAGCTATTATGTAAGTGTAATAAAGGTGAAAACCAAAATGAACATGTTTCAAGAAGCCATGACTATTGTAATAAATATATTCAAAATCAAAATCGAAGTCAACATTTCTAAAAAGGGTTGCAATTATTGTGGAGAGTCTAATAACAATGAAAAGGATGATTTTGAGCGCATGGATGACTTGGGAAATCAAAACAAATCCAAAAAACATGACAAATTTTCAACTCTTTACTTCTCATTTTTTTTTTAACATTTAAGCATTGAGTCATGTCAATCTTTTGATTGATGATAAACAAATAAAAGTAAAATAATACAAGAATTACATAAAATTTGACGGGGTTTAAGTGTGATAATAATGATCCAATTGGGAAGTGGCCTACACCCATGTTATTCATCCGCATTGAGTCATGTCAATCTTTTGATTGATGATAAACAAATAAAATAAAAATAATATAAGAATTACATAAAATTTGACGCGGTTTAAGTGTGATAATAATGATCCAATTGGAAAGTGGCCTACACCCATGGTATTCATCCACCCGTAGTATTTATACGCACATGGTATTGTAAGTGAAATCTATCCATGGTATTAATTCACCCATGGTATTTATCCACACATGGAATTTACCCATGGTATTGTAAATGGCATCCACCCATGGTATTCATCACTCATGGTATTTATCCACCCATGGTATTGTAAGTGAAATATGCCCATGGTATTTATTCACCCATGGTATATACCTGTGGTATTGTAACTAAAAAATTCTAAAAGTAACAAGTCGCATCTTGTACAAGGATAGATTGTCCACCACAATGTAGCTTCTAGTGTTATTCTCTGTTTTAATAAAAAAAAATCTTTGTGGTTTTATTTACTGTGTTCTCTCATTTTGTTGGCATTTCAAATTTTCAGATCTTGGAGGCCTCCCCCCAAGATTCAGATCAATGGTATCAGATCCAGGTTACGAATCCATGGGAATAAGGGTTTGAAGCATATTTCAATTTCAACATTTTGCAGCCATACTGAGCAAAATCCATGCAAGTTTCACGGCCTCCACGGAGCACTTTCTTGGACAAAGCGGGAAGAATTATTGCTTTTTTTGTTTCTTCATTTTTTGCAGTAATTTTTTGGGCGACGCGTTTGTAGAGAAGATCTGAAAATATTGGTGCAAAATTTTCAGAAAAAAATAGCAGATCTAGATTCCTTATGAAAAATAGCTAGTTAAAAAAAAATCAGTCGAATCGGAGTCCGTATGAGGGAGATATTGCTAATTCAAAATCAGCAATGTTGCATAATTTTTTCTAACGACAATTCATGGATGACATATCTCCTGTCATTTTTTTTTCTTCAGTTTTTAGTGAGAAATTTTAGAGAAATGGTTATATATATGATCTTCCCTTGAAAAATCACCCAATTTCAAAAAGACAATCGGTCGAATCGGAGTCCGGATGAGGGAGTTATCACTGATTTAAGATCAACGATTTTTCAGAAATTTTGTGATGACGAGACAATTGTAGTGTGAATCTGAGTTTCTAAGGTCTCCAGATAGCGATTTCAAGCACTTGGGAAGATCCAGAATGATCATTATATTTCTAAAAATGGGTTATAATAAATATTCTGAGTTATATTGACCTAGTTATGCCCATTTTAAATATGGAGCAGCATTTAGAGCGGGTTCCCATTGGAGACGTGCCCTCCCACCCCGCTTTAGTATGTACCTACTTCACATTCATTAGTTTTTCATAGCAGAATTTGGCTTGGGTTATTTGGAGACATGCCCTCCCTCCCCAGGCTATGTAGGCACCTGCTACTTCATCAACAGTCAACATCACGGTTATGGCCAACCACACAAAATCCTTCTCATCGAAGTCCATTTGCTAGGCCGCACACTGTTAGTATCACAGTTGGTCACAAGCATTACAGGGTATCTCTATTCTCTGATCTTTGTCATGGTTCTAGGTCATCCATAAACACACACTTCATCGAAGTCCATTTTCTAGGCCACACACTGTTAGCATCATAGTTGGTCACAAGCATTACAGGGTATCTCTATCCTCGGATCTTCGTTTTTCATGGTTATGGGTAATCCAAAAACCCACACTTCATCGAAGTCCATTTGCTAGGTCGCACACTGTCAATATCACAGTTGGAAACAAGAATTACAGGGTATCTCTATCCTCGGATCTTCGTTCATCATGGTTATGGGTTACCCACACAAAACCCTTCTCTTCAGTGGCTCTTTATATTCAAAAAAGGCTTCTTAGGAGGGAACTTCATGCAATGGAGACCATTGCTTCTTAAGGAGGGAGGAATGATTCGAATGGAAAGTGGCATACACCCATGGTATTCATCCACCCATAGTATTTATAAGCCCATGGTATTGTAAGTGACATCTATCTATGGTATTATTTCACCCATGGTATGTAGCCACCCATGGTATTCATCCACACATGTAATTTATCCATGGTATTGTAAATGGCATCCACCCATGGTATTCATCACCCATGGTATTTATCCACCCATGGTATTGTAAGTGATATATTCCCATGGTATTCATTCACCCTGGTATTTACCCGCACATGGAATTTACCCGTGGTATTGTAACTAAAAAATTCTATAAGTAACAAGTCACATCTTGTAAAAGGACAAATTGTCCACCACAATATAACTTCTATATTTATTATCTATTTTAATAAAAAAAATTCTTTGTGGTTTTATTTACTTTGTTCTCTCATTTTGTTGGCATTTCAATTTTTCAGATCTTGGGGCCTCCCCCCAAGATTCAGATCAAATAATCACATAACTTCCATTTTTTCCTTTCTTCTTCTAAACCTTTTTCCAAACCCCTTGGAAGAGTTCAACTACTACCATGGCTAATTCATTCTCGACTACTTGCATAAGGGCTTATTTGTCTCATACATAATTATTTATACATGATTTATCTTTATACCCCCATTTCTTGATTTGTTAAATGTTTCCTCTTTTTTTTCCTCAATTTCTTTGCCTTTTGCCACATTAGTACCCTTCTAGATATGGGTTACACTTTCTGCCTGGATCACACCCCCTTCATCTGCTTGGTTGCCATGTTGTTCTTGTGGTTCCTTGTTTGAATTTTCTGTACATTCACCTCTTCTTCTTATTATTCAAAAAGGAAAGGCTTAGATACTTTCCATCCCTTTGGCTTATGAGCGTACCTATTTTTCTTTTTCTAGAGCTTTTTTTCCTGTTGGCAAGTGTCTGGTTTGAAAACACAACAAAAATCTGAATGCCACATTCTCATAATCTAAGATTTGGGTCCATTGAAAGTTTTTATTTTTTAAATGGATGTGATAAGATAGACCTTTTCTAAGGTTTATCTCTACATAGATTTTGGCAAAGGTGAAGGTACCTTTTTTCTGTTCCGTCAAGGTGCACCTTTTTTAATTTTCCTAGAATGTTTCCAATGTCTTCTAGACCTTGGTGGTTCCATAAGGGAAGAGGAGATTTGGTAATATCACCCAGACTGACATTTTTGTGAACACCATACTTGTGCAATCGAAATCTGGGAACCATGGGGTGATAAAAAGCCTACCCTACCCCAAAACCAAGGCCCATCATTTAGGACTTTTTCCATCTATTTCTTTGTTTCAAATTAAACTATGAAGAATCCTTTGGAGCATAAGAATATGCTACAATTAGGTGTCCAGGAGGAGAATACCCATTGGTGCAAATCTCAAGATCTTGACCAAAACCCATTAAACCTCCATATTATATCAATATATTGGAGATTAGAGAAAAGTGTATCAACCTCTACGTTTTGAACTTATATGGTTGTATCTTGTTCGATTTGTTCGACAATGTTGGGTCCTTGCATATTTTGGTTATGGTTTGTATAAGTGGAAGCCTACCCTTTCACCACATCCTTCAACAAGACTAATCCATTAGGGTTTATATAACTAGTATTAGGGTTTCTAAAGCCTATAGCTCCACCCCGCATCCTAAAATTTAGTATTATGGTGGAATTCCTTGCCAAACCATAATCCTTCAGCTGGAAGGAATCACAAATAACTTTCCCATCATATAACAAGCATTGAAGAGTTTTTTGTATTCCTAGATTGTTTTGAATGCTTTGCTTAAATTTTTCCACTAGATCCCATCCACGAATCTAGAGGATACACGTCATCCCATTAATTTTTTTGAGGAATATGATATTCTCCTTTATTTAACTATCTTTCATCTGGATAAGTAGCCTATAAGACTAAGGTTTTCACTCCAGTCATCTGATAGAGCTACTCACTTTGGCATTGCAAGGACAACATCTCCTTTGGGTGGGGCTCTCCTTTTTCTCTCCCCAGCGCTAGATATGGGGCTATCCTCCCACTTTAGCACTCACAAGTCATACTATTTTTACACCCAGGCCTCTTGTACTTCATTCTTGCACCCACTCTCTCACCTTCTCCCATCGACCTAAAAAAAACTGCACCTCGCCATGCCATCCCACATACAAAGGAGTTTCCGGTGATCTCTTTATGACCAAATGGGGAGTGTGACCTCTGAGCCCGTCAGATAAAATAGAAAGGGGGAGCCCATAGTAGGGAATATCCCCATTGTGAAATTAATCTACCGTTATGAATAATATATAGATATATAAATAATATAAATATAAATAATGATGAGAATTATAATAATGATTAGTTAATTAAGAGGTATGTCCCTAAGGACATGACCGTTCATAAAGAGACACATGGCTAGGGTATATAAGCAAGCCCTCACTCTCATTTTTATCATCGTTCTCATTCATACTTTTTAATATATATTTTTGTATCTCAATGGATATATTTATATTCCAAGTCTTCTGGAGTATTTAAATTGAAGTACAAACTTTGTTTGTTCCATTTGGTATCATAGTTGTTCGATCCTCTGGATGTAACCTTTTCATGGAGCTAGTCTGATTCGGTATTCGGCTGCCAAAATTTTTCAACCTTGTTGACGCTGAAGCGTTTCACTACACAATGTGGGGGTTCCTTAGTCTACCAAATTCACTGCTAGGCCCTTGGCCATTTAAAAAAAATACATATTAAGAACCTATAATTGAAAAATAGAAGAAGAAGAAGAAGAAGAAGAAGAAGAAGAAGAAGAGTGTACATGTAGAAAGAATTAAAATAAATTACAGAAGAAAATGATAATAAAAAAAACAGAAAAGAAAAAAAATAAAGAAGAAGGTTATATATATATATATATATATATATATATATATATATATATATATATATATATATATATATATATATATATATATATATATATGTTGAAAATGCAACAAGATGATAGAGCTTAGTGAAATGAAGTCGCCTTCACTAAGTGGGCCCGTTGCATATTTTTGGCGCAAAGTCTATTTTTAGACATATAGATATCTAGGAGTTATGATGTGATCGTGGGATGATTGGTCGAGCTAGTAAAAATAGATGGACCTCTGTTTTTAGACATACAGGTCGAAGTCTATTTTTAGACTGCCTGTCTAAAAATAGGTCAGTCAAATATTATTAGCCCTTAATAATATTTGGACTCTAAACTTCAGTTTATTCTCTTACATCACTTCAGTTGGAGCTACGGATGTGGCTCATGCATATGAAAGAAGGAATTATGCTATTCTTAGGGGTTTGGTGAGCTCATGCATGGTTGACTTCAGTTAGGACTTCAGTGGCAGAGTTTGGTGGAGTTGATCGAGGAGTTAATGGAGGTGGTGTTCTGGTTAACTAGTTGAACTAGTTGTATTTAGTTTAACTGGCTAATACACTAGAGATGAGTTGTGTGAATTAAATATTATTTAATTCACTAATTATTAACTCATTATTCAACTAAAGAACACACATCAGTTTTAATTTAAAGGTACGGGACAGTCAAGAAGACCAAAGGAAGAGGTAGATGGTGTATGGGGAGATTACTATTAGTTGTGACATTAGTTGTGCATGAGATTATGCACAAGTGACTGGAGGAGATTGAATGGTGCATCGTTGCATCAAGCCAAGGAGATTCGAACTTGTATCTCTCATTGAACCAACTTGGATTGCGCAATAGAGGCAGGCAATTAGTGGATGAGTTTTGAACCTGTGACTTGTTCAAAATCGAGCTAGTTTGTGTGTAACTTTTGGAGACAGTACTAAGTACTTGTGAGGAGTATTGTACTGAGATTGTTACATGTTCTCTTCTATTATAATATACAAATAGCTGGGGGTTTTCAGCTATAAGCTTTCCCCATTACATATTGTGTTTATGTGCGCATGCGACTGTTTCTATTTCCGCAAATTGTTGATCAACTGTAGAAGAGGTTATGTGTTATGCATGAATTCGAATTAATGTGTGACCAGGATAATCTCAATGGATAAATATTCATTATTCAACAAATTTCTACATGGTATCAGAGCGAATTGATCATCGGATCTATTACAGTGATTACAATTTTATTTCGGTAGACAGAGTCTGTAATGGGCCAGGTAGCCTCTGGATCCATCCTTTCTCTGAAAGGTGATATATCCAGTAAATGCCCTTACAGTCGATCTCTGTGCTAGAAATAATTTTTTCTCACAGATCCAGAAGCAGTTGAGTTTTTGAGCTTGGAATTCGAATTTTGCAGCAGATTGTTTTCTTGGTGCCGAAGTTGAAATGTCTTCAATCTGGCTTACATCGAGTATGCCTCTGAGGAAGTTCGACTATCTTGCATGGAAAGACTGATGAGGCTGTGATAGATGATAATGAATAAGGAGTTCATAGATACGGATGTCCAAAAGCCCACTGATCCTGCTGAAGTCGAAGTCTGGCAAAAGAAGATGGCTAAATGTCGAAGGATCCTGTTGGAGGGCGTCAAGGATCATATTGTATCCAGCCTGCATGGAAAGGCTTCTCCATATTTAATGTGGAAAGCTTTGACGGATCTATTCCAGAGTAAGAGCGACCAAAGGAAGCTGGCGCTCAAAGATAAGCTCAGGAACATCAAGATGGAGAAAGGCGACGGTATCGCCAAATACCTCACGAAGTTCACTCAGTGCAGAGATGAGCTGGGAAGTGTGGGGTGGATCACAAGATCGTGACTTGGTGGACCTGGCTCTCCTTGGTCTTCCGAAGAGTTGGCATTCCTATCAGGACTCTGTCAATGGTCGGGAGAAGTTGCTGGGATGGGACCGACTTTGGTCGGATCTCATGCAAGAGGAGATAAGGTGGACTACCAGGGACGGATCTTCATCAAAGGCATCCGATGAAGAAAATTGCGCTTTGGTTGCCAAAGCAAAGAAGGGGAAGAGCAAGAAAGCTTCTCAGTCTGGTGCGAAAGGCAAGAAGCAAGACATGTCCAAGGTGAAGTGCTTTCACTGTCACCAACACGGACATTATGCCACAAATTGTCCGTGTAATAGCCAGGGTACACAAGAAGGTCAGTCAGATCCGCAAATGAGAGGTATTGGCCTCCCAAATAGAATCGGATTTTTCGCTGATCGCATGTTTGGTCTCAAGTGTGATGGGTTCAGTGTGGTTTCTTGATAGTGGTGCGTCTTTTCACATGACAGGAGATCGAGATTTGTTTACTGATCTGGATGAGAAAGATATTGGAGTGCACATCGATATGGGCGATGATGGTAGATACAGTGCGACCGGTATCGGTACCATTTCCTTTAAGAGGGAGTCTAGTAAACCCTTCGTATTGAAGGAAGTGATGCATGTTCTAGGATTGAAGAAGAATCTTATCTCTGTGGCGATGTTGAAGACAAGGGATATGATGTTGTCTTCAGCGAGGGAAAGGATTTCCTGCGCAGTAAGACAATTGGAGAAACCCGGAAGATAGGGGTTCGAGTCAAGAACCTTTATCAATTGCAAGTAGATGGCTACGCAACAATGGCATGTAAGGCAGAAGGAGTGGTGAGTCGGGATGATGGCGAGCTGTGGCACCGGAGATTGGGTCACCTTCACCATGGAGCCTTGAAGATACGTGTACAGATGCACGGGCTTCCTAAGGGCAATTTTGCGCGCTCACACAAGGTAGGGGTGTACTTTGGGAAAATATGTGAAAGCCACCTTTCACGAGAAGGATAGTCGCGCCACGACGATCCTTGAGAGAGTTCACACAGACGTGTGTGGTCCTTTCTCAGTAGCTTCGACAGCAAAGCACAAGTACTATGTGATCTTTGTTGATGATTTCTCTCGGAAGTGCCGGATCTTCTTCATGCAGAAGAAGAGCGAGACATATTCAAAGTTCTGTGAATTCATGTACTGCTGAGAAGGAATCGGGAAGCATGAAGGCTCTTAGAGCCATACAATTATGGTGAATCTATCTCTCACATTATGAAGGGCAATGCTGTATGATTCAGACATGCCCAAACAGACCATAACCCACAGTTGTAATCGAGGTTGTTGAAAGGAAAACAAACGCATCGTGGGTGCCGCATCATGATGTTGCATGATCGTGGCCTACCCCTTCACTTGTGGGCTCAAGCATGTACACTGCAGTGATATGACATTCAAGGTCTCTGGCAAGATACTTGCATGAGTAATCCAAATCTGAGAGTGTGATTTTCTAGCAAGAGGCCTGACATTTCTCATTTGAGGATTTTTGGCTCACCTGTCTACATGCATGTGACGAAGGACGCCAGAAAGAAGCTAGATCCGACCGCAGAGGTTGGGATATTTGTGGGGTACACTGATACGCCCCACAACTATCGTGTGTATTTTCCAGACAGTCGCAAGACTGTTGTGCGACGGAATATCAAATTTCAGGAGGAGAAAGCCATGAAGTGTTCGCTTGAGAGGGAGCCACACTTGCATGTAGAAGAGGAGCTATTAGTTCCTAAGGAGGAGCTTCCGGATGTGGATCAGCCACAAGAGGAAGTTCATGAAGTGGAAGAGACCACTCATGCAACGCCAACCATCAGAGGGCGCAAGCGCACTACAGAAGCTGAGCGAATGGCTCGAGATGCAGAGAAGGTTGTAGGACCACCTACAGCACAGCGCAGACAGAGACAGTCACCGGACCGGTACACTGGATACATGGCTCTTGTGAGAAAATGTGTCGTGACAGAGCCATCCTCTTTCGAGGAAGCTGTGGAGGACCTCGCATGGGTAGATGCCATGGTGGAAGAGTATGATTCGATTATCAGAAACAGTGCATGGGAGATTGTCCCAAGACCGGAGGGGAAATCAGTGGTGGGTTCGCGATGGATCTACAAAGTGAAGCAGGTGGCTGACGGGAGTGTGGAGAAGTACAAGGCAAGATTTTTTGCCCGTGGCTTCTCACAGATCGAGGGGATTGATTATGAGGAGACCTTTGCACCTGTCGCAAGGTACTCTTCCATACCTACGATCCTTGCTCTCTTTCAAATAAGCATGGGGTGGCAATATCCACAGATGGATGAAGACTACGTTCCTCAACTAGAAGAATCGAGGAGGAGGTGTACATAGAGCGTGTACCAAGGTTTCGAGATCTTCAACAATGAGAAAATGTTTTCCGAATTCCAAGAATTAATCGTGACGGCCAAGTAAGCACTGTATGGTACACGGATAGACAAGATATTTCAATCAACTTGGATTCTCCAAGAGTGAGGCGGATCCTAACCTGTACCAGATTGTGGTGGAGGGGAAGCTGTTGATCATTGTATTGTATGTAGATGATCTGATTTTGACTGGCGATGAGCAGTTGATACTTTCATGCAAGGAGGATCTTGCACGAGAGTTTGAGATGAAGGACCTGGGCATCCTTCATTATTTCCTGGGATTGGAGATTTGGCAGCGCAGTGGAGGACTGTTTGTTTCTCAGGGCAAGTATGCCCGGGAGATTCTGGAGAGGTTCAAAATGCATGGCTCCAAGCCTGTTGACACTCCTCTTCCTGGTGGTTGGAGGAAGGAGGATGCTACTTCAGCGGAGGTAGTGGATGCCACTGTCTATCGACAGTTGGTGGGGTCGCTTATGTATCCGGTCAATACACGACCCGATATATGCTATGTTGTTAACCAGCTTTCGCAAGCTATGGTTAAGCCTACCAAGCTCTTCTGGAAGGCAGGCAAGCATGTATTGCGTTATCTTAGTGGCACATCGAGATATGGTCTGTGGTACAGACAGGAGGATGGAGCGAAGCTTTGCGGCTTCACTGATGCAGATTGGGCAGGGAGCCCAACGGACCAGCAGAGCCGAGAATCTTTGCATCTAAGTCGATACAGCTTCGGCATGTTAGGAAGGTGAGATCCGTGGTACCTGGGCTTCAGCGTTGTAGAGGTCGTAGTATATGGCAGCAAGCTTGGCTGCATGCAAGGCCATATGGATGAGGAAGATCTTGGTCGGGTTGTTCGGGTCACACTTGGAGCCTAATGTGATTTATTGTGATAACCAGAGTTGTATTAAACTCTCAGCTAATCCAGTATTTCATGATAGATCCAAACACATCGACATCAGGTACCATCATATCAGAGATTGTGTGCAGCGGAGAATCATGTTACTTTCATACATTCCCACGGAGGATCAGGATGCTGATATCTTGACGAAGGCGCTCACCAGGAGAAAATTCGAATACCACAAAGGCAGGATAGGGGTTGCAGATAATCCATATCTTGTTGAGAGGGAGTGTTGAAAATGCAACAAGATGATGGAGCTTAGTGAAATGAAGTCGCCTTCACTAAGTGGGCCCGCAGGCTATTTTTGGCGCAAAGTCTATTTTTAGACTATGTCTATTTTTAGACATATGGAGCATGGTCTAGGAGTTGCAGTATGCTATTCTTGGATGATTGGTCAAGTTGGTAAAAATAGATGGACCTCTATTTTTAGACATTTGGGCGGAGTCTATTTTTAGACTGCCAGGCTAAAAATAGAAAAGTCAAATATTATTTACCCTTAATAATATTTGGACTATAAACTTCATTTTATCCTCTTGCAGCACTTCAGTTGGAGCTACGGATGTGGCCCATGCATCTGAAAAAGGAATTATGCTATTCCTAGGGGTTTGGTGAGCTCATGCATGGTTGACTTCAGTTAGAACTCAAGTGGCGGAGTTTGGTGGAGTTGATGAGACAGTTGGTGGAGTTGTGTTCAAGTTAACTTAGTTGAACTAGTTGTGTTTAGTTTAAATGGCTAATACACTAGAGATGAGTGGGGTGAATTAAATATTATTTAATTCACTAAATATTAACTCATTATTCAACTAAAGAACACATCAGTTGACTGCAGTGAATGGACAGTTCAGTGAAGACCAGTGGAAGAGGTAGATGAAAGGGTGAGATTGCTATTAGTTGTGACATTAGTTGTGCATGAGATTTGCACAAGAATTGGAGGAGATTGCCAATGAGGATTGCGCAGATCAAGCCAAGGAGATTCAAACTTGGATCTCTCATTACACCAACTTGGATTGCGCAGTAGAGGCGGGCAAACAGTGGAGGAGTTTTGAACCCGTGACTTGTTCAAAACTGAGCTAGTTTGTGTGTAACTTTTGGAGATAGTACTGAGTACTTGTGAGGAGTATTGTGCTATGTATTGTTACATGTTCTCTTCATTATTATATATAGAATAGCTGGGGGTTTTCAGCTATAAGATTTCCCCATTACATACTGCGTTATGTGCGCATGCTAACGTTTATTTCCGCATAATAGACGACCAGGTGAAGAGGCTATGTGTTATGCATGAATTCAATTAGTGTGTGACCAGGATAACTTTGTGATAAATCTTCATTATTCAAATAGTAAATTTCTACAATATATATATATATATATATATATATATATATATATATATATATGAAAAAATAATAAATTAAAAAACTACATTTAAAAAAAATAAAAAATAAAATTATAAACAAAAAAGTTATATAAAAAAATATAAAAGTGAGATTTTTATACCTTCCTATTAGCCGCATCCCGATATATCACACAAACCACCACTACCAACGACGATTGTTGCTCAAGCAGCTGTTGTTGTTCATTGCTCCATTGCTGCAAGCCGTCGACCCCACTAATGAAAATTCCGTTGCTATTCATCACCACCGACCGCCTCTGCAAAGTTGTACTCCACCTACATGTCATTTACTGCCATCCACCGCCAACCAAGCAAACAAACACGTCCATATAAAGTGCCATCACTGCTCACACCTTCCACAACACCCGCAACAACCACCATCACTCGCTCCACTTTTTTACAAAACACCATCTGATCTAGGTGGATATTGGTGGCCACCCGCCTATTCCACTTGGGGCCCCACCATTGCCTCTTTCAATTTTTCAGTTTCGGCACAACTTACTATTTTTAGTAGTTTTTCGGGTCCTGAACTCCCAGAGCCGTTTTGAGGCCCTAAACGACATTTTTTGGGCATCGCTATTATAGCTAATATCATTCCGTTTTAGAATGAATATTCATGGCGAAAGTTGTATTCCTCGGATAGATCTATCTATTGATGTATCATGTGCATCAAACGAAGATAGTATGGCAAAGTTACGTCCCTGGGAAGTTGAAACACCAATTTACCCAAACGGGGCCCATAGTTTTGGCGCTTCATCTCCTAGGGTTAGGTTTTTGGATGTTTAGAGTTCTCCATTATTTCTCAATAATAAATAGGCCCTCGAACCTCATTGTAACTCAGTTCAGAGGCTTGTAGCCGCCACATCTCTTCTCAGAGATAACTACCAGCGCCCTAGCTAGTTTTATTTCCATTCTGTCTGTAAGCAAATTTCAGTTCGTTGATATTAATGAAATGAAGTGTTATTTACGCTACATCTATGTATTTATGGTTATGTGTTTATTCTGTTGCGTTCCTGCATAAATCCAAATCAGTGGTATCAGAGTGGTTTTATTTTTCTCGATCCTTCTTTGCATGTCCCCAACGAGGTCGGGGTATAAGGAGTTAGGGCTCGATCTGGTGGAACCTTTGCAAGATCAACCTCGAAAACCTCGACGGACGTCCATGGGGGACGAAAAGAAAGATGAGGGAGTAGGAGATCCTATCAAAATATTGCTCGAGGAGGCCCTCGAAAAACAAAGGAACACGATGATGGATAACTTTGCCCAGATCCTTCAATGGCTGCCCACCGGTGGCGCATCTGCATCCAGCAGCCACTCTGGAGGTGTGACTCCTTTTAAGGTACAAGTAAATTTTGACATTCTCATATTTGAGGGTCAAATAGATGCAGATGCCGTAGATAGATGGTTGAATCTATTAGAAGGATATTTCTCGGTTCATGACTTTTTCGACAAGGAGAAGATTATTTTTGCACTCCTCAAAGCTGCCCCCCATGTCAAGGACTGGTGGGAAACCCACTGTGAGAAAAAGGACGAGACAGAACCCTCTCTGTTCTCGGCCGTACCCACTTGGAATTCTTTCCGAGACGCCGTCAAGGAACAATACCATCCCATGGGGAGCTATGAGGACAAGTACATACAATGGACCACACTGCGGCAACAAAGGGATCAAGATGTGCATGAGCTGATGAATCTGTTCCATACCCTGCACACCAAGATGGGTATAAAAGATTCAGAGAAACATCTGGTGCTAAAGTATCGCAGTTTTCTGCGTAGATACATTCAGGAGGAAATGGAGTTCCTCGACATCTCCTCGCTTGGTACGACATACCGGTATGTTGCCAAGATTGAGCAGAAATTCAAACAAAAGAAGCGAGACTTTGGATCTATGAATCAAAAGCAAGGGAAAGGTGCTCCCAAATTGCAAAACAAAGGACAGAGCCAAGGCATGGTGACTCAAGACAACCTATCGAATCCACAAGAAAAGAACAACACCGCAAAGCCAAAGAAGGACACGGGAAAGTGGTGTGAGTTCCATAAGAGCTCCACTCACAACAGTTGCTAGCGGCCGAGATGCCAAGCAGTTGCTAGCGGCCGAGATGCGGGCTTCTGAGTCAGATGCATGCTCCGACTCTGAATCAGAACCTGACAAGGGGAATGACAAAGGGAAATAGATTATTGATGCGGAGCCCAATGCCACTGTTGCCACTACGAAGATCTAGAAGGAGGAATCGGAAGATTCGGAGGAGGAGGAACATCTCTTCCACTCCCAGATGTGGGTAAAGGGCTCCCCGGTAGAGTTCGTTGTCGACAATGGGAGCCAAAATAACCTCATTTCGGTAGACGCCATGAAGCGGTTAGGCTTTCCGACCACAACTCACCCACATCCATACACCATCGGGTGGCTTCACCAAGGACGAGATCTCTGTGTCAGCCAGCAGTGCCACCTTCCCTATAGCATCAAGCCCTTCATGGATGAGGTATTATGTGACGTTGCTCCTATTGATGTTTCTGATGTATTAGGACAACCATACTTGTGGAAGTCAGCTAAGGCGTCAGTATGAGTCTCGGCCTCGGGCTACTGCTATTGTTACTTTGGGACATAAGTTGTACAAGATACTGTGAGTGTACCGCCTCCCCGTCGCTATTCTTTGGTTACCGCAAAACAATGCAAGAAGCTCATTTCCAAATCAGAAATTTGTTTTTCCTGATGAGATTTTTCCCCGTGGCAAGAAGCAGTGACCGGGGCCACGACTCTGCATAGTACTGCATGACAACAACAAATGACAAGGCTGTGGAGCAAGACGGGGAAATCTTCACTCTACCCACAGGTTCCAGAATCACAGTCGTGCACCCGATTGATCTGACCCCAGGTGCGCCCGCTACCCAATGGACCGATCTATCGACGCTCCGTTATGGAGAACGATGAAATCAGAGGCAAATCAGATTTTAAAGTGTAGAAATTTGCCGAATAATGATTAATTATCCACCGAGATTATCCTGATCACATATCAATTCGAATTCATATGCAACACATAATCTCTTCCACTCAGATCATCACACATGCGGAAATAAAACAAGCGATAGCACATCAATTCATCATACACATTAACACATTATGTATGGGGAAAGCTTATAGCTGAAAACCCCGCAGCTATTGTGTATATTATAATGGAGAAATCATGTAACAAACTCAGTACAATACTCCTCACAAGTACTCAGTACTTTCTCATAAAGTTACACACAAACTAGCTTGGTTTTGAACAGGTTACCGGTTCAAAACTCACCACTAATTTCCTTGCCTCTATTGCTTGTTTCAATGCTATGGGATGGCCTCTTTATATAGATAAACCACCAGCCTGAACTGCGCAATCCTCATGGGCTTACTCCACCTATCCGTGTGTTGCAAATAGCAACAGTATAGTCACAACTGATAGCTAACTCCACCCTTTCATCTACCTCTTTCACTGGTCTCCACTGAACTGATCATGCACTGTAGTGAACTGATGTGTTCTTGAGTTGAATAATGAGTTACTAATTAATGAATTAAATAATATTTAATTCACTCCACTCATAACTAATTGATTGGCTAGTTAAACTAATCTCAACCAGTTCAACTAAAATAAACAGAACACAACTCCACTAGCTGTCTCATTAACTCCTCCAAACTTCTGCCACTGAAGTCCAACTGAAGTCAACCATGCATGATGCCATCAAACCCTTGGGAACCACGTGATTCCTCTGTCAGATGCATGAGCCACTTCTGTAGCTCGAACTGAAGTGCTCTAAGAGAGTAAACTGTTGTTTATAGTCTAAATATTATTAAGGGTAAATAATATTTGACTTCCCTGTTTTAAAAAGAGGCAGTCTAAAAATAGCCTTCGACCTAAAAAATAGAGTCTCATCTATTTTTACCAACATGACACATACTTCAAGAATCTCAAACTGGAATCCCCGAACCATGCTCCATATGTCTAAAAATAGACATAGTCTAAAAATAGATTTTGCGCCAGAATTTGCCTGCGGGCCCACTTAGTGAAGGCGACATCATTTCACTAAGCTCCATCATCTTGCTGCATTCTCAACACTCCCTCTCAGCAAGATATGGATTATCTGCAACCCCTATCCTGCCTCTGTGGAATTCGAACTTGCTCCTGGTGAGCGCCTTCGTCAGGATGTCGGCATCATGATCCTCCGTGGGAACATATGAAAGCATCATGATTCTCCGCTGAACACAATCTCTGATATGATGGTACCTGATGTCGATGTGTTTGGACCTATCATGAAATACTGGATTAGCCGAGAGTTTAATGCAACTCTGGTTATCACAGTAGATCACTGTAGGCTCCAAATGCAACCTGAACAAACTTGCGAGGATCTTCCTCATCCAAATAGCCTCGCATGCAGCCAAGCTAGCTGCCATGTACTCGGCCTCTGCTGAACTGAGTGCCACAGATCTCTGCTTCCTGCTGTACCAGGAAACTGCTGTCGACCCAATGCTGAAAACTCCTCCAGAAGTGCTCTTCCGGTCCGTTGGACTCCCTGCCCAATCTGCATCGGTGAAGCCAGAAAGCTTCGCTCCATCCTCCTGTCTGTACCATAGACCATATCCCGATGTGCCTCTAATATAGCGCAATACATGCTTTCCTGCCTTCCAAAAGAGCTTGGTAGGCTTAACCATAGCTTGCGAAAGCTGGTTAACTGCATAGCATATATCGGGCCGTGTATTGACCAGATACATAAGCGACCCCACCAACTGTCGATAGAAAGTGGCATCCACTACCTCCGCTGAAGTAGCATCCTCCTTCCTCCAACCACCAGGAAGAGGAGTGTCAACAGGCTTGCGGCCTTGCATGTTGAACCTCTCCAGAATCTCCCGGGCATACTTGCCCTGAGAAACAAACAGTCCTCCACTGCGCTGCCAAATCTCCAATCCCAGGAAATAATGAAGGATGCCCAAGTCCTTCATCTCAAACTCTCGTGCAAGATCCTCCTTGCATGAAAGTATCAACTGCTCATCGCCAGTCAAAATCAGATCATCTACATACAGTACGATGATCAACAGCTTCAGGCCAATTCAGCTCATGTCCAGTCTGAAGTTGACAAAGAAAGTAGCTTCATCGGGTGCATTCAACACTTCCCCCAATAGGTTCATGATATATTGGATATAGCCAATGCCAAGTACAAGCAACGCCATGATCAACACCGGGTGCCACACAACTTCCAGGTGGGCGACAAAGTATGACTACATTTGCAGAAGGAGCACCTCACTGGACCACACCGCAAGCTTCACCCACTCCGATACGGGCCGTACACCACCACCAAGGATGTAGGGAACAATGCCTTCGAGCTTAGTATTCCACCATTCCTTGGTCTGCACCCAGTCTTCAATGTGGATCACCTTCGTCCTTACTTCCCACCTCTACTGGACACCTCAAACATTGCAGAACAACTCACACCAACAGAGTTAAACCCAGACTACATGGAACAGGCCACCACAGATTGTATTAGGGACATGAAAATAAAGAGAACTCGCCAACAAAACATCCAACTGTATCGGGTTGTCAAAGCTGGCCAACTCCTGCACCAAGGCAAGTGGTTCACCAGGGACCAAGTTCAACAGAAGTTTCCTCATCTCATGGAAGAACTCAACGCAATGGGGACCATTGCTTCCTAAGGGGGGTGGAATGATCCAGGTGGATATTGGTGGCCACCCGCCTATTCCACTTAGGGCCCCACCATTGCCTCTTTTAGTTTTTCAGTTTCGGCACAACTTACTATTTTTAGCAGTTTTTTCGGGTCCTGAACTTTCAGAGCCGTTTTGAGGCCCTAAACGATGTTTTTTGGGCATCGCTATTCTAGTGAATATCATTCCATTCTGGAATGGATATTTGTGGCGAAAGTTTTAGTCCTCGGATAGATCTTTCTAATGATGTATCATGTGCGTCAAACAGAGATAGTATGCCGAAGTTACGTCCCTGTGAAGTTGAAACACCAATTTACCCAAACGGGGCCCCTAGTTTTGGTGCTTCATCTCCTAGGGTTAGGTTTTTGGATGTTTAGAGTTCTCCATTGTTTATCAATAATAAATAGGCCCTCAAGCCTCATTGTAACTCAGTTCATAGGCTTGTAGCCGCCACATCTCTTCTTAGAGATAGCCACCAGCGCCCTAGCTAGTTTTATTTCCATTCTGTCTGTAAGCAAATTTCAGTTCTTTGATATTAATGAAATGAAGTGTTATTTCCGCTACATCTCTGTATTTATGGTTATGTTTTTATTCTGTTCCGTTCCTGCATAAATCCGAATCACCATCTCCACCACTGCCCCCACTGCACTCACAATTTCTGACTGTTCACTGTTACCCGCAATTCTAATGTCTCCTCTGTGTGAGTAGGAATTTTCATCGGCTAAATTCCAACTAGCATTCGAAAATTCATTGTGACCTCCCTCGAAGCTCTCCGTCGCAATCATCCAACCGAAATTCCAGTATTTTCTCTCTCCCCTGCTCGAACCATGACACCCAACCATTATCCTTGTCTTTTCTCCCTAGCTATCACTAAAAAAATAAGCACCTCCTTAGTTGCTTCTGGGTTATTTTCGTCTAGTTGTCGAGTCGTGTCCTGCCACACTATACGATCTGTGTTAAATCTGTACGCTCTGTTTGAAAGAACAATTCATACTATTCCCTTGATCACCTTGTATTGTAGTAATCAAAAGACGAGTCATTCTTACCTACTGATTCCATAACAATTGGTACAGTCGCACTTTGTGACTCATAGGTAGAAGGTGCTGCTCTTGTTAAAACATAATTTTAATATATCATTAGCCCAACGTACACCACGAAGAGATACTAAAGATATAAAAGAATATAAAGTTTCAAAAGTTTCAATTATATATATATATATATATATATATATATCACATAAAGAAAAAAAGATTAAATAATAATAATAATAAAAAAGAAAAAAATATATTATAAAAGTCAAAGAGAATTATTATTAGTTAAAGAAGATTCCATTAAAAAAAAGAGGTTATTCAAGTTACCCAAAACTTAAATATAAGGAAATTCATTTATAAAAATACCATTATTAAATTTATAAATTTTTTATACAGAAGTACCAAACTTAAAAAAGGAAGATATATTATTATAAGAAAAAAGGGAAAAAAATAATTACAAGTTTTGAATATTTAAAAAAAGTACAAAGTGTTATTCTAAAGATTTAAAAGGGAATTTTTATATTTGGCAAAAGTAGATTTCTCATAAGAAAACTATAAATCTCTTGGTCAAAGTATTAAATGGGTTATCATTAAACTAAGCTCATCGACCACACAAAAAAAAGTTCATTTCTAGAAAAAAAAAAAATAAAAAAAAATTGGAGTCTATATTGGAATTGAAGGAAGGGAGATTTTTAGCGACCCTATGCTACGATGCTCCAATGCTATTCAAAATTAAATGGACTCTTGCAAGAAAATTTGTCTCTCCCACTCAAGAAATAAATTATATAAACTATAACCTTGCTAACCAATTGGTGATTCCAGAGTTAAATATAATTGAAAAATGAGCCTGTTGGGATAGAAATCAATATGACATAACTGAATTACAATTAAACATTGGTGATTATACTTTTATATCAAAATTATCTGTTCAATCCCTATGGGAAGATCAAGGTGACGTTATTTTGGGTTGACCTTGGATGGAATCACTACGATTTTTCATCCTAAATATGAAAAATAAGTTTTTGACATTTTCATACAAAAAGAAAAAAAATAAAACTACAGGATCTTACATTGAAGTCAAATTCAATAACACCAGAAGACATACAAGATATTTTGAATGTAGTTTATCAAGAAGGTAAAAAAGTACTACAAATATGCAAAGAGAAGTTGACAAGATCATCGCTGACAAAAATGATGAAGTTTCTTGGCTTAAAGAACATAGTGAAAAATTATTGACACAAATTTAGAAGCTTACGAAGGACAATAAGTCATTAGAAAACAAGGTACGACAACTTATCTAGAAGGAATCATCGAATGTAGAATTCCAAGTTGAAGAGAAAGGAATAAATACCGATCCAGTGAATATCACAACTCAAGAAGAAGCCAAGCAAGTTGAATAAAAGACACACTTAGATGTTGTAATTCAGACGATGACCATCCTAAATGAAGGTTATATAAGCAACTCAACAACATTGTCACCTGAAGTAAATCAAAATATTGCCACACACATGATAAAGGAAAGAAAAACCAAAATAAATCCTTATCTACACCCAAATCACAAGAACAAACATCTCAATCAATCTACAAAACTGTATCACTTATAACATAAACAACATGTTCCACAAAATATTGAAGTTGGTACACCTCAGTCCAATGATAAAATTTCATTACAAGTTTCTAGTAACCAATTTTTTTTGTAGAAGATTAATCTAGGATGGTTAGATCCATTCTCATTTCGATAATTTTGTTTTTCACTTATAGAATCATATTGTCTTGTGTCGAAGAAGATGATAGTTCCGAGAAGAGAAGGCATTTGAAATAGTAAAAAGAGATCAAGCCTTTTCATGAGTAAGTTTTGAGGGCAAATATTTTTGAAGAGGAAGGCAATGTTATGAATAAAACATATATAAATAATGATTATAATTGTAATAATGATTAGTTAATGAAGAGGAATGTCCCTAAGGACATGACCGTTCATAAAGGGACAACTACCTAGGGTATATAAGTAGACCCTTTCTCTCATTTGTATCATCATTCTCATTCATAATTTTTAATATATATTCTTGTATCTCAATGGAGATATTTATATTCCAAGTATTCTAGAGTTTTTAACTTGAAGTATGAACTTTGTTCGTTCCATCTACTAATAACTATGCCTCCGACAAACAAATTTTTTGAGAAACTAGCATTAACAAAGAAACATTGATCAAGATCCCTTCATGGCATTGTCTGCCTCCGTCGCGAGCAACGAAACTATATGCCCCATATCTGAAAAAGGGGCCTTATCCCATAACGAATACAAATCCTTTCCGCCACTAAGAAAAGATTCCCACCATAACCTCAGTTTCCATTCTTAGCTAGCTACACAGATCACCTTTGGTCATTCGTACCAACTTTGATGCAATAATTTTGGCTCAAAAAAATCTCATTCATGAATATCTTACAAAAGTTCATGCCCCCATAGTGCATTTTGATCCATAACCATGTAGAGTTGAAGGAGCTATCGATTCCCTGCAAGCCTAAACCATTATAGACCACTTCCAATTCCATGGATGAGAGTAATATCATGATCCTCGAACCTTGGAACTTAGATGGGGATGTAGAAATTATCCATAGGTATTCAATATGATCTTGTAATTTAATAAAAAAAATATTGAATCCTTCTACAGTTTGCGGAAACCAAATTCGATCGCACAATCACATAACAAGTAAGAGAAAGAAATTATCAATCTCACAACACAAGATGTATCTGAGGAAAGAAACTGATCAAATCCATTCTATCTGTATATTTCATAAAGTCAAGACCATGAAACAATACAATGTTGTTTCCCTCATTGAGAAACCTCTGCACTCTACTGACTATCTCACTCTTATCTAGGAAAAATTAGTCAAATACTTAACCAATTCTCAGCCTCTGTCTAAGCTTTCTTACGCATTCATGGAGGAATTATGTCCTTATTAATAAGGAAATTCCCAAGAGTTGATTATGAAATTCCTTCAAGGCATCCTCATGACCTAATGCATGATTTGTACAATTTCCTAATTATAAAACTGATAGTTATCTTCCCTTTAACCTCAATTTCAACTGGGCCTTCCTTAGAACTGACATGCAACAACTATTTATAGAAAATTATCAGTTAACTGATTGATCACTACTAGTGAATTAAATCATATTTAATTCATTGGACCTATCACTAGCCCATCTCTAATTTAGAACTAGTTAAACTGATTTTAACTCAATAAATTGAGTTAACTAATTACAACTCACAAATAACTGTAACTGGACCCCCTGAAATCATGGGAGAACTCTACATGCCTCCTCTTTGATCCTCAACTCAAATTTCCTAAGATAAATAAGTCTTACTGACTAAGTTAACTAATACAAGTTATCATGAGATGAAATTACAATTTCTCTTCCAATATAATTAAAGGAAAATTAAATCAGAAGCCCTCTTTGGGTGGCATTTCTTGGTGCCATTTCCACACTCCCTCTTAACAAGAAAGATATTTTATTATACCTCGATCTTGTCTCTGTGGAACTCAAATTTTCTTCTTGCCAGTGCTTTCGTCAAGATGTATGCATCCCGCTCCTCCATGGCAATGTACTCTAATGACATAATCCGCCTCTACACACAATATCTGAGATGGTGATACCAGATATCAATATGTTTGGACCTATCATGAAAAAATGGATTAGAAAAGAGTTTGATGCAACTCTGGTTATCACATTGTATCATTGTTGGATACATCTTTTGACCAAACAAATCAACAAGTATCTTCCTCATCTAGATGGCCTCACACGATGCTTAAATGGCCGCCATGTTCTTTGCCTTTGCTGAACTGAGTGCAACTAATCTATATTTCCTTCTGTACTAGGAAACTATTGTTGATCCTATGATGAAGATGCTCGCTAATATGCTCTTCCTGTCAAATGGACTCCCTTCCCAATTTTCATCGGTGAAGCCTTGAAGCTTCACTCCCTTTGTTTGTTTGTACCATATCCTATACTTTCTAGTTCCTCTGAGGTATCTCAACATATGCTTGAATGCCTTCCAAAAGAGCTTGGTAGGCTTAACTATAGCTCGAATAAGCTAGTTAAATGCGTAGCGTATGTCTGGTCGTGTGTTCACCAAATACATGAGTGAACCCACAAGCTGCCTTTAAACAATAGCATCCACTACTTCACCTGAAGTAGCATCCCGCTTCCTCTAGTTTCCTACTAGAGGAGTCTCCATGGGTTTTCTGCACTCCATATGGAACTTCTTGAGGATCTCATTGGCATACTTGCCTTGAGATAAAAATAGCTCCCCATCTCTTTTCCATATTTCCAATCCTAGGAAATAGTGCAGGAGCCCCATGTCCTTTATCTCAAATTCTCTTGCAAGATCCTTTTTGCAAGATTTGATGAGATGCTCATCACCTATCAGTATCAAATCATCGAAATAAAGTACAATAATCAAAAGCTTACCATCAACCACAATATGACATAGGTTCTCATCCGCTTCACTCTTGGGGGAGCAAAACCCGGTGAAATAACTATCGATCCTACTGTACCATGCACAAGGTGCTTGATTTAGCCCATATAGTGCTCTCTTTAGTCTGCACACATGTGAATCCCTATCTAAGGTCTCAAAAAATTCTGGCTGCTCAATGTACACCTCTTCCTCAATCACTCCATTGAGAAAGTATTTCTTTACAATCATATGATATACCTACCATCCCATATGCACTAAGAGTGCAAGGATGGATTTGATTTATGAGTACCTCGAGATTGGTGCAAAAGTCTCATCATAATCTATCCGCTCCACCTGAGATAACCCTCTGGCCAAAAATATAGTCTTGTGCTTCTCCACACTCCCATCTGCTGCCCGATTCACCTTGTAGACCCACCTAGATCCTAGAAATGACTTCCCCTCTGGTTTTGGGATAACTCGCCATGCACTGTTTATGATAATGGAGTCATACTCCTCAACCATCGCATCAACCCAAAATAGTTGCTGCACTGCTTCCTTGAAAAATGATGGTTCTATCTCAATACCTTCACTCATAAGAGCCATGTATCTAGTGTACTACTCTGGGGACCTTCTTTGTCTGTGTTGTGATGTCAGTTATCCCACATTCTCTCTTGCATCTAGCAACAACCTGTCAGCCTCTATGGTGTGCTTCCTTCCATCTCTGGTGGATGGCCCTACATGAGCGAGTTATTCCACTCTATGTTCCTCTACTTGTGGCTACTACACATATTGAGGTTCTTATTTTTGAGCCAAAATCTCCTCAACTGAATGCAACTCAAGATCCCTCTCAAGGGAAAATCACACATATTTATCTTCATCGAATTTCACTTCTCTTCTGACCACTTTCATCCTGTGTGCTGGCAAGTACACCCGATAGTTTTGAGGTGTATTAATGTACCCCAAAATATCCCCAACTTTGCTGTTGGCTCTATATTCTCCCTGACATATTCAGCTACATGGAAATAAACATATGAACTAGAGAATTTTAAAATATGAGACATCTGGTCTTGTACCTGAAAAATCCTCCTCTGGTGTACTCATCCCAAGTATTCAATGAGGACTTATGTTCTGCAAAAATATTGTTGTATTGCATGCTTCCTCCCATAGATTCCATGGTAGACCCTGATCATGCAACATAGCTCATGCTGCTCCCACAATAGTTCTATCCTTTCTTTCTGCAACCCCATTCTGATGTGGGTTATGAGGTGTAATCAATTCTCTTTGAATTCCTTCTGAGGCACACAATTTCTTGAATTCGTTAGAGATATATTCTCCACCATTGTCGCTCTTCAGAGCCTTCACCTTATTCCCTTTATCTTTCTTGACAAGTGCTTCGTCCCATAGATTCAATGGTAGGCCCTGATCATGCAACATAGCTCATGCTACTCCCACAATAGTTCTATCCTTTCTTTCTGCAACCCCATTCCGATGTGGGTTATGAGGTGCAATCAATTCTCTTTGAATTCCTTCTGAGGCACATAATTTCTTGAATTCGTTAGAGATATATTCTCCACCATTGTTGCTCCTCAGAGCCTTCACCTTATTCCCTTTATCTTTCTTGAAAAGTGCCTTAAACTCACAAAACTTGGATAACGTATGATCTTTCTTCTGTATGAATAAAATACAACACTTTCTTGAAAAACCATAAAAAAATCTCATAATACCTGTATTTCTTTGTGGAAGCTGTTGAGAACAATCCACACATGTCTGAGTGAAATCTCTCAAGGATCACCTTGCCTGAATTTTCTTATTGTGAAAGGTGGATTTGGTATACTTCCCCAATGTACACCCTTGCATGTATCTCTCTACGCAAGTGCATCCTTTGGAAGTCCTTTAGAAATATATTGCATGATCTTCAAAGTGCCATGGTGTAAATGGCCCAATATCCTGTGCAATAACTCACCGATGTCTCAGATCTCCACCTTCTCTGCTTGTGTGCTTAATGCAACCCAATTTTATACATCTAATTTGTAGAGGTTATTTACTCAAACCCAAATATTTTTCACCTTTCCCATGGCTTTGTGATGAAGGAACAACTTTCCTTCACTGAATATCACATCATAGCCACGATCTTCCAACATAGGAACATAAACCAAATTATTCTTTAAACTAGGAACATACATGACATCTTTTAATGTGAGGGGTTTACTTGACTCTCTTTGAAAGGTAACTATACCTAAACTGGTAACGTTATACCTTCCGTAATCACACATCTCAATGTTCATCTACAGATCCTTCTCCTCCAAGCCATTGAAAAATTCTTTGTTTCCGGTCATATGGAACGAAACTCCACTATCCAAGTATCACACATAACCCATCACTGATGACACCATGCATGTTGTTGTACCTTAAGAGACAATCCCTTAGCTGTGATAAGGAATCAGTGCTTAAGACATTTATATGATTATGTCACAGAAATATTTTTCTTTGCTTAATCACCCTCAAGCATTTATCATTAAACCCTCAAATATCAAATATAATGAATGTCTCACAATGTTATCATTTGCTGATGTTGAATGAAATTACCAGAATAAAATTAAAGAAAGAAGCCAAAACTGATATGCTATTACATAGAATATATCACCTCAAACTCTAGAAGAACTATGTGAAGGAAATAGTTAAAACAAAGGAGAGCCAATTAAGGATTTTAACTCTTTCTTACATATGTAAAAAGAGACCTACAACTCATTACTTCATATTATTCAATGATAGAAAATACAAAATGTAAACTTGAATACATATCAACATAAACATATGCCAGAAACTTGTTTTTCATTCATTAATCATTTGAAATCTCTGAGTACAAAAATTGCAGTCTTGAAGGTCCAAAACTCAGAACCTTTATCCTTCCTAACTATTACATTAAATACAATAAAAAGCAGTTGGAAATTGATATAATTGATTCTAACTACCTCAACTTCTGAGGAATTCGTAAGCTATCTATTACATAACCTCAAAATGTCTTATTACAATTACATCATCTTTGAAAGGGTACAATAACATAAAAATTAACATTCTAATCTATATGCTAAATATGAATTGACGATAATGCTGCTACATTTCCTGGATCAGCTGATTTGTCTTTCTTCGAAGTCAAAGGATCCTTTCGCATATTTTTCGTCCAAGCTCTGCACTTCTTCCATATCTTTACTTTTATTCTGGGTGAATGTACCAAGTTGTGATACTCCAACCTGAAAGCAGTAATTCAGTTGAAAGATGGCCTTTCTGCAAATAGAGTTTTTACCAACCACAACAGCTGAAAATGTCTCTGAAGAAAATTGATTACTATTGCTCCCTTAAGCACCTGAGTATTTTCATGTGTATTGTCAACTTTACTTTTTGTCAATACTAGTAAGTTTTCATAAGAATCCCATGACAACAGACTTCCTCCAAGTCTCCAACATGAGGGCAGACCTGCTCTTGTTATTTTGTCAAATAACTTATCAAACTAACTTACTGCTTATTTAATTTCCATCAACTTCTTTTATGTAGCCTTACTATAGTCATTCCTGACAATCATCTTATTGATCTCCACTACATATAAGATCTAGTCTTTGATCTCATTTTCTTCTAACTCTTGATCTTTTTTAGAATTGATAAAGTCAATGAATCTTCTTGCCCAAATATCCCTATTGATTTTCTTCTGTTTATCAGTCATGACTTGTTCTTCAAATTCCTTGATGAGACTTTTCTCTTCTGCAACCACCATAAAAAAGCTCCAAATTGATTTCATTTCTGAAAAGATATCATTCCAAGTGATATATTTAGCCTGTATTAAAGATATGTTTCCTTTCTGTTTTTTTTGAGACTTTTAATCTCAGCATCAAAATTATGACAATCCATTTTGTATTTACTGGCTTCATTTTCTGCAGCTTGAATAATCTTTGATGTAGTCTCTAAATCTGATTGGGCCTTTTTCCGATCTCTTTCTGCCATCTTCAATTCAGTGGTCAATTGAGAAATCTGTGCTAGTGGGTCTTCATTACCTGTTGGAAAAAAAAGTACAATAATTATTGTCAATATGATTTTTCAGTGACAGTGCAGTTTGCTTTAACTTAGAGATTTCTTCCTCCTTTTGCATGAGCTGTTGTAGAAGCTTTTCTTTCTCGTTCTCTACCTCTGCAACCTCTGCAGCCATTGAATTCTCTCCTGTAGGCAATTTTAAATTTTTCTTCAATATATATATCTCTGCTTCAGCACTTTGCAGAAGTTTCTGCACAGCAGTCCTATCATTAGGATCCACTCCAATCTTTACTATGATTTTCTTCAGCTCCTCATTCTGAATTGTTAAAGCCCTAGAATTGGATTTTTCTAACTTTAAATAAATTACTTTTCCAAGCATATTCTCTGCCTTCATTTCCATTGCATTAGTATTTTTCAGGTCATTTACAATCAACTGACTTGTTTTCATATGTAGGTTCACCTTATCCAACATTGGGATTTTCTTCACATCTACAATCACATTTATAGTATTGAAATTTTTAGAAGAACCAATTGACATATCTGAAGGATGTGATAGGGAAATTCTGAATTGGTCTTTCTCAAGATCCATGGCAGTTAAAAGTCTTTTTTATCTGGAGAAATTTGATACTCAGCTTGGGCCTCCATGCTGGCCTTCATCTTCTGGTTCCTCTCTGCAATTTGGGAAAACATCTGTTTGATCAGAGGCACTTGTTCATGAGTGCTCTCATGTGTCCTAGGTGAAGCAGGAACATTTTTTTCCTCTCCCAACTGTAAATAAAAACCAGGTTGAGTATATGCAGGTTCTTCATTAAGTTTTTCTCTCTTCTCAGCTCCTTGTTCCTCATCTTCTAAATCAACCACTATTTCTTTGCCTCTTTTACTTGATTTTTATGATATGATAGGAGTCTGAATATTTGAACCCGTTGAACTCATAACACCTTTACTTGCCATCTTCTCTAAATCTGGCCTACTTTCATGAATGAAAGCTTAATACCCATTATCAATTCTTCTATTAGAAATAACACTATGAGGGTCATAAGCCCACTTTTCCCCTAACAACAAATGCATCTCATTTAGCATTATAGTAACTTCTTCAAATGTCTATCTCATATTAACTATGAAAGGACCTACATTCATAGGCAGTTTGAACATATGCCCCTTTTTCATGGGCACAAAGTGAATCTGATCAACACTTAGACTTTTCCGAACAAACTCCAAAGCAAATGATCTCATAGGTACAAACATTGGAAGCCTATAAGGCTCAACATTTTCTCCATATATTCTAATTTCGAAATAATCCTAAGAAACAAACCAATCTCCAAATTTAAAGTTTGCCCCTAAATGCAAGAATTCCCGAGCTTTGGGTAAGAAATAGGGCGGAGGGATTCCATTAAAAACTTTATATGCAATTGACATAAAATAACTGGCAAAATCAAACAAACCAGTTTCATTTTGTTCTCTTCTCACTATATCTATCCAGAACACTACTAATTACCTCTTCTTATTCATATCCATAATATTCAGACCCAAATGCATGAATTCCTTTACATTTTGATATAAGAACAAATAAATAATTAATGAAGGAAACCTGAAAGAACCTGTTAATGATAATCTCATGAGTTGTGAATTGAAAACTTCTTGCCAATAGGATGGAATATCCAGCACCAATCCTGGCTTCATCATCATGGAAAACATCCCCAAGATTGATTTATCCACTGTGTTGTCATCATATTTGCCCAAAATTTTTGCAATGCTGCACAGTACTAGCTTAACTTCAGTATCAAAAATTTCCATAGGAAAATATTTACTGTCAGGCTGAAATTGTTGCATGTTAGGTTTTAGAAAATGAATAAACTGATTAAAATCTTGACCTGCAAGGCTGTCATAATATGCTACCAAAGAATCATCAGAGAATTGGACATATGACTCTGACTTAGGGTAACAAAGGGCTTGGCGAATTAGCTGGGCAAACACTTGCAAAACATTCTCCCCTTGACAATTCATCACAAAACATTTCCCAGGATACATAATAGATACCAACCAATATATAAATTCAGGAAAAATATGGGTTTTAGGGATACATGTAGACAACACACCAGACTTCGCCATAGTAGTATAAACCAGGGAAGCTTTATCATTCAAGAGAACATGCTGGTAAAATAAAAGGTGAACCAAGGAACAATTGGTGTCTTGGATATCCCTCTCGGTATCCATAAGAGGGATATGACTAGCAGAACCTGACAGGGATGAGCGTTTAGCCATGATTCATAATTATGACAATGGACGACTTACAGGGTGGCCAATTATTGATAGGGTGACAGAAAACTGAACAGGATGAAGCACAAACAAATTTCAAACATCAACTTAATCGCAAATGGCTTCGGAAAGAATGAGAATTGCATTTAAATAGGTGACGCAGATTTGAACTTAAATGCTGACAAGACGTGCCAATGGAATGTTAAGCACTCCTGATGTGGAAGACAACTATAACCAACTCAGCACCTTATGTCACTACGCGGGGTCTCGAAGTACGAAGAATTATTTTGGCTTGTGCCCCCAAAATCAATCTCCACCGCTCATCTATGTTACTCCCACAGTCAACATAGTCAATTGCGGAGGCACCCTTCTTATTAATTCATGCGCTAGTAGTGCCCGCAGGTTGAGTCTTTTGTTCAGAGCTCAATAAATTATTGCATCCCGCTCGATAAAATAATTGACATTTAAACTTTTAAGTTGGGACCCACTTTCATAAAGTCAAAAGTATTTAAAATTTTAACTCTAATACAATGAACATAAATATTTTTATGCTAAAGCATAAGAACTTTAATACTTTAACATATTTTAACAATTTTCTATTTATTTATTTATTTATTTTTTATATTTTCAAAATTGAAAATAAAAGGATATTGCAAATGATCCACAACATCTGGCTCCACCTGGGGATAATGTTTTTTTCCACGAAACACTAAGAACCTGCAGATCAGTGCCTTCACTTCGGGCATGGAGTCAAATAATGTTTGATGAAAAATATACAATGAGAAAAATCGAATATGTACAATGATGAGCCAATTATTTTTAGTGCTGGAAATAATGTTTCAGATACTTCCCATTCACAGGAAGTCCTACTGCATCTCCATCAAGATTTTCCAACATAAAAGTGTTATTTGATCTAGCTTCAGTGATTTTGTAAGGGCCATACCATAGAGGATCAAACTTACCATGCTTCCACTTTTCCTCTCTTCTGGTATCCCATCTTAATACCATATCTCCAGTTTGGAACATAATATCCTTTGCCTTCCTGTAAAAAATGGACTTCATTTTCCCCTGATATGTGACCAAATTGTCCCTAACTTTATTCCTGCTTTCACTCAATTCTATTACCTTCTTTAGCCTTCTTATCAATGCATTAGGTTCCTCTTGTGCTTCTTGAAGAAAAGAAATTACTGGTCTTGCTAACTGAGTGGGAAACAAAGCTTGAGTACCATATACTAACTCATAATGGGACTTACCAGTAGATCTTCTAGTTCTCATTCTTACTACCCAGAGAGAAAATATCAGCTTTGAGTCCCAATTCTTCTGGTTCTCATTAATTTTTTTCTTCAAGATATTTACTAATGTCTTGTTAGATGATTCTGCTAATCCATTCCCTTGAGGATGATATGCTGTATAATGAGACAATATCACATTATAAGTTTGACAAAAATTTATGAATCTGACTGATTTGACTTGAGCGTTGTCTATTACAATTTTCACTGGACATCCAAACCTACTGAAAATATTCTCTTCTAGAAACTTCATTACTACCAGATCATTTTCTTTTCTGGTAGGAATTTCCTCCACCCATTTTGTAAAATAATCAGTTGCAGTCAGAATCCACTTACACTGCCCATTTGATGGTGGATTAATTTCTCCAATAAAATCCAATCCCCATTGTCTGAAGGATTCTTCAATAAAAACAGGAAGAAGAGGTAAAGGAGCTAACCTTTTATTTTATGCAAACAATTGGCATTTATGGCAACTTCTAACAACTATGTACACATCAAAAAATAAAGAAGGCCAGTAAAAACTTGATTTAAGTATCTTATGAGCAGTTACTTTCCAACTGTAATGACCTCCACACAAACATTCATGGTACTCTTTAATAACTTCCATTGATTCTCCTTCTGTCAAACATAATAACAAGACACCAGCAAGATCTTTCCAATATAATTTAGCATCAATCATAACATAAGGTTGACCTCTAAGTTTTAGAGCTTTGTACTTTGTTCTATGGATTAAGGGAGGGCAAGAGAAAAAACACAAATAGTGAATAATATCTTTATACCAATCCGAGCAAAGAAATTTGTATTTGATTGCTGAATTTGTTGTAATCTAATTTGTCTCCTCAACCACTTCATCTAGCAATGCAAGCAAATTAATTCCCAGAGTTTGGAAATTAGACTTTGTCAACAATTTAGCTAGTCCCTGTCCCTTGATTAACTTGGTTGGCTTAATGTCTAAATCATACTCTTAGATTTTGGAAATCCATTTTCCTCTTTTACCCTCCACATCACTCTGAATCAGTACATCTTTCACAACATAATTAGGTACATATGCTACTATTTGAGAATGAAGTACATAGGTTCTGAAAGATTTCAATGATTTAACTAAAGCATACACTTGCTTCTCCAAGATATTATATTTGAGTTCTGCATATTTGAGGACCTTACTGAAAAATGCTACCAGTTTCTCTTTCCCTTCTTCGTTCTTCTATAACAACACAACAGCAATAGTGGAAGGTGATGCAAATGAAAATATTTGGAAAGGTTTCAGATAATCTGGACTAATCAAAACTGGAGCTTCTTGAAGAGTCTCTTTAATTTTGGAAAAGGATTCTCTTGCTTCTTTGTCCCATTTTACTTCAGCATTCTTTTTTAACATATCTGTTATTCTTCTGACAATCTTAGCATAATTTGGAACAAATCTTCTCAGAAAATTAATTTTCCTTAGAAATCTTTGGATATCTTTTTACTTCTAGGAGATGGAATTGTTTGTATAGCCTCAACCCTTGTTGGATCAATTTTCACTCCTTGGTCCCAACAACTTACCTTCTTTTAAAGCAAACAAGTATTTCTTAGGATTCAATGATAACCCAAATTTTCTGCATTTCAAGAAAGCTTTCTGCAGGTGCTCCAAGTGTTCATCATCAGAACCTGAAAAAATAGTCACATCATCCAAATATATGACTACAAATTTTTCACCCACAAAAGCTATATCCATTTCCCTCTGGAAAGTAGCTCCTGCATTCATGAGGTCGAATGGCATCTTGTCATACATGAATGTTCCCCAGGGCATGGTAAAGGTTGTTTTCTTCTGATATTCCTTCTCAACAACTACTTGATTGTACCCAGAGAAACCATCCACCATGGATAACAACCTATAAGCCCCAGCCACTTTCTGTAGGACATAATCCATCTTTGGCAAAGGATAATTATCTTTCAAAGAAGCCCTGTTCAAGTTCCTGAAATCTACACACAATATTATCTCTCCATTTTTCTTCCTGGTTGGAACTAGATTTGAAACCCACTCTCAGTAACTGAGTGGGACTATGATTTTTGCTTGTAAAAGTTTCTTTACCTATTTTTCAATTGGGGAAAGTAACAATGGATTAATCTGTCTGAGCTTCTGCTTGTGTGGCTTAACCCCTTATTTCGGTGGTATTTTATGTTGAATAATATTTAAATCATAAGTCTTTAAATCTTCATATGACCATGCCAACACATCCATGAATTTCTTGAAAATATCTACATACCTTTCTTTATAATCTTTAGAAATTCATTTAAAAAACTTGACCATTTTTGGCTCCTGCTGAGTTCCTAAATTACAGTCCTCCATCTCTCCATCCTGAGATACTTTCTTCTGATTCACTGCTACATCATTTGCATCAAACAATATTTCAAGAGGAACCAGGCCTCTGGTCACCAATTGTCTGTTTCAGGTTTCCAGGCACATTATTTTGATCATTTTGTTCACTTTCTAAATCAATTTCAATGTCTTCAAAATTTCCAATCATTGTTAAAAATTGACTGATCTTCTTATCATCCTTGAAAGCCTGCCAATGCTTTATATTATCACGAATTGAAGGCTTGTGTCTCAACTCAATTTCATATCTCAGTCTTGGATTAATTGGTGGCTTAAATGTACTGGCTGCAATTACCAGTGAATCTGCCATTTTTTTTTCTTCTCTTGGAATAAATTGAAGATTAAAGGCTTCAAAATAATTTTCAATTAGATCCCACACCTCATTTCCATAAGATCTCAATCTGGGATGCTTGGTCTGACACCAATTCTTAATCTGTCTTATTGCTAATTCAGAATCACCAAAATTGAAATATATTGAATTCCCATTTGTTTAGCAGTTTGAAGGCTCAAAATCAATGCTTCATACTCAGCTACATTATTGGTTGATTCAAATTCAAGTTTGAAAGAAAAAGGTAAAATATTACCTTCAGGAGATATAAATATGAACCCAGCTCCTGTGCCCTCTTTAGAATATGCACCATCGAAATAACACTTCCAAATTTTATTTGAATGCAACTCCTTATGTAAACTTTATGAAGAGAGCTGCTTCTGTGAGTCTTCAACAAATTTTTCATCTTCATGCAGCATAAAACAAGAGAGATCCTCCTTCTCTTGACCATAAATAGGGGAATTACCTGCATCTTTCTTGGTGGTAGTTTTCATGAATCTGGTTTCTCTGTACAACCTTCTCTCTCCCACATTGAAAACAGGAATGATGGCATATGTGAAATCCAATTTTAAGACACCTCCAAGCTTTTCTCCCCAAGATATGGACAACAACATACCAAATCTAGCTGGAATATCTGTAACTACTACATCCATCATGATACTCTTGGCTAGAATTTGGGCCAAGGAAACAACCATGTCTTTGATAAGCCCAACACACTTCACCCTTTTTTAATCGAAAGAATAGAGGTCTCTATAGGGCTTAGTGATTTTTAAATTTAGCTCTTTCATCAAAGATAATGGCATAAGATTGTGTGATGCACCAGAATCTAGCATACAATTATGTAAAATGGAATCATGTAAAAGTACTGATATATAAAAAGGTGGAATGGAAGGATCTAACTCTTCAACATGAGGGCCGAAAGTAACCACTGGTTTTTCTTCTTGCAAATTCACAATATCACCCACCTCATCAGACTGAGATAAATTAATGAATTCTGCAATCTCTTTCTTATACCCAGGTGTTTTAGCCAATTCAAGAAGAGCTACTTGAATTTTAACTTTTTCTAACTCTTTGGACAGACTGAAAGTTTTTTTTTGTTTATTAAACTATTCAGATTCTTCTTGATTTTTGTTAGGATTTGTATGTTGCTCAGGAACAGTAACAATCTTCTCCAAAAGATTAGAATCATTAGACTTATTTTGGGAAGCCTCAGCTTGTTGCTTCTCTTTTTCTTTTACTGGATTCATGGGCTGCTTCCCCTTGTTTGATTGTTTTACTGAATTTTTCGGTTGTGGAGTCGCCATTGGAGAAGGGACTGGCTCTGATTATTTCTCTTCATCATCCTGAGTTCTAAACCTATTTTTTGATCTCAAGTCATACTTTTTACGCAATTATGATTGCATAAAATCAATGAACTGTTTGCAGTAATCATCCATTTCTTCCTGATCAAATGAAATATTAGCTTCTTTACATTCTTCTTCTACACCATCCTCAATATACAAGGCAGAAATTTGATCTTTAGCTTCTTTCTGATCATCATCAACAAATTGTGAAGAAGCTGCTTCTATATATAAGGGTGCTTGAACATGATCTTGATCTCTTCTTTCCCTCTGCAAAATCTGCAGGGGCTGCTTTTTGAATTGAGGATTAAAAACCCCTATGTTTTGCTGTGCAGGTTTCTTGCTATCTAATTCTATATTTACTAATTTGTTTGACAAATTTTTAATGACCTTAGTCATGTCATCAATCCTTTGATCTTGTGATAACTCTTCCTTGGCTTTACCCTTATCTTGAACTGACTGCTTTTCTTGAACTTTCCCAGCAGCAGTCATATTTTCTTCGATATCCAAAGCATCAGTTTGTATTTGTTCAAGAGTAGGAGCCATTATTTCTCTTAAAGTAAAACTAAAATCTGATACAAATGCCCCAACAAAAACAAATCTTGCTCCAATAAGAGGAGGTCTTATTTCTGCAGGCAAACTGTTGTACAATTTATTGAATCTTTTAATGAAATCACTCATATTTTCATTTGTTTTTTTCTTAATAGCATTAAATTCTATCAAAGAATAACAATGGTCTCTCTTTTCACCCCATCTTTGAATGAATTGTCTTTCTAACTCATCCCATTCATTGATTGAGCCATTTGGTAATCCTTTAAACCATTTTATTACCTCTCCATTTAGAGACTACACAAAAAGTCTCATTACTACATCCAGATGTTCAACATTAAAATTTTCAGTAAAATTGCAAAACAAAGGCAAGTGTTGTTCTGCAGTTATTTCATCTTCACCAGTAAATCTAGGAAGCAACTTAAGATACTCTTGAGGCATTGCATTCATTAGCTGAGGAAGATTTAATGGTGCATATTTGTTCATCAATAAAGCAGGGGCTGCCATTTTTATGCCTTGATCGACTACTCCTTGAGTAGGGGGGAACTATGTACCAGTTGTAGGTGTGGATGAATGGGGTGGAACAACTAATAAGGGAAGGGGTTGATAAAATAAAGCATAAGAACTATCAACTGTATTAGGCTAAGTTTCTGAAAATGTGAATGATACAAATTCAATAGAATGTTCTTCTAATCTTGGTTCTTGAAAATGAATGGATGGAGACAAGGATTCTTGTTCCAAGAAAATGAGTTTCCAGGAAATATCCTTGGATGAAAGGGTATGAGAACTGTTGTCAGGTGCAGGCAGTGTGGCATCAGGTGTAGAAAGCATTTTTGATTTCTGGCCTCTTTTAGAAACCAACTTTTCTGGATTTGAAAGGATAGGAGCTTTCTGCTGAGAGGTATTTGACCTCGTAAGTGGCCTCTTATAAGCCAAAATTAGAAAGTGAAGACACAACTTTTAATATTTCCTCCTCTCTTAACAACCAAAGGAAATATAAACAAAACCCAGGGAAAAATTCAACTCTTCATCCCCGGCAATGACACCAAAAAATTTTGTACCTTAAGAGACAATCCCTTAGATGTGATAAGGAATCAGTGCTTAAGACATTTATATGATTATGTCACAGAAATATTTGTCTTTTCTTAATCACCCTCAAGCATTTATCACTAAACCCTCAAATATCAAATATAATGAATGTCTCACAATGCTATCATTTGCTGATGTCGAATGAAACGACCAGAAGAAAATGAAAGAAAGAAGCGCACACTGATATGCTATTACACAGAATATATCACCTCAAACTCCAGAAGAACTATGTGAAGGAAATAGTTAAACAAAGGAGCGTCAATTAAGGATTTTAACTCTTGCTTACATAAGTAAAAAGAGACCTGCAGCTCATTACTTCATCTTATTCAAAGATAGAAAATACATAATGTAAAATTGAATACATATCAACATAAACAGATGCCAGAAACTTGTTTTTCATTCATTAATAATTTGAAATCTCTGAGTACAAAAATTGCAGTCTTGAAGGTCCAAAACCCGAAACCTTTCTCCTTCTTAACTATTACATTAAATATAATAAAAAGTAGTTGGAAACTGCTATAATTGATTCTAACTACCTCAGCTTCTGAGGACTTCGTAAGCTATCTATTACTGTAATATTCCCAATTTTTACAGCTAATGGGAATATTGCATTTTAATTTCAGTTTGCTTAACTCATGAATAAAAGTGTAAAGGAGGAACCATAAAACTCCTAATCAGCAAATAAATCAATGCCCAGTGTGAACATGGAAAAATTTGGGCCATTTCAATAAAATACACTTAGGTGTGAAAAGGAATGAAGAAGGTTGACTAGGTCAACAGGACCAAATCACAGCAGTGTCTAGATGCATTGAACCTCCTTATTGATCAACGCAGTTTTAGATGGAGACCCTTCATGTGAAAAGGGTTAACTCATTGGGGGTGGTTTAGGGTTTTCTAAGCCCTAATGTTATAAAATGAAGAGGAAGGCCACAAGGAAAGGTAGTTGAAGATAATTCGATTTTGAGATTGCTTAAGCAACTCAAACTCTCTTGGCTGCTTAGCTAGAGAGAGAGGAATCTCCTGTTTAAGAATTCCTCCTCCTTCATTGAGGAGCTCTTGAAGGAGTATGTTCTGAAATGCCTCACATCTAGGCTTGAGGCCAAACTTCCTCCTCCATCACAGCATTATTGCTGCAGCAACATAATTCTGTGTTGCAGAGAGGGGTTTTCAACACCACTTCCAGATCTAGTTTTGCAGAAAAGGGAGCATTCCTTTCTCTGGAAGATTAGTGAGGAAGCCTTGAGCTTCATATTCAGATATTGGCATCAAGCCAAAGGACCTTCCAACATCATCTGCGTAGTATATTTCAGAAACTGCGTCATTTTTCCAGTGCATTGCTGCAGCAAGGTTTCTACCCTAGTTTAGTGCTTATTTCCTTGAGGAAGGGCCATCCCTTCTTCCAGAAAGTTTGTATTGCAGCCCTCTTCTGTAATTTTTTAAATTTCAGCTCATATAATTAGAGTTTCAGTGATTCTACATTTTTCAGATCCATATTCTGCAGATCTGATACTTGTATTTGTTCTTTCATGAAATCCCCTTGCTGGGTGATCTATTTGATGTATAAAAGGAGCCGAATCTCCATTTTTCTTCATGCTCAGTTATAATAAAATTCAGATATAATGTTTCAAACATATTTTTTCTAATGTCTTCAGAAATCACGCAATGTATGCTTCATCCATTTTCTGCATACTCCAAGTCATGGGAAATCAACATTTTTAAGCTTATCCGGGGATGGAGGAACTGTTAAACATAGCTAGAATGATTTTTTTGAGCTTAAATTTTGAGTATAGGTCCCTCATGACCTAATATAAAATAAAATCTTGTAATTTCCCTTAATTTTATGCATATTTATGAATACATCTATTTTAGGGTTGAAATCACTGCTTTTCCTCACTTTTTGGATCCTAAATTCAGATCTAAGTTTCTGCTATAATTGAAATCAGTTTCTAAGTGTCTATCAGGACATTTTATGCATTGATAGCTCTTTTCACTTCCAGTAGAGCGTTTTACTTTGCTGCAGCCCCTCATTGGGCCTTCTCTTAAAGATAACTAGGTGTGGGAGATCTGTTTAACCCACCTAGTCTTATTTGTTTCAGCTGAAATATTTGATTTAGTTTGTATATTGTCTGATATCAAATATCCAAGATTTATTTTCCTGTTCTAAAGCATATTTTTCTGAAAATGCTTTTTTAAGTGCATGATTCATGAGATGTTCCTAAATAGGAACATTACAGTCGTATCAAAGCATGATCTCTGGCGCAGCCTGTGAGATAAAGCTATCAGAGAAGTGAAGAGAAGAAACATAGATTAGAATGATGGAGAGGTGATGCAGGAGCATCTAACCCCTCGTAAATTGAAGAAGAGCCCGAAGCAGAGAACGAGAGGACGTGGACCATCGAGCTGAATAAGGGGAAAATTTCTGTTAAAATAGAGCTTAAATGATGGACTTAATTAAATATTAATCGGCCATGTATTCATATATAGCGAGCTGTAAGGGTTGTTGAGATTTTGTGAGAGGATTGATCGGATCCTTTCAGTGATCCGATCTAACATCTCTATTATATGTGAACCTGCGTGTTCTATAAATATGTGTAATGAGACAGATAGAAAGGGGGTAGTCGACAGAGTGTTGAGATGTAGTCGAGGGAGAAACTGTTCTAAGGCTGCAATGCCTTGGAGCTGTAATCATATTGTGTAAAATATAAAAGCGTGTGTTTCCGTGTTGATTGTGCGCTTGTATGTATTCATATATATATGTATTGATGGCTTGAAGTTCCGTGTTTGTGAGTGTGTTGATCGACCATCGATCAATGTAGGATCGATGCCGATCTAACGATATTTGAGCTACTGTTGTATGGAGTGATGGCGTGCTTAAACAAAGTGTTTCCAGATTGTGGCAGATCCGTGTTAAAGCACAAAAAATCCATCAAAGGCAACGAGATCCAAAACCAGAGGAGTGAAGATCTCATATCACATCTGCGAAAACCTTTACGTGAAATCGGGTCCGATTGAGTTGCATCGGAAATTCTGAAGAGCCGACAATGGAAGCCGCATTTCCGATGGCCGATTGTGAACAGTTTCGATTTTCCGATTTCCGATTGAATCGGATCTAAACTGTGGCAAGTGGTGTCGCCGATTGGAATAGGTCGGAGGTTCGGGCGATCTCCGATTCCGATTAATCGGATCGGAACTGTAGTGATGGCATCGGATCGGAGCAGAGGAGATTGTGAAGAATCGGAGTTGGACGTAGCTGTGGACCGCCGAGGTTTATAGGGGCGGTTGTATATGTTTTTGAAATCCACATATGAGGATTAAAGTGGATATTAAAAGGTTTCCGTGTATTTGTATGGATGACTCGATATTTATGTAGATCCACGTTGTTAAATTAAAAGGTTTAAAGTTTAAAATGCTTCCGATAAGCTTTAATGGGCCATAACCCACAGGCCCAGGTTCGAGATTTTTACATGAAAAGGGATTTTGGTAATACCCCAAGATCTCTTTTCATCAAGTGGTATCAGAGCAGGGAAAGGATTTCCTGCGAGAAGAAGAATGCAAGCAGAAGGGGAAAGAGGTACAGTTGTGTTAAAGCTGGAGATTTTATGGTCTTACCGTCGTGCGGATGGCGGCAGCAGAAGGTGAGAAGATTTGCAGCAACCTAGAGCAAGGTGTGCTCAATTGGTTCCAGAGGAGAGAACCAGAAGGATGCCAAAAGACCGAGTGCGGAGGGCTTGGTGAGGTATCGTGTAACAGAAGGAGACTGTTACTGCAGAGGTTGGTTGCAGCTCACAGAAGATCATGAAAGCAGTTCCACTGAATGAATACAGTGGGCATAATTTCTAAGGACCAAGAGAAGTATATGACCAAGAGGTCACAAATTTTTTTACCTCGGGAGTCTGATGCAGGAGCATCTAACCCCTCGTAAATTGAAGAAGAACCTGAAGCAGAGAACGAGAGGACGTGGACCATCGAGCTGAATAAGGGGAAAATTTCTGTTAAAATAGAGCTTAAATGATGGACTTAATTAAATATTAATCGGCCATGTATTCATATATAGCGAGCTGTAAGGGTTGTTGAGATTTTGTGAGAGGATTGATCGGATCCTTTCAGTGATCCGATCTAACATCTCTATTATATGTGAACCTGCGTGTTCTATAAATATGTGTAATGAGACAAATAGAAAGGGGGTAGTCGACAGAGTGTTGAGATGTAGTCGAGGGAGAAACTGTTCTAAGGCTGCAATGCCTAGGAGCTATAATCATATTGTGTATAATATAAAAGCGTGTGTTTCCGTGTTGATTGTGCGCCTGTATGTATTCATATATATATATATATATGTATTGATGGCTTGAAGTTCCGTGTTTGTGAGTGTGTTGATCGACCATCGATCAATGTAGGATCGATGCCGATCTAATGATATTTGAGCTACTGTTGTATGGAGTGATGGCGTGCTTAAACAAAGTGTTTCCAGATTGTGGCAGATCCGTGTTAAAGCACAGAAAATCCATCAAAGGCAACGAGATCCAAAACCAGAGGAGTGAAGATCTCATATCACATCTGCGAAAACCTTTACGTGAAATCGGGTCCGATTGAGTTGCATCGGAAATTCTGAAGAGCCGACAATGGAAGCCGCATTTCCGATGGCCGATTGTGAACAGTTTTGATTTTCTGATTTCCGATTGAATCGGATCGGAACTGTGGCAAGTGGTGTCGCCGATTGGAATAGGTCGGAGGTTCGGGCGATCTCCGATTCCGATTAATCGGATCAGAACTGTAGTGATGGCATCGGATCGAAGCAGCGGAGATTGTGAAGAATCGGAGTTGGACGTAGCTGTGGGCCGCCGAGGTTTATAGGGGCGGTTGTATATGTTTTTGAAATCCACATATGAGGATTAAAGTGGATATTAAAAGGTTTCTGTGTATTTGTATGGATGACTCAATATTTATGTAGATCCACGTTGTTAAATTAAAAGGTTTAAAGTTTAAAACGCTTTCGATAAGCTTTAATGGGCCATAACCCACAGGCCCAGGTTCGAGATTTTTACATGAAAAGGGATTTTGGTAATACCCCAAGATCTCTTTTCATCAAGAGGATGAGTTTACTCTCATCAGTGTTCAGATCTAAGAAGATCCTCTCCAAAGAGGTAAATCAGAAGAGAGAAAGAAGATGCACCGAGACTCTTAGAGGGTTTCGAGAAGAAGAAATCTGCAGTAAAATCTACATGAGGTTTCAAGAAGAAGAAGGAAGCCCCAGCACTTCCTATCAGAAAAATAGAAGACCAGAGAATCGTAGATCTCCTCATAGATCCACTATGCCCACTTTCTTTGAAGAACGTGAGAGGTATAGCAATGAAGAAAACAAATGCAAAGAAACTCCTAAAGGGTTTTAACATGAAGAAGAAGAACTATACATTTCCTGTCATCACAAAGTAGGGAGAATGACTAAGGAAGAGATCCATTGCTTCTTTTTGAAACATTGAAGAGTATTGAAGAAAATCTCAAGGAGTTTGAGGAGGAGAGGAAAATGATGACTTACAAAGAGACATCTCCCAAGGAAACAAAGGAGAATATCAATCTTGTCACTTTGGGAAAGAGATCTCCATTTTCACCATCTGCTGTTAAGGTGCTTGCATCTAGAGAGGAGGCATATGCATCTTTGCAAGGTAGTATTGAGCTCTTAACATATGGAGTCCCATGCATGAATCAGGAGATGCATGAGGAGGAGAACGAAGATACTAGCGCTGGTATGCTTGAAGAAAGAAGACCATCATTCTTGCTAGCAGTTGGAGGCATCATTGATCTGGGTGGAGGAACTCTTGTGTTCTGTCAAGAGGTTCCCACATATCAGTTGATCCAAGGTATGCATGAAATTTCAGCACATATTGTTTCAATATTAATGCATAGCCAAGGATTAAATCAAAATGCTGATTTGAAGCAAAGACAGGTCACAACGTAGAGGATCCTTGATCTAATCAAGGATGATACTGGAAACTACCCCTATGCATCATTGTTGAACTGCATTGAATCTCTTGGGTTGAGATGTAGGGTCTCAAGAAAGGGGATTAGTACTATCCTATGTTCAATGGCTGATTGTGAGATCAGTAATGAAACTTTCTTTGAGACAGTACATGCATCACTTTGCAGATCTACAACACTGTCACTTAGTGACTGTGACGAAGAGGCTTTAGATCTCTTGGAGCATTCTAGAGGTAGCTTCAACCTTGAAGCAGTGGAGAAGAAGAAGATGAAGGGTAGACATCTTGAGATGAGAAGCATTTTCTCCCCTCTAGATGAAATTCTCTCAATGAGCATGCTACAGCTCAAAGAGACACTTCTACTTACTGCAGATTCAAAGCCTCACTAGTTTTGGAAGGCCATAGATGGAAGAAAGGTCTCACTAAGAGATCTCAACAAATATGCATTTCAATATTTCATGAGATGAAAGGTTCTTCATTGGTTCAAAGGAGATGGTATTCTACAAAGGGAGGATGCCATGATTATGCAGCACATCACTCATCTCCCATATTGGAGTGAGTGGATGAGGATGATGAGCAAGAGATCACATGATCACTTGCAGACATATATGGGCCAGCAAGCTTGGTTACACTGGTTGCCCTTGGGAGACTCCTATCACTCTCCAAAGGCACCTATTTCTGTGATCTATTCCTTGAAGAATGGTCATGAAATGAATTAGGAGGCATGACAACACTGGTTACTTTGGGGTAAGCATGATCACTACCCAAATATTCTCATTCTCTCATCTCATGCTATATGCATCATTAATAGAGTATATGAAAAGGAAGCATGGTTGATGTGGTTGTTAAAAGGAAAGTTTGGACATCACATGTTAAATCTCATGTCCATGTACTCACCCATGTTTGAAATATGTCTCATTTATCCACATGTGTTTCTGTTGGAGGTATGTTTCATGCATGAACTTTGGCTTGGGAGGAGGAATGACTCCCATATGATGAGGTATGAGGGAGCTTGCTTGTACTCTGTTGATGAGACATTTCACATGTTCATCATTGTGTTATTGCTCCATGATCCACATGTTGATAAGGCAAGAGGGATGCAAAATTCCTTGTTGCTATGGCTGCTCTTGGGTGAGTATGGTTACTCCCCAATAGCTCATCATTTTCTGAATCATGCCTTGGATTTCAATGATATGTTGCAGCAAGAGAAGGCATGTATAATTTTGTTTCACTTGAGAAAGTATGGCCACCACATGGATTTTCCTATGCCTATGTGTTTTGCATTATGTAAAATTTGGCATATTGATCTCATGATGTGCATTGATGATAATACTTTGTATTGGGCTGATGTGAAATATCATATGTCCATTAGTATGGTTTGGTTTCATGATGCACATGAGGAGGAAAGAAGGCAGCAAGACCTCTTGTTGCTTTGGTTGCTTTTAAATGAGTATGGTGACCACCCCATAACTCATAATTTTCTGATTCATGCCCTATCTATTAAAGATAAATTGCAGCAAGGGAGGGCATGTACATCATCTTTTGGAAAGCTTGGCTTGCCCATCTTACATGGAGGAGATGGAGGATGGCAGCAAAGGGCCTTGCTCCGGTGGTTATTATTAGGGGAATATGGTTTGAAATATTTTTCCACCCATGTTACTCCTTCACTTCTTGTTTTGCATAACGCTGGAATGATGGAGTTTGGATCCAACAAGGCCAACAGGGCTAAGAATGAAAGCATAACAATGCTTAATCAAGTTCATAAAACATGGATGGAGGAATGTTCTTGCATGATGAACCTTTTCCTTTATGGAAGGAGCTACTTTATTTTATGTCTGTCATGTGTTTATGATGGTGTTGGACATCTTGTAATTGTCATTTTGTACTTCATGATAAGAAGAGGACATCTAACCTTACAGTTGGAAGTCATCCCATGCATTTGTGGAAGACAACTTTGGAACCAAACATACATAACCTATTGCAGAAAATGGAGGAAGCCTTCCTTATGTGGATGCCATTTGGAGGGAATAGATGGTTTGCATCTACAATAAGAGTTGCTTGAGGACAAGCAACATTTTTCCAGGGGAGACTATAATATTCCCAATTTTTGCAGCTAATGAGAATATTGCATTTTAATTTCAGTTTGCTTAACTCGTGAATAAAAGTGTAAAGGAGGAACTATAAAACTCCTAATCAGAAAAATAATTCAATGCCCAATGTGAACATGGACAAATCTTGGCCATTTCAGTAAAATACACTTAGGTGTGAAAAGGAATGAAGATGGTTGACTAGGTCAACAGGACCAAATCACAGCAGTGTCTCGATGCATTGAACCTCCTTATTGATCGACCTAGTTTTAGATGGAGACCCTTCATGTGAAAAGGGTTAACTCATTGGAGGTGGTTTAGGGTTTTCTAAGCCCTAATGTTATAAAATTAAGAGGAAGGCCACAAGGAAAGGTAGTTGAAGATAATTCGATTTTGAGATTGCTTAAGCAACTCAAACTCTCTTGGCTGCTTAGCTAGAGAGAGAGGAATTAACTGTTTAGGACTTCCTCTTCCTTCATTGAGGAGCTCTTGAAGGAGTATGTTCTGAAATGCCTCACATCTAGGCTTGAGGCCAAGCTTCCTCCTCCATCACAACATTATTGCTGCAGCAGCATAATTTTTTGTTGCAGGGTGTTGCAGTGAGGGGTTTTCAACACCACTTCCAGATCTAGTTTTGCAGAAAAGGGAGCATTCCTTTCTTTGGAAGATTAGTGAGGAAGCATTGAGCTTCATATTCATATCTTGGCATCAGGCCAAAGGACCTTCCGACATCATCTGCGCAGTATACTTCAGAAACTACGTCATTTTCCAGTGCATTGCTGTAGCTGGGTTTCTACCCTAGTTTGGTGCTTATTTCCTTGAGGAAGGGCCATCCCTTCTTCCATAAAGTTTGTATTGCAACCTTCTTATGTAATTTTGTACATTTCAGCTCATATACTTAGAGTTTTTGTGATTCTGCGTTTTTCAGATCCATATTCTGTAGATCTGATACTTGTATTTGTTCTGTTAGCTCCCTATAATTTCAGCAGATTGGTGAGACCGAAGCTGCAGGGAGAACACTTGAACCACTTTGGGATTCTAGGATCTAGCCCTCCTGAACCCAGAGAGGGATCTCTCTAATAAGTGTAAAGATTGATTTATCTTTTGAGGCTTTTGTGTGGTATTAGGCTAGTTATTAAGAACAAGGGTTTTTGTTTGGTTTTGGATGGTTGAGCATGATTTTTAGTTGAGTGGAAAGTCCTAAAATGAAAGAGTTACAAATGTGTGAAGTTGTAAGCAATTGGAACAAGGTTTGGCTGATAGGATAGATATGACGCTGGGTTTTAGTCCGTTAGGCTATGGAGTCATAAAAGGGTTTATTTGTGCAACAATTTCAAGAGTGGTCCAAGGGGAAAGTCATATATATCATAAGATCTTTGAGATTAAATGATGGAATGGAACAATAAAAGTGTTGAAGGGGTGGAAAAAGACAATAATTTCAACTAGGATTTATCAGTCTTTCCAAACAAGAAAATCCTTTTAAGTAACTATTTAAAACCAACCAAAGGACAGGGCTAACCATAGACTTCTTTGGACAATTTCGTATTAAAGCTAACTCATTAGACAAACAATCCAGTAATCCACATAATTACTTTCAGAAGGGATGAAAACAGATAAGATAAATGAAGTGCAACCTAAGATCATATAAGATACTTTTAAATCTAAACTGCTTTCAACATACTCTTAGGGAAACTTTCAGAACTACCTTTGGAGAAAGAAACTAGAGGACATGGATAACCATAAACTTTTCTAGTCTAACTTTACTTAGCAGATAATGAAAATAACATTCAAAAACTTCCTTTCAAGCTTCGCACATCAAGATAGGGGAAAACCAACATTCCTTGATAATGTTTAAACTTAACGTAAGTCATTCTTAAACACAAGATTTGGAGGAAAACATTGAGATAAAGCTTATCAGTCATAGAAGGGTACTGTAAACAGTAAATCCTAACTCTATGCTTGCTGTTCTTTATCAGAGAATAAATGGACAAAATGGCATACATGAAAGGAAAACAATAGCACAGAAAGAAGCACTTCACCAGTGATATAGACCAGGATCCCAAGAATCAGCTTGTATATTGATGTCAATCCAGTTACATTCTTCAAGTCCAATGTTTTAGTTCAACAATCATCTTCTCTTCACAGCCTAACTTATTTGATCACAAATAGAGCTTTAAGAGCCTTTGAACACTATTTACATGTAGAAAATTTCGAGCACAAGTATATTTCAAAGTTCTGCAACCAACCCTTTACAATGAGCTCCTCAAGAAGATTTTATAGAAAAAATGAGGAGGTGGAATGAGAGAAAAGATCTACAGGCTCAATTAATACACTTTAATGCTTCTCGGCCTTTGAGGGGCTCAATGGAGAAGATTTCAAATATTTCTCTGTATTAATTGGCTTACATTATGTATTAAGCTTGCTGTGAAGATTTTGTTGACGTTTAAGGCTCTTAGTTATCTTTGCAATAACTCTGCTGACAATTTACAATAAGTTCCTTTGCCTGAATTAACTGTTTAGCTGTCTTTTTGCTAATATCTTATATTCTGGTATTAACTGTGGCCTCTTTTGAATGCTTTGAGGCTACAGGTGGCTTTGGCAGCTGAGAGGATTCAATTAGCCTCTGATGTGGCGGTGGAGGCTTTCTTGGACTGATAGATCTGATTGTTTTTTCTTTAAACATTGTTAATTTGCTTTAATTCTGTGTGTTAGGCATAATTAGGCCTAAATTCTGTCTTTTGTTCTTCAAACTATGTTTTACTGAGTGGATTAGGCTTTAAATAGTCGATTTAGGTTGTAATCCCTCAAACTGTGTAAACCATATTTAATTCTTCATCTCTGATGTGACTGGATCTTTTAACACTGATACTCTTTGATTGATTCAGTTTTGCTGTGTCTTATTGATGTGTAGGTGCGTAGAGGGTTTCAAAATGGCATCAGTGCTCATGAGGGACTGATGAAACATGATGTTGAACCCCGTAGAATGATTTCTTTTATGAACACAGGCGTCGGGGATCGTCACCCCGACCTTTAATTTTCTTTTAACATAATGGAAACAACCATTAAAACCTGCACAAACAAGAAAAAGTTAAGAAAATCCTGCATATTTGGGTTTAACTGCTTCAGATGGTTTAGGTTAGATTGCAGCGTTGGATGAAAGCATCCAACAGTGAGGATTACTTTGCCGAGGTCAAAAGGAGAACGGTTGATTTAAATGGTGGGGAGATTAAGTTAGGGCCGTTGATCTGCAGAGATCAACGGTCGAAATGGATTTGGAAAATATAATGCAGAGGGGAAATATTATAATAACATAGGCGAAAATGTGAAGAAAAATAGGAAAATACCTTTGGCGGAGAAAAAATGTGTTGAAAGGAAATTTGGGGTTTCAGAAATAACCTAGACCGTCGGATGAGATCGGTCCACAGAGATCAACGGTGGAGGTTGATCGATGAAGGCCTTTGGAGGATGGGTGGATGGCGATGAACCAACGCGAAATTGAATGCGAGCCGTTAGATCTCAGAGATCAACGACAAAGATTAGTTTTGAGAAAAAGTAATGGGAAAGGGGAAGGTGGTTTCGGCTGGAGAAACAACTGGTTTCGTGCAACAAAAAGGGAGATAGGCGGTTTTAACTTTTTGAATGCGATATGCGTTATTGGCCGACACGTGGCCTTTTAAAACCGCCCATATCGCGTAACTTTGGAGAATTAACTTTCGGGCTTAAATTTACGCGAAACTGCACGCTGACCATTAGATTTGGCGTGTCAGATCGAACGGTCGATAGGAGAGCACGATAAGACAAGATGCGTGGGCGGAAAGCGGTAAGGTGGTTTTAATCTGGACCGTCCAATCAGGGAATGGACGGGGGAGATTGGTTCTGGAGAAAGATAGGACCCAAAGGAGTGGGCCTATCGGGTTTATTATGGAATGTTGGATGAAACAGATCAACAACGTAGATTTAATCTTGGGGTTAGTGAAATAATATATGAGGCAGGGACGGGCGGAGAAAAGGCCAATGCGAGTCGTTGATATGCAGAGATCAACGACGGAGATCCGTTTTAAAACTTTATACAGCGGGGTTCATGAATCATAAAAAAGGTTATGAGGATTGATCTGGACTGTCGGATCATGATGTATGGACAACCCAGATACAATCGGAAGATTTGAGATCAGAGGAGGAGAGAGGAAATGCGAAATGAAAATCTCCGATGCAATTGAACGAGGACTATCGATCTGAGGACTAGATCGATGGCGGAGAATGAATCTGCGGAGGTCACAAGCAGAGGGATGGGCTTATGAACAGAGTGATGTGGGCCGTCAGATCTGGGCCTGGCGGAATAGATCGACGGTAGAGAATCCATTGGAAGGGGCCAATCGGAGGGGGAGCAATAAAATATTTAAACGCACCCAATGAAATTTCCGATGCGAGATTTTGTCGATCGTTGATTGGTTTCATATCAACGGTTGGGAATCGCTTTAACCAATGAACGTCGAGACTCTTTGAAACATAAGAAAAATCGGATTTTTATAAAATACAAAGGGAAAATTGTTTCGGGGAGGGTTTATTTATATGTTTAGCACCCGATTGCGGGGCTTTTAGGTTATATGGTGGGGAAGTGGTTGAGGGGTTTAGCACAAAAAGGGGCTCATCGGAATCGGAACAAAGGAGGAGGCCTTTCAAATGCACCCGATGAATAAACTCTGATGCAATATTTTATTGATCGTCGATCGGGGAAAAGATCAATGGTTGTCATTGGTTTAGACCGTGAATTGTCGGTTTTAGAAGAAAACGAAGGAAAGTCAAGATTTTCCGAATTTCAAAGGGAAAACAGGTTTTTGCACAAGTCTTTTTGTGTTTTAGCACCCGATTGTGGGGCTCTTGGTTTTAAGAAGGAAGCAAGGGATTGGGGGTTATACACAAAGGAGCCAATCGCAATCGGAATTTGAATGTAACAAAGAAATGTGTTTCACATGAAAGCCCTGATTGCGATAAGCGCTTTGGGGTTTAACAGTAGGTCACAGCCTCGGGTCTTATGTAAGAAAAAGGGCTGGGGGCTAAGGCCAAAGGGGCTTATGGCCTTAGTCCAAAAATGTGTTTTTAAGCCAAAATAATGGATTTTCGAGGCTTATTTGGCTTTCGGTAGAAGGGGAAAAAGGGTTTTTTAAGCCTTCAAAGGGAATTTTCAAAGGTTTAAAGGGAATTGTGAGGGAAATGAGGAAAAATAGAGGAATTTTTTGAGGTAAAAGGGGATAAAAAGGAGGTTAATTTTGAGTGGAAGAAGAGGTAAAATGAGGGAAAAATGGAGTTTTTTGCAATAGTCTTTTCTTCAGGAAAACAACAGATCTTTAGAATTAAGAGGGAAACAACAATGAAGATTAACTCAAAGATAAGTTATCTTCATAAGACTTCAAGAACTAAAAATTTGGCATAATTTTTTTTTCTTGAAGGCTTAAAAAATGATTTAGCCACCATTTGATATGACAAATTTTATAGGTGGCTAACATGTTCTTTCATGAAATCCCCTTGCCGGGTGATCTATTTGATGTATAAAAGGAGATGAATCTCCATTTTTATTCATGCTCAGTTATAATAAACTTCAGATTTTATGTTTCAGACATATTTTGTCTAATGTCTTCAGAAATCACGCAATGTATGCTTCAGCCATTTTCTGCATACTCCAAGTCATGGGAAATCAACATTTTTAAGCTTATCCGGGGATGGAGGAACTATTTAACATAGCTAGAATGTTTTTTTTGAGCTGAAATTCGGAGCATAGGTCCCTCATGACCTAATATAAAATAAAATCCTGTCATTTCCCTTAATTTTACGCATATTTCCGAATACATCTATTTTAGGGTCTAAATCACTGCTTTTCCTCACTTTTTGGATCCTAAATTCAGATCTAAGTTGCGGCTGTATTTGAAATCAGTTTCTGAGTGTCTATCAGCACATTTTATGCATTGATAGCTCTCTACACTTCCAGTGGAGCGTTTTACATTGTTGCAGCCCCTCATTGGGCCTTCTCTTAAAGATAACTAGGTGTGGGAGATCTGTTTAACCCACCTAGTCTTATTTGTTTCAGCTCAAATCTTGGATTTAGTTTGTATATTGTCTGATCTCAAGGATCCAAAAGTTATTTTCCTGTTCTAAGGCATATTTTTTTGAAAATGCGTTTTTAAGTGCATGATTCAAGAGCTGTTCCTAAATAGGAACATTACAATTACACACCCTCAAAATGTCTTATTACAATTACATCATCTTTGAAAGGGTACAATAAAATAAAAATTAACATCCTAATCTATATGCTGAATATGAATTGACGATGATGCTGCTACATTTCCTGGATCAACTGATTTGTCTTTCTTTGAAGTCAAAGGATCCTTTGGCATATCTGTCGTTCAAGCTATGCACTTCTTCCATATCTCTATTTTTGTTCTGGGTGAATGTACCAAGTTGTGATACTCCAACCTGAAAGCAATAATTCGGTTGAAAGATGGCCTTTCTGCAAATAGAGTTTTTACCAACCACAACAGCTGAAAATGTCTCTGAAGAAAATTGATTACTGTTGCTCCCTTAAGCACCTGAGTATTTTCATGTGTATTATCAAATTTACTTTTTGTCAATACTAGTAAGTTTTCATAAGAATCCCATGACAACATACTTCCTCCAAGTCCCCAACATGAGGGCAAACCTACTCTTGTTATTTTGTAAAATAACTTATCAAATTGATTTACTCCTTTAATTTCCATCAACTTATTTTTTGTAGCCTTTCTATAGTCATTCCTCTCAATCATCTTATTGATCTCCACTGCATACAAGATTCTGTCTTTGATCTCATTTTATTCTAGCTCTTGATCTGTTTTAGAATTGATAAAGTCAATGAATCTTCTTGCCCAAATAGCCTTATTGATTGTCTTCTATTTATCAGTCATGACTTGTTCTTCAAATTCCTTGATGAGACTTTTCTCTTCAGCAACCACCATCAAAAAGCTCCAAATTGATTTCATTTCTGAAAAGATATCATTCCAAATGATATCTTTAGCCTATATTAAAGATATGTTTCCTTTCAGTTTTTCTTTGAGACTTTTAATCTCAGCATTAGTGTTTTGATAGTCCATTTTGTATTTATTGGCTTCATTTTCTGCAGCTTGAATAATCTTTGATGCAATCTCTAAATCTGCTTGGGCCTTTTTCCGATTTCTTTCTGCCATCTGCAATTCAGTAATCAACTGAGAAATCTATGCTAGTGGGTCTTCATTACCTATTGGAAAAACAAAAGTACAAGAATGATTGTCAATATGATTTTGCAGTGATAGTGCAGTTTGCTTTAACTTAAAGATTTCTTCCTCTATTTGGATGAGCTGTTGTAGAAGCTTTTATTTATTGTTCTCTACCTCTACAACCTTTGCAGCCATTGAATGCTCTCATGTAGGCAATTTTAACTTTTTCTTCAATATAGATATCTCTGCTTCAGCACTTTGCATAATTTTCTGCACAACAGTCCTATCATTAGGATCCACTCCAATATTTACTATGATTTTCTTCAGCTCCTCATTCTGAATTGTTAAAGCCTTAGAATTGGCTTTCTCTAACTTTAACTTCTTAATTACTTTTCCAAGAATATTCTCATCCTTAATTTCCATTGCATTAGTATTTTTCAGGTCATTTACAATCAACTGACCTGTTTGCATATGTAGGTTCACCTTATCCAACAATGGGATTTTCTTCACATCTACAGTATTGAAATTGTTAGAAGAACCAATTGACATATCTGAAGGATGTGATAGGGAAATTCTGAATTGATCTTTCTCAATATCCATGGCAGTTAAAAATATTTTTTGATCTGGAGCAATTTGATATTCAGCTTGGGCCTCCATGCTGGCCTTCATCTTCTGGTTCCTCTTTGCAATTTGGGAAAAAATTTGTTTGATCAGAGGCATTTGTTCATGAGTGCTCTCATGTCTCCTGGGTGAAGCAAGAACATTTTTTTCCTCTCCCAACTATAAAGAAAAACTAGGTTGAGTATATGTAGGTTCTTCATTAAGTTTTTCTCTCTTCTCAGCTCCTTGTTCCTCATCTTCTAAATCAACCACTGTTTCTTTGCCTCTTTTACTTGATTTTTCTGATATGACAGGAGTCTAGATATTTGAACTTGTTGAACTCATAACACCTTTACTTTCCATCTTCTCTAAATCTGGCCTGCTTTCATGAATGAAAGTTGAATACCCATTATGAATTCTTCTATTAGAAATAACACTGTGAGGGTCATACGCCCACTTTTCCCCTAACAGCAAATGCATCTCATCTAGCATTCTAGTAACTTCTTCAAATTCTTGTCTCATATTAACTATGAAAGGACCTACAGTCATGGGAAGTTTGAACATATGCCCCTTTTTCATGGGCACAAAGTGAATTTGAACAAAATTTAGAATTTTCCGAGCAAACTCCAAAGAAAATAATCTCATAGGTACAAACATTGGAAGCCTATAAGGTTCAACATTTGCTCCAAATTTATATTTTTCCCCTAAATGCAAGAATTCCTGAGCTTTGGGTAAGAAACAAGGGGGGGGGGGGGGGAATTCCATTCAAAACTTTATATGCAATTGACATGAAATAAATGGCAAAATCAAACAGACCAGTTTAATTTTGTTCTCTTCTCACTATATCTGTCCAAAACACTACTGATTGCCTCTTCTTATTCATATCCATAATATTTAGACCTAGATGCATGAATTCCTCTACATTTTGATATAAGAACAAATAAATAATTAATGAAGGAAACTTGAAAGAACCTGTTAATGATAAGCTCATGAGTTGTGAATTGACAGCTTCTTGCCAATAGGATGGAATATCCAACACCATTCTTGGCTTCATCATCATGGAAAACATCCCCAAGATTGATTTATCCACTGTGTTGTCATCATCTTTGCCCAGCATTTTTGCAATGCTGCTCAGTACTGGCTTAACCTCAGTATCAAAAATTTCCATAGGAAAAAAATTAATGTCAGGCTAAATTGTTGCATGTTAGCTTTTAGAAAATGAATAAACTGATTAAAATCTTGACCTGCAAGGCTGTCATAATACACTACCAAACAATCATCAGAGAATTGGACATATGACTCTAACTCAGGGTAACAAAGTGCTTGGTGAATTAGTTGGGTAGACACTTGCAAAACATTCTCCCCCTGACAATTTATCACAAAACATTTCCTAGGATACATAATAGATACCAACCAATATATGAATTCATGAAACAGATAGGTTTTAGAGATACATGCAGACTTCACCATAGCAGTATAAACCGAGGAAGCTTTATCATTCAAGAGAACATGCTGGTAAAATAGAAGGTGAACCAAGGAAAAATTGGTGTCTTGGATATCCCTCTTGGTATCCATAAGAGGGATATGACTAGCAGAACTCGACAAGGATGAGAGTTTAGCCATGATTCAAAGTTATGACAATGGACGACTTACACGGTGGAAAATTCTTGATAGGGTGACAGAAAACTGAACAGGACGCAGCACACAAAAATTTCAAACATCAACTTAATCACAAATGGCTTCAGAAATACTGAGAATTGCATTTAAATAGGTGGCACGATTTTGAACTTAAATGCTGACAAGACGCACCAATGGACCGTTAAGCACTCCTGATGTGGAAGACAATTGTAACCAACTCAGCACCTTACGTCACTGCGGGGGGTCTGGAAGTACGGAGAATTATTTTGGCTTGTGCCCCTACAATCAATCTCCACCGCTCATCTGTGTTACTCCTGCAATCAACATAGTCAACTGCGGAGGCACCCTTCATATTAATTCGTGCGCTAGTAGTGCCCGTGGTTTGAGTCTTTTGTTCGGAGCTCCAGAAATTATCACATCTCGCTAGATAAAGTAATCGACATTTAAACTTTTAAGTCGGGACCCACTTTCATAAAGTCAAAGGTATTTAAAATTTTAACTCTAATACAACGAACATAAATATTTTTATGCTAAAGTATAATAACTTTAATACTCTAACATATTTAAACAATTTTTTTTTTTTTTTTTTAATATTTTCAAAATTGAAAATAAAAGGATATTGCAAATGATCCACAACACATGTGACGACAGTGAAATCCAACTCGAACTGGGAAGAAAGTGCTTCATCTACTCCTCCTCCTGAGGCATTCTCGTTGGTCTTATTTTTTGGACAATTTGTGGCATAATGTCTGTTAGCAGTCCACCGGATCTCCGTAGATTGAGAAGGAGACCAGCAAAGGTAACCACAGACCACTTTGACCTAGTAGCTAGCCCTACTAGGCTGAGAGGGCTCTCTCAATGAGATTCACATCCAAATTGATTGGATCATAGAGATTTTAGCCTAGGTATAACAGGCTCTAGGGTTTTATTGATTTGGATTTGGTGTTGGATGGTGAATTAGGTCTAGGACAAACTAGTTCAGGGCTTTGAAAATCAGACTTGCAAAAATGTAATGGGGCAAGAGAGGCACATAATTTAGCACTTTCAAGTTATCCTGGTGAATATTGGTAGATTGACAGGGTTTCAAAACAAGCATGGAAATCATGAATTCGTTTATATCAGAATAAAGTGAACATAACTGTGATAACTTCTCCAAAACAGAGCATTGAAATCAATGAATTCTGCTTATCAAACATAGAAATCAATCACAAAATACATGTAAGTGAAATATGTAAGGCATAATACTTTAAAGCATATGATAACATAAGAAGAAACAATGATAAACACATACCACATGAATCCCACAACAATAGCTTCAAACTCTATCTATTAGTTCCTGCCAAAATCACCGAATACACTAGTGTTCCAAGATAAATTCCACAACATCCAACTTTTGGAAATGATTACAAACTATCTAATATAGGTAAATACATCATAGGACATATCATCAGGTCAAAAATCGTATTCAAGGCTCATCATAAATGAATTTTATGAGTCCCCACCTAAACACTATAATAGTTGAAACAATTTCCAAGATTTTAGACAAAGTTTAGGAGAGCTTATCTCCTCATTATTTACAAAATTCCTGATATAGTGAGGCAAAAACCAAATAAGAAGCCTAAGATAAAATTAATTGATTAAAAGACATAAAATTTGATACAATTCATCATGAAAATGTCTCCAAACCAGATGGGTCACACCAGGAACAAAAATGTCGCACCAAAGGGCAGAAAGGTCTCACAAGAATTGACCAAAACAACAATTTAGCAGAAAGGTCGCGGAAAGGTTGCACCAGTAGAGGGATGATTTTGGTTGAATTTTAGGAGTCAAAAACGAATTATGAAAGTTGGGTTGAGTAGCCACATGTTTATTTTTTCCAATGAGACATTAGACTACAAAAAATTCCCACGGGAAGGCCTCCAAAACCTGGTTTTTCCAACCTCACTCTGAAAGGTCGCACCAGTCCAGAATTTGTGGCTGAACCATGAAAAAGGTGAGGTTTATTTGGTTTTTCATAAAATTGGGAAGCTATCATGGAAAAAATATTTCAAATTTAGTATTTACACATGAATATCTACCCATCCATGTAGGGAAAAGTTGATTTGGGTGTCCAGAGAAAAAGGGTCGTGCCTTGGTGCGACCTTTCTGTGTATCAATTTCAACAAAATTTCAAATTTCTCCAAAAATTTCAGATTTTTTTCCTTAATAGCTATGTATGTTAGGCTAAACATCCAATGGTGTTTTAGCCATCAATTTCACTCCTTGACCACTTTTTATTGTATCCTTTTGCTTGTCTTGGACCTCTTGCAATTTTCTCCTCAATTGCTCAATTTTTACTTGTGTAATCTGATTTCTGGTCTGATATCAGGAAACCATGCATTTGTGAATCTTATTTTCCATGTTTTCATTCTCCAAGAGATTTTCCAAGTGAGTTTTGACCTTTTCAAGCCAAAACTCCTTGTATTCATTGATTTCTTGAGCTATCCTCTCCTCAAAAGTTAGCTGCTCATATGTAGGGTTTTGTTCTTTGTTTTTTTGCAAAGCCTTCTTGAGACCCATAGTTCTTGGTCTCTTCCACTTTCCTTGGTTTGTAGGTTCATCAGGTTCAACCACTATTTTTCCCCTTTCCTTTCTATTTGCCTCAAATAACCTCTTCTCCAAAATAAATTGATTTGTCCTCAATTGGATGTTTTCCTACTCAAGAAATGAGATGACAAATTGAGCTGTTGCAAGGTTATCTTGGAGCTCTTTGTTTTGAGCCTCCTTGTATTTGATTGTTCTCTGCAAATTTTCATGGTCATCATGGTCCTCTAGGTCAACCAGATCAAAATCACGTTCCTCCTCATCATGCATGGAAGTCTCATGCAAAGATGATGGTGATCCCTATGGTGAAATAGGCTTGGCCCCTTCCTCTTTTCGAGGAGAAAACACAAGCCTCCTACCTCTCTCATATGTGAGAGTAACCTCAGGTCTAGGCCTCTTTTAAATATCAACCTATTTTCTTGATGAGCGAAGCTCCATGGGCTGTGCAGACTTTGACCTTGATGGTGTTGTTTTTCTTGGAGAAACAGTGGGACTAATACCAGGAGTAATGTTTAGTTTATCCATGAATGTTTTGCAAGTGATTTTCTCCACTGAAAGCTGATGCATGACCAAAAAATTGATCAAGCTATGATGGAATAGGTTGGTGATGTGAGGCTGTCCCCTGGTCTTGACCTTTTCAGTGATATTCACCACACTTCTAAACATAAAATTGGACAAATTAAGTGCCTTTGTAGAGGTGAAGTGCATAAGTAACCTGACATGATACCTGTACATTCTAGAAAACCTCCCTTCACAAGTAATATATTTCATAATTATTTTCATCAAGGGGGCATACTTGTCACAAAGAAATCTGAAAGGAATAACATTTTCATGAATATCTTTTAGGTTAGGTTTTAGGAACATTATGTAGTCATCAAGTTTTAATTCCATGCCCTTAAAACCATTTTTCACCCTGATTTGGAATACCTACGGCTAAAGAAATATGGTCTACTGAAGCACTAAACTCAACACCTACTATGACAATTTTGTCTGTGCTAAAATTATGGGAAAAGAGGTTGGTCAAAGGAAGATGAGAGCCAACCTTTGTTATCATCTCACAAAATTTTATACATACATAATTTTCAAAACATTTCTTAACAAATGGAGAGGCATTAATTTCACTTAAACTGATGGAATCAAATCTTGAATGGTGTCCTCCCTTTATCACTTTCTGTTTGCTCTCTGTTTCACTCTCCATGGTTTCTTTTTGAAGGATAGACTTATCCTTATTTTAGGGTTTTTAGATGCTAGGTCATATTGGTTTTGAAAACAGAGGAAAGGTAGTGATGATATGGAGGTTTCCTCAAAGTTTTTGAGGTGACAAAGAGGAGTGTGAGATAGAGTGTTGTGATGAAATTTTGTTCATGAGATGAAATGGTGTGACAAGAAGTTTATAAACGGTGTAATGGAAACTTGGTAGAAGGCTAGAGTTTAATAAATTCCATGGTAAATGAGTAATGAGTGATAGGGAGTGTGTAGGCTAGGGTTTTTATGGAGTGTAGGTGAAAGTATAAGTGAATGAAAGTTAGGTTTCCTTCATTAAATCATGGAGAACACAAAAAATGGTGAAAATTTGCTGAAGAAAACCCTAGGAAGAAACCACTTTTTTCTTTGATGAAATTGCTTTGAAAAGATGGTGTAGATGATCACTTACTGATTATTGAAGCTTAATGAACCTTTGAACAGTCTCTAGAGGCTAGCAACACTTTGAATTTTGCTCTGAAACCATGAAAAACTCCACATTTTGAAACCTTGGTAGTTCTATAGAAAGTTCGCGAAACGAGATGCAAAAAGGTCGCGAAAAGGTCGCAAAAGGGTCGCAGAAAGGCCGCATCGGCTGAAAAGGTCACGAAAAGGTCGCACCTGACCAAAAAGGTCGCACCTCTCTGAAACTTGCAAAAAAACCTTCATTCTTTCACAATTTTCGCCTTCTCTTGATTTTCACAGTGATGTCAAGGGGAACAAAGGATATGAAGAGTAAAAATAAATCAGTTTAGCTCCTCCATAGGCCTTTATATTTGCTTTTGATGTCTTAGTAATTAATGAGATAAGATGGCCCACCTCACCAATTTACCCTTTTCTTTTTAACTTTAGGATATTTTTGAAACTTAAGAACTTTAGAACCATTATTTCATACAAAGACGTAAATTACATTTGAAATCAAAATTTATTTGAAAATACTTGCCTATTACCACTCTTGCAATTGCTGGATTTTATGCATGAATTGGCAGTTTAATGACCTTGAAACCTAATGAACTAATGGATACTCTTGACTGAATGAAATCATGATGGAAATGCCTAAAATGATAAGGAAAACCTCTAAATGATGATACGCTCATCTTATTTGATGACTTGAACCAACAATTTAAATTTTGGAAAGAGTGGAAATAGTCCTATACCTAATGCCAAGTGACCAAATTTTTGCTTGATTGAAATGACAAAAATTTGACTTAGGGACCCTATTAAAACATGATAATATTCCATTTGATCACTGGTGATAGGACGAAAAGACTAACACTAACATTGGCTCCAACTGGAGATGGCAGCTCCTTGGTGGTGTCAAGAACACCATAGACCAAGTAGCCTAACCATAAGGCATGGAGTCAAAAGCTAAAAACCAGACTGAATACTAAAAAATTGATATAATAAACTTAATCAAGACTAAAATGAATTTACTTTGACTAAAATTTGAAAACAACAGAAAACCAATGGAACTTTATGTCCTTCACCTCGGGTTTCAAGCTACGATGATTCTCTGCTTCAAACTTTGCAGAAAAATTCAACTGATATATACAATGGAATTTGGAAATTTTCAGAAATTTGCATAAGAAAAGATAATGCTTAAAGAGCCTACCATTTACTGGTCCTCCTAAGCAATCTTGTCCATTCATTTCTTCCAATAGGAAAGAATTATGTCCGCAAGAGGCTGAAATATTGTATGGTCCTTTCCACAAGTTCTCAAATTTTCTGTGCTTCCCTTTTTCCTCGTTTCTAGCATCCCAATAGAGGACCACATATCCAATCTTAAAATCATCAGCCTTTGTCTTGTGGTCATATACCTTATTTATATTTTCATGAAGCTTTGAGGTGTTCTGAAAGACCTCATCTCTTGTTTGCTGAAGATGGATCATCTGATTGATCGGGCGCTGCACATCATTCTCTTCACTTCCTGCTTCTTGTAACAACTTCATAACTGGGACTGCAAGTGATGTAAGAAAAAAAAATATCTACTCCATATACCAACTAAAAAGGAGACATTCCTATTGATTTATTACTACTCACCCTGTAAGCCCGTAAAGCATTGACAAGATTTTTATGCCAGTTCTTCTTGTTTGCCTCCAACATATTCTTTATGATATTAATCAAACATTTATTAGAATATTCTGCCAATCCATTACCTTCCGGATAATATGTGGTTGAGTGCCCCAATTTGATGTTGTACTTGTCACAAAAATCAACCATTTTCTTCGACTTAAATGCATCCGCATTTCCTGTAATGATCTTATGAGGAAAACCAAAACGAGACAAAATGTTAGTCTCCAAAAACTGAATAATTACTAAAACTGTTGCTTGCCTTGTTGGGATCGCTTCGATCCATTTAGTGAAGTAGTCTATAGCTGTTAAGATCCATTTATGTTGTGCAGATGATGCAGGGTGAATATCTCCGATAAAGTCAAGGCCCCACTGCTGAAAAGGTGCTTGTACGGAAATAGGCTACAAAGGTAATGGAAGAAGCTTCGTTTTACCTTGATATATTTGACACTCGTGGCAACTCATCACTGTTTTATATAAATATGCAAAAATATTTGGCCAATAATATCCAGCCCTCAACACCTTATTAGCCGTGGTTTTCAAAAATAGGTGACCTCCACAATATCCCTTATGGAAATCATTCATTCCCTCTTTGGCTTCATCTTCTACTAAACAATTCAGCAAGACACCTCCCGGGTCTTTCCAATAAAGAGCGCTGTCCAAAATGCAGTATTTGGAAGCCTTCAACTTCAATGACCTACCCTTACTTTTAGACATGCTTGGAGGAGGATTAAGATGCTGAAGAACATATATGATGTCGAAATATCAAGGAGATGAGAGAAAAATATCAGATAATTGTATGAGTGCGCCTTCCTCTTCTTCATCGGACAAAATTGAAATGCGGTTGATATTAAGAGCATGTAAATTTGATTTAGCCATGAGCTTGGCTAATCCTGGACCTTTGATCAGCTTTGTGGGCTTGATCTTGAGTTCATACTCTAACATTGTTGCTACCCACTTCCCTCTTCTACCTTCCAAATCAGTATGCATGAGAACATCCTTCACTGCTGCATTGGGAACATAAGCTAGAATATGTGAATGAAGGATATAGACTCTTAAATCCTTCAATGCCTTTATTAGGGCCAAGGCTTGCTTCTCAATTATATTATATCTAAGGGATGCATCCCTGATGGTATGGTAGAAGAATGCAATGGGCTTCTCGGTCTTATCCTTCTTTTGCATCAAAACCACAGCCGAGGTATGTTTGGAGGCAAATGAAAATATGATGAAATCAATGGAATAATATGGGCTAATTAGAATAGGAGTTGTATTTAAGGTAAACTTCACTAAATTAAAATATTTTTTGGCATCCTCGAACTATTTTAACTCATTGTCCGTCTTTAGCATGTTGGTCATTTCTTGAAGATGTTCAACTAGATTTTGAATAAATATCCTTAAGAAGTTCATCTTACCATTGAAAGCTTGAATCTATTTTTTGCTGCATGGAAAATCAATGTGATAAATAGCCTCAATATGAGAAGGATCAATCCGAATACCATATTTGGAGATGATATGACCAAGAAGCTTGCCCTCCTCCACGGAAAAAAGACTCTTTTTGGGATTAGGAGAAATCCAAAATTTCTCGCATTTATGAAATAGAATTATTAAATTATACAAATGCTCATCATCAGAATGAGAGAAAACAATCAAATCATCAAGATACATAACTAATAAAAAATCCTTTTCATCTGCAAAGGCTATGTCCATCGCCCGCTGAAAGGTGGCCCCTGCATTCTTGAGTCTGAATGGAATTTTAGCTTACTTGAATGTGCCCCAAGGTGTCGTGAAAGCAGTCTTGTCTTGATCATCCTTGTGCACTAAAATATGATTGTATCCTGAATATCCATCAAGAAGTGACATTCAGGAATCCCCAACCACTCTCTGTAGTATATGATCCATCTTGGAAAGGGGATAATTATCCGTCAGAGACACCTTATTTATGTTTCTAAAATCAATGCAAAGTCGAATTTCTCCAGTTTTCTTCCTTACCAGAACCAAATTTGACATCCAATCAGAAAATCTGATGGGAACAATGATGACATCTTTGAAATTTCTGTTCACCTCTTTCTCTGTCAACAAAAACAACCTTGGGTTCATTCTTCTTAGCTTTTGTCGGAAGGGCTTTTGGTCAGGCTTGACCAGAATTGTATGCTAAATGATATTCTATTCATAAAATTTCGAGTCTGCATAATCCCAAGCAAATACATCATAAATTTCAGACAATAAAGAAATGTATTTTTTTTTAACCTCTGGAGATAAAGACTTGGAAAACTTGACCATCTTGGGCTTTTCTGTTGTTCTGATGTTCACATCCTCGACACCTTTCTCAGTAGGAACCATGGTTGGCTTCCTACAACATCATCCTGATCAAACAATTCTTCCAAAGGTACAAGACCCCTTGGAATGTTATTATCCTTAAAATTTAATACCTCAACCTGAGTGGCTTCGATGACTTGATCATCTTTGTCATAAACTTCATGAATAAAAGAATTCTCAAATTCACCTTCTTTTTGCAGAAAATTGTTTACTTATTTGTCATTCCAAAACACTTGCCAATACCGAAAGTTGTCAGGGACAGTTGGTCGATGTTTGAAATGAATTTCAAATTTATTATTAGAATATATGAGAATCTTGAAATTAATTGTTACTGTAGCAAGAGAATCTTCCATAAGATTCTGACTTCTTGGTACTACTAAAAATGTATATTCAAGAGAAATCTTTAGGATATCCAGTATAACATTTATGTATGCTCTCATTCATGGATTCTTGGCCTGGTATTCCCCTTTTACTTGTTTGATCACAATCTCAGAGTTGCCACAAACATAAATTCTTCTTTTACCTAACTTTTTTTCAGGATTTTGAGGCTGGTGATCAATGCCTCATACTCAGCTTCATTGTTAGAACAATCAAAAGCCAAATTATATAAACATAATCTTACACCTTTTGGAACTTTACTCGGCTGATGAAGAGGACTATGGATCCAAAATTCAATGTCTGCCCCATCTTTCCCTAGGGAACCATCAAAATCCATGGTCCAAAGACCAATTTCATCATCCAGATGGTGGAAATTTGTATTCTGTTTTGTCTCATCTTTTCAGGCCAATTCTTCAATATGTTCTAAACATTTTTCTAACTTATCTGATGACTACTCTAAAGAATTAGGACGATTTCCTTTTTTCTCCTCTAAAACTGCTCTGACACTATTGGAAATTTCTGGAATTTCTTCTACTTCTATGAGCTGACTATCTACATCATTCAAACCACTATCATTAAAAAAAATAAAATATTCAAGATCTGCATGTAAAATATTAATATGATGATTGTTAGGTTTCTCTTTGTTGGTAATCGTGTATTTAATATTCGTTTCCCAGTACAACTTCCTTAATTTTCTGAAAACTAGGATGGTCGCATAAGAGAAATATAGTTGCAAAGTACCTCTTAACTTCACTCCCCAATACCTTGACAGTAACATACCAAACTGTGGCGGTATATCAGCTACCACCACATCCATAAAAACATTATTTTATAGGATTTGTTCAAGGGAAACTACCAAATCCTTTATGAAACCAAGACAACGAACTCAACCAGAATCAAAGGAATACAGATCATGGTAAGGACGAGTTATATCCAGGCCCAATTTCTCCATAATGGCCTTCAACATTAGGTTATGGGAGGATCCAAAGTCAAGCATGGAATTGTGAAGGATACATTGATGAATTCTCAGACTCAAATAGAATGGGGGAACTTCACTATCCTCTAACTGACCATCTATGGTTGGACCAAAAGTGAGCTCATGTTCGTCATCTTCAACATTTACCATATCAGACAATGGATCTAATTTCATCATTTTGGCGATGTGAGATTTATATTGATTGTTTTTGACAAGCTCAGTTAAAGGGATAGATAATTTTAACTTGGATATTTCATTTATTAGGCTAAAAAGATTGGAATTATCTACCTCTTTAATGGTGATGTCCCTCTTGTCGGGCTAATCCTGTGTTGTAGTTTCCTTCTTCTAAATTTATTTTTCTTTGCTTGGTGTGCTTGTAGATGGATGATTAATCTTCCTCTAATTTGCAGCTACAGGCTCCTTTCATTTGTTCTGATTACCTTGAGGATTTTGATTAGGCTGAGTATCTTTTTGTTGGAATGCCCTCTTCTGAATAGGAGTGAAAAGAACATATATAATTCTCCATGAATATTTATTCTACTGTGAGCTGAGTGCATTTAAATAACCCCGCTGATAATAATCAGAATCAACCTCCAACTCATGATCATTGGCAAGTATGCAATCTTCATCTTTAGGCAAATATTCTTTCTCAATATACTCTTCATCCTCTGTAAAAAATATAGGCTGGCCATCTGCTATAAAGAAGTGATTATCCTACACAACCTCATCTTCTTCTTCAACCCCTTGAGCATAATTTTTCTACAAATGTGTCCAAATCTGTTGTTGTGCTGGCTGCTAAGGAGCCCTTTGTTCTCTTTTCTTGATCCTAAAATAAGGTTGCTGATGTTGTCCTCTGAAATTAGGATTTATAACCTGTGCTTCTGACTGTCTTTCTATAATGGACATTCTGTCAACAATTCTTTCCACTGTCCTAATCAAAGTGTTCAATTTTACCCCAGAGGACGAGGATGTTTCTTCTTTGGTTGTTACCTTTATCTCACCCTTTGTCTTTGAAATTTTAATTGACAAATTTGCTTCCACATTGACTGCATTCCTTTTCATATCTTCTAGTGTTGCATGACTTCTCTCTCGGAGTTGGTATGCCATATCTAGATCAAAGGCATCCAGATAGTGCAAGAGAGCCAAACCTGGGGGAGGTTTGATCTCATTTGGAATTGAGTTGTACACTTGGTTTGAACGAGCAGTGAAATACTAAAATGACTCATTTAGATTCCTCTTTAGGTTGTCATACTAAAAAAGAATTTGCAATGGGTTCTTCTTTACCTCCCATCGGGCTATGAAAGCATTAGTCATTTGTTCAGGGTTTCCTATAGATTTTGCAGTCAAATATCTAAACCAAGTTTTAACATCTCCAGAGAAGCTTTGGGCAATTATTCTCATCTTGGCATCATCAACATCTATCTCTTCTAGTTCAATGAAATTAGTGACTTTGACTAAGTGTTTTTTTGCACTAATTTCAGAATTATCATCAAAGAGAGGGAGTCTTTGGCCATTGCCCTGTGGCAAGGGTGCAAGTTGAGAAGGTAGGATTAGGGGTAAAAATATTTCCATGATTCCTACTGAATTTGGTGCAGGAGTTATAATGAGAGGGGTAGAATGAGAAGGTAATGAAGTAGAAGGGATGGAGGAGGAGGTAGAAACTGATTTGGATTGTGTCAGAATGAATAATGACTCTTGCTAGTATTTGAAATTTTCCTTTAGATGTGTATTGAAGTTGATTAGCTAAAATTTTAAGCCTATCAAATTGACTCCATAATTTTCTGTCAAATTCTGATTCAAATTTAGATTCTTCAGAGATTAAACTATATTCAAGTTTCAAGGAAACAAAAACTATCTCAGAGAGTGATTTTACTTCAGATAGTCTTAATGGGTCAAATACTATCTCAGACAGTGAAGTTTTAGACTTTGAACGAAATAGAGACAACTCAAACTTCGAATCAAAAGGTATGTATTTGAGAGATAAAACTTTTGTAGGTAATGAGGAAGATCTTACCAATGGAGAAGGATTCGACTGAAATTCTAAGTGCTGGGATCTATGCTTCTGAATAAGTTTCTTTGGATCTTCAATTGGAGAAGCTAGATGAGGCTCTGGATTTGATCTAGTGTATCTTCTCAAATATGGAATGTTCCCTGTTTCTGCAACTTGGTTCTTTGCAACTTTCAAATAAGCCTTCATGAAGACTAAGGCCTATCACCCACATGCCTATAATTTGATGAAATTATGTAAAAAAAGGGAGGATTTGTCACTTCGGCTCTAGTATGGTCGCCAAGATGTTAGCACTACACGTATCTCCGAAGGCTGAGAAGGAGACCAACAAAGGTAACCACATACCACTTTGACATAGTAGCTAGCCCTACTAGGCTGAGAGGGCTCTCTCAATGAGAACATAGAGATTTTAGGCTAGGTATAACAGGCCCTAGGGTTTGATTGATTTGGATTTGGTGTTGGATGGTGAATTAGGTCTAGGAAAAACTAGTTCAGGGCTCTGAAAATCAGACTTGCAGAAATGTAATGGGGAAACGTAGGCACACACTTTAGCAATTTCAAGGTATCCTAGTGAATATTGGTAGATTGATATGGTTTCAAAATGAGCATGGAAATCATGAATTCGTTTATATTATAATAAAGTGAACAAAACTATGATAACTTCTCCAAAACAGAGCATTGAAATCAATGAATTCTGCTTATCCAACTTAGAAATCAATCACATAGGACATGGAAGTGAAAGATGGAAGGCATACTAATTTAAAACATATGAAAACATAAGAAGAAACAATGCTAAAAAACATACCACATGAATCCCACCACAATAGCTGCAAAATTTGTATATTAGTTCCTACCAAAATCACTAAATACACTAGTGTTCCAAGATAAATTCCACAACATCCAGCCTATGGAATGATTACAACCTATCTAATATAGGAAAATACATCATAGGACAAATCATCAGGTAGAAAATCATATTCAAGGCTCATAATAAATTACTTTTATGAGTCCTCACCTAAACACTAGGATAGTTGAAACATTTTCCAAGCTTTTAGACAAAGTTTAGGAGAGCTTATCTCCTCATTATTTACAAATTTGCTCATATAGCGAGGCAAAAACCAACTAAGAAGCATAAGATAAAATTAATTAATTACAAGACATTGAATTTGATATCATTCATGGCATGAAAATGTCTCCAAACTAGATGGGTCGCCCCAGGAAAAAAAAGGTCGCACCAAAAGGCAGAAAGGTCACACCAGAATTGACCAAAACAACAATTTAGCAGAAAGGTCGCAGAAAGGTCGTGGTAGTTGAGGGCTGATTTTTGATGACCTATAGGAGTCCAAAATTCATTCTGAAAGTTGGGCTGAGTAGCTACACGTGTATTATTTCCAATTAGCCATCAAAATCTAAAAAATTCCCACGAGAAGGCCTCCAAAATTTGCTTTTTCCAACCTCACTCAGAAAGGTCACACCAGTCCAGAATTTGTGGAAGAACCATGAAATAGGTGAGGTTTTTTGAGTTTTTCATCAAATTGGGAATATGTCATGGAAAAACCCTTCCAGGTTAGTATTTACACACTAATATCTACCCATCCATGTAGAGAAAAGCTTATTTGGGTATCTAGAGAAAAAGGGCCGCACCTTGGTGCGACCTTTCTGTGTATCAAATTCAGAAAAGTTTCAAAAAATTTTGAATTCCTCCAAAACTTTCAAAATTTTTTCTTTAATAGCTCTGTATGTTAGGCTAAAATTCCAAGGATTTTTTAGCCATAAATTTCACTCATTTACCACTTTTTATTATCTCTTTTTTCTTGTCTTGGACCTCTTGCAATTTTCTCCTCAATTGCTCAACTTTTACTTGTCCAATCTGATTTCTGGTCTGATATCGGGAAACCATGCATTTGTGAATCTTATTGTCCCTGTTTGTAGTATCCAAGTGAGTTTTGACCTTTTCAAGCCAAAACTACTTGTCTTCATTGATTTCTTGAGCTATCCTCTCCTCAAAAGTTAGCTGCTCATCCTATAAGGTTTTGTTCTTTGTTTTTTTGCAGAGCCTTCTTGAGATCCATAATTCTTGTTCTCTTCATCTTTCCTTAGTGTTCAGGTTCATCAGGTTCAACCACTATTTTTCCCTGTTCCTTTATATTTGCCTCAAACAACCTCTTCTCCAAAATCAATTGATTTGTCTTCAATTGCTTGTTTTCCTGCTCAAGAAATGAGATGACAAAATGAGCTCTTGCTAGGTTATCTTGGAGCTCTTTGATCTGAGCCTCCTTGCCTTTGATTGTTCTCTACAAATTTTCATGGTCATCATGGTCCTCTAGGTCAACCATATCAAAATCATGTTCCTCCTCATCATGCATGGAAGTCTCATGCAAAGTTGATGGTGATCCCTGTGGTGAAATAAGCTTGGCCCCTTCCTCTTTCCGAGGAGTAAACACAAGCCTCCTTCCTCTATTATAGGTGAGAGTAACCTTAGTCATATGCCTCTTTGAAATCTCAGCCTGTTTTCTTGATGAGCCAAGCTCCATGGGATATGCAGAATTTGACCTTGATGTTGTTGTTTTGCTTGGAGAAACAGTGGGACTAATACCAGGAGCAATGTTTAGTTTATCCATGAATGTTTTCCAGGTGATTTTCTCGGCTGAAAGCTGATGCATGACCAAAATATTGATCAAGCTATGATGAAATAGGTTGGTGATGTGAGGTTGTCCTCTGATCTTGACCTTTTCAGTCATCTTCACCACACTTCTAAACATAAAATTTGACAAATTAAGTGCCTTTGTAGAGGTGAAGTGCACAAGCAACCTAACATGATACCTGTACATTCTGGAAAACCTCCCTTCACAAGTAATATATTTCATAATGATATTCATTAAGGGGGCATACTTGTCATAGAGAAATCTGAAAGGAATAACATGTTCAGGAATATCTTTGAGGTTAGGTTTTAGGAAAATTATGTAGTCATAAAGCTGTAATTCCACGCCCTTAAACCAATTTTGACCCTGATTTGGAATACCTTTGGCTGAAGAAATATGATTTGCTGAAACACTGAACTCAACACCTACTATGACAAAATTTTTTATGTGAAAATTATGGGCAAAGAGGCTGGTCAAAGTAACATGAGAGACAACCTTTGTAATCATCTCACAAAATTTCATACATACAACATTTTCTAAACATTTCTTAACAAATGGAGAGGCATTACTTTCACTTAAATTGATGGGCTCAAATATTGATTGGTTTCCTCCCCTTTTCACTTTCTGTTTGCTCTCTATTTCACTCTCCATGGATTCTTTTTGAAGGATAGACTTTAGTTGATTTTAGGGTTTTTAGATGATAGGTCATAGTGGTTTTGAAAATAGAGGAAAGGTAATGATGATATGGAGGTTTCTTCAAAGGTTTTGAGGTGACAAAGAGGAGTATGCAATGGAGTGCTGTGATGAAATTTTATCCATGAGATGAAATGGTGTGGCAATAAGTTTATAGAATGTGCAATGGAAACCTGGTAGAAGGCTAGGGTTTAAAAAATTCAATGGTAAATAAGTAATGAGTGATAGGGAGTGTGTAGGCTAGGGATTTTATGGAGTGTAGGTGAAAGTATAAGTGAATGAAAGTTAGGTTTCCTTCATTAAAACCATGGAGAACACAAAAAATGGTGAAAAATTACCTAAAGAAAACCCTAGGAAGAAACCACTTTTTTCCTTGATGAAATTGCTTTGAAAATATGGTGTAGATGATCACTTACTGATTATTGAAACTTAATGAACCTTTGAACTATCTATGGAGGCTAGCAACACTTTGAATTTTTCTCTGAAACCATGAAAAAACTCCACATTTATAAATCCTAGCAGTTCTGCAGAAAGGTCATGAAAAGGGTTGCAGAAAGGTCGCGAAAAGGTCGCAAAAAGGTTGTAGAAAGGTCGTACTGGCTAAAAAGGTCGCGGAAAGGTCACACATCTCTGAAACTTGTAGAAAAACCCTCATTATTTCACAATTTTCGCCTTCTCTTGATTTTCACTGTGATGTCAAGGGAAACAAATGATATGAAGAGTAAAAATAAGTCACTTTAGCTCCTCCATAAGCCTTTATATTTGCTTTTGATGTCATAGTAATTAATGAGATAGGATGGCCCACCTCACCAATTTAGCTTTTCCTTTTGAAATTTAAGATCTTTTTGAAAATTTGGAACTTTAGAACCATTATTACATAAAAAACATAAATTACATTTGAAATCAAAATTTATTGAAAAAACTTCCCTATTACCACCCTTCCAATTGCTGGATTTTATGCATGAAATGGCAGTTTAATGACCTTGAAACCCTAATGATCTAATGGAGACTCCTGGCTTAATGAAATCATGATGGAAATGACTGAAATGATGATGAAAACCTCTGAATGATGATACACTCATCTTATTTGATGACATGAACCAAAAATTTAAATTTTGGAAAGAGTGGAAATAGTCCTAGACCTAATGCCAAGTGACCAAATTTTTGCTTGAAGACTTATTGAAATGACAAAATTTTGACTTAGGGAACCTATTAAAACATGATAAGAGTGTATTTGATCACCGGTGATAGGATGCAAAGACTGACACTAACAGTGTCCATGCTCATGATTGTTGAAACATTTTACCTTTAAAAAGTCTCGCTTTTTGCCTGGCTTCCTAGACTACAATTTAGAATGGGAAACCTTCCCTTTCCCTTTCTTCGCCTTTCTAGCCAACGAAAAATTATCCTCATCATCAATATTTGATGAGGATCCATCTTCGATGCTCCGCCGAATCTCTTCTTGATCCAGGTGGATATTGGTGACCACCCGCCTATTCCACCTAGTCAGTTTCATCAATTTTCTTATTTACTATTTTTAGCATTTTTTTAGGTCTTGAACTTATGTAGCGTTTTTGAGACCCTAAACGAAATTTTTTGGGCATGATTACTTAGGTGATTTGAAACATATCACATCAACAATTTTAGTCCTTAGAGACATCTTTCCAACGAGGTATCATACACGCCAAACGAAGATAATATGATCAAGTTACTACCTCGGGAAGTTGGTTTCCCAACTAACCCCAACGGGGCCCATAAACTCTTGATGCTACATCTCCTTGAGTTAGGGTTTTGGTTGTTTAGGTTTTTCTATTATTTTTCAATAATAATAGGCCCTTAAGCCTTATTGTAACATAGTTCAGGGGCATGTAGCCACCGCATCTCTTCTCAGAGATAAGCTACCATCGCCCGAGCTACATTTGTTTTCCATTTTGTCTGTAAGCACTTTTCAATATTCTATATTAATGAAATGAAGTTTTATTCCTACTGCATATCTACATTTATGTTTATTTATCTATTTTATTGTGTTTTTTCATAATTCTAGATCAGTGGTATCAGAGCGGTTTGTTATTTCTCTATCTTTCTTTGCATGTCCCCAACGAGGTCGGGGTATAAGGAGTTAGGGCTCGATCTAGTTGAACCTTTAAAAGATCAGCCTCACAAACCTCAACAAACTCCCATGGAGGAATAAAAGAAAGATGAGGGAGCAAGAGATCCTATCAAAATATTGCTTGAGGAGGTCCTTGAGAAACAAAGGAACATGATGATGGATAACTTTTCCCAAACCCTTCAACGACTACCCACCGACGACGCATCTTCATCCAACAGCCACTCTGGAGGTGCCACTCCTTTCAAGGTACAAGTAAAATTTGACATTCTCATATTTGAGGGCCAAATAGATGCATACGCCATAGATAGATGGTTGAATTTGCTGGAAAGGTATATTTCAGTCCATGATTTCTTCGATCGAGAAAATATTACCTTTTCACTCCTCTGAGCCGACCCCCATGTCAAATATTTGAGGGAAACCTACTGTGAACAGAGGGATGAGGAATAACCCTCACCTTTTTTAGCCGCACCCATTTGGAATTCATTATGAGATGGCATCAAGGAACAATATTACCCTGTGTAGAGCTATCAGGATAAGTACATCCAATGGACCATGTTTCGGAAACAAAGGGATCAAGATGTGCACGAGCTTACAAATTTGTTCCATACACTGCGCACAAATTTGGGTATTAAAGATTCAGAGAAACACTTAGTGCTTAAGTACCACAATTTTTTCATAGATACATTTTGGAGGAAATGAAGTTCCTAGACATCTCACTTCGCACGACATATCGATATGTCTCCAAGATCAAGGATAAATTTAAGCAGAAGAAGAGAGACTTTGGATCCACAAATCCGAAGCTAGGGAAAGGCACCCCCAAACTGTAGAAAAAGTGGAAAAGCCAAAGTGGGGCCATCCAAGACAACCCACTGAAGCAGTAAGTGAAAAACAACACCATAAAGCCAAAGAAGGACATGCAGAAGTGGTTTCAGGCCAAACAATCGTTGGTGGCTGAGCTGAAGGCATCCGAATCAGATGCATGCTATGATTATGAGTTAGAACCGGACAAGGGGAATGCTAAAGGGAAGCGAATCATTGATTTGGAACCCAGTGCGACCATTGCCACCACCAAGATCTAGAAGGAGGAACCCAAAGATCCATAGGATAGGCAACGCCTCTTCCATTCCCAGATGTGGGTGAAGGGTTCTCCATTGAAATTCATTATCGATAGCGGAAGCCAAAAGAAACTCATTTCAACAGAGTTCGTGAAGCGGCTCGGCTTACTAGACCACAACACACTCACAACTATATACCATTGGGTGGATTCACCAAGGAAGAGATCTTTGCATCAGCCAACAGTGTCACCTTCCCTACAACATCAGGCCCTTCACAAATGAGGTACTGTGTGATATTGCTCCTGTTGAAGTTTCTGATGTATTATTAGGACAAACATACTTGTGGAAGAGACATGTTTTGTATGAGTCTAGGGCTTGTCCTGTTATTATTACTTTGGGAAATAATTTGTACATGATACCAGATGTAGTACCACCTTCCACCATCTTTTTGATTACTGCAAAGCAATGTAGTAAGATTATTTCCCAAACCAGGAAATTTGTTTTCATTACAATTCGCCCACAGGGCAAGAAGAATATTGTGGCTGCAACCTCCAAACAAATATCCCCTATGCGACAACAAAAAATTGAAAAAGTCAATGAGTAATACAGGGACATTTTATCCTCACCCACAACGGTTCCTCTACACGGTTAGGTCAAGCACTCCAATGATCTGAACCAGGGTGTGCCGCTACCTAATGGGCCGATATATCGACACTCTATTATGGAAAATGATGAAATTAAGAGACATATCCAAGAGCTATTGCAGAAAGGGAACATCAGGCAAGCTCCTCACCCTGTGGGAGCCCAATCATGTTGGTACAAAATAAGGACGACACCTGGAGACTTTGTATTGAATATTGGGCGCTAAACAAGATAAGAGTCCGGAATAGGTATCCAATTCCATGAATTAATGACCTCCTGAACCAGCTCAGGGAGGCCAAATATTGAATCAAGATCGAATTTAATTTTGGGTATCACCTGGTACCAATCGAACCCTCCAATGTGTGGAAGATTGCCTTCGAAGCCAAGGAGGGCCTCTTTGAATGGCTAGTCATGCCTTTCGATTTGACGAATGCTCCCACAACCTTCATGTGGCTGATGGAATACATCATATGACCATTCACCAACTCATTTGTGGTGTACTTGGATGACATCCTAATCTTCAGACAGAATTTGGAATAACACCTCCACCACATCCAACAGGTCCTTTAAACATTATGGCAACACAAGTTGTGAGCAAACTTGGGGAAGTGCACTTTTGGCATGACCCAAGTTCAATATCTGGGATAGATTACTGATAAGTGGGGGGTGCATGTGGATCCAACCGAGATCCAAGTAATTCAAGATTAGGAAGCCCCAACCACTCTAATAGAGCTCCGAAGCTTTCTGGGTCTTACCAATTTCTACCGCAAGTTCGTGTTGAGATTCTCTCATATCACTTATCCCTTGAGTCAAGTCATTAAGGGAGGAGCAAAAGAAAAGTAATTTTGGTCTGAATCTCAACATAAGGCATTCGTAGAGTTGAAACATCACCTCTGCTCTGCACCAATGCTCACATTACCAGACTTACAAAAACCATTTGAGATCGAGACAGATGCCTCTGAATATGCTATTGGGGCAGTTCTTACTCAACATGGGCATCCAGTGGTATATCATAGCGAGACACTTTCTGACACGACCCGGAAGTATCCCACTTATGAAAAAGAGATTTATTCCATTGTGCAGGCTTTCTGAAAATGGAAGCATTACATTTTTGGGAAGGAAATGGTCATCCAAATAGACCACCCACGCCTGCAAATCATGCACACACAAGGGAAGTTGCAGAACGATCACCATCAGAAGTGTCCACATACCTGCAACCGTTTCATTCTAACATCAAGTACAAGAAGGGCAATGCCAATAATGTTTCAGACGGCCTCAGTCGACCACCAATCGTGGCAGTAACCACTGTGCTCAACTCTTGTGGACACGAGACTTTAGATTAGCCGCTTCCCTATAGAAGCGATCCAGAATTCGACCACACATACAAGACGCTCTTAGAAGGTAAGAAAGTTCCAAATTTTCACCTCTAGGATGCACTGGTATGTCACTTGGGACACTTTTGTGTTCCTTCAAGCGAGAATGCCAAGATGGTTTGGGAAGTGCACTACAGTCGGGTTGTTGGGCATTTTGGGGTCGAGAAAATAGTGGTAGTACTGAAAAAGTGTTTCTGTTGGCCAAAACTTTGATAGGATGTCGGGAAGTACATCAGATCTTGCACTGCCTGTGTCATTTCCAAACTGACCATCAAGAAGAAAAGTCTATATACCCTGCTGCCTACCCCTAGTTTACCTTGGGAATCCATCTCCATGGATTACATGTTTGGCCTTCCTTCTACTAAGCATGGAAACGATTATGTTTTTGTGGCTGTTGATTCTCGAAGATGGTATTTATGGTGGCGTGCAAGAAGAATATCACAGCAGAAGCCACTGCTAAACTCTTCTTTGAACAAGTATGGGTACACTTTGGGATCGCACAATCTATCATCTCAAATCGAGACATCAGGTTCCTTAGTACATTTTGGTCTAGTCTTTGGTCGATGCTAGACACCAAGCTCACAAAGTTCACAACTTTCCATCCCCAAACCGATGGACATATAAAGGTCGTCAACATGATGATCGTACACATTCTGCAAATGTATGACTCCAAGCATCCACACACATGGGATGAGAGCCTCCCCTATGTATAACACAACTATAACTGGGCTGTCCACAACTCAACATACCACAAAACCTTTCAGGTGGGCTTGGGATTCCAACCAATATGTCCCATTGACGTAGCCATGCCATTTGCGACTACTCAGGCAGATTTGGCTCATGTCTAGTCTAAAGCTTCCAAGGAAAACAAATTCATTGAGCGCATTCAACACATCCGCCAATATGTTCACGACATATTGGACAGAGCCAATGCTAAGTACAAGCAGCAACATGATCAACATCGGGTGCCACACAACTTCTAGGTGGGCGACAAAGTTTGGTTACATTTGTAGAAGGAGTGCCTTTCTGGACCCCACCGCAAACCATGCCCACTCTGATATGGTCCATATAACATCACCAAGGCCATGGGAGACAATGATTTTAAGCTTAGAATTCCCCCATTCCTTGGCTTGCACCCAATGTTCAACGTGGATTTCCTTCGGCTACTTTTAGCCATCAGCCATTACTGGACACATCCAACATTGTAGAACAAATCACCTCGAAAAATTTAAATCCATACTACATGGAACAAAATGAAATCGATCAGATCATAGAAACAACATAAAATCACTCGCCAACAGAAGATCAAATTATATCGGGTTGTCAAATCTGGCTAACTCCTTCACCAGGGAAAGTGGTTCACTAGGGACCAGGTTCAACCGAAATTTCCCCAACCCATGGAGGCTCTGCATGCAATTGAGACCATTTCTTCCTAAGGGGAGACAAATGATCCAGGTGGATATTGGTGGCCACCCACCTATTCCACCTAGTTAGTTTCATCAGTTAGTGTTATTCTTGCTGCATATTTGAGTTTATTTTTATTTTTGTATTTTATTGCATTCCTGGATAATTCTAGATCACTTCTTGTACCAAGTTAGATCATAATCACTCCCAATATGGTATATTCTCCCTCTCATTCATAGAAACCTAGTAGCTATGCTAGCTCTTGGGAAGGCCTAGAAATGTTAGGATCACCAAATCATCTTGGGAAATTGTTATCCAAACAATTCCAAGCTCATCTCGACATTGAGTGAACTTCATCAAGTATTTTTGGATCGTGTCACCCTTCTCCATCTTGATCTTTCTTAGCTTGTCTTTCAGCGCCAACTTCCCGTGGTCGATGTTATTCTGAAATAGATTTTTTAAGGCCTTCCATATAGCATATGGAGTTTCCTTTCCATGGAGACTCAAGACAATATGATCTCGAACTTCCTCTACAAGATCCTTCTCGCCTTTTCTACATTCTTCTTCCATGCATCAAGAAGTTTAGCATCTGCTGCTGCGAGCTGGGGAATATCACTGTCAATGAATGCCTTCAATCCATTTTCCTCTAGCACTACCTCCATCCTATACTTCCATGCTATGTAATTCGAATTTCCCTCAAGGGCATATTCGAGTCTCAAGCCATTGAAAGACATCTTGATCTGTTGTTGGTCCTGAAGAATAAATCTGCAAATTCGATGTACCTGTTCAAAACAAACTCTGGTTCTTCTCTTTGATAATGATTCCTGGTGTTTTGATACCATGTATAAATTATACAAAGGGACTCAATTCTATCTTGTAATGTACTAAAACAAAATACTGAATCCTTCTACAATTTACGAAAACCAAATTCGATCGCACAATCACATAACAAGTAAGAGAAAGAAATTATCAATCGCATAACACAACATGTATCTAGGGAAAGAAACTGTTCAAAACCCTGCTATCTGTATATTTCATAAAGTCAAAACCATGAAACAATACAATGTTATTTCCCTCACTGAGAAACCTCTGCACTCTATTGACTGTGTCACTCTGATATAGGAAAAATAAGTCAACTTATTAACCAATTCTCAGCCTCTGTCTAACCAGTCTTGCTTACACATTCAAGGAGGAATTATGTCCCTATTAATAGGGAAATTACCAAGAATTTATTGCGCAATTCCTTCAAGGCATCTTGATTACTTAATGCATGACCCGTACAATTTTCTAATTATACAACTGATAATTATCTTCCCTTTAACCTCCATCTCAATTGGGCCTTCCTTAGAATTGAAATGCAACAACTATTTATAGCAAATTATCAGTTAATTGATTGATCACTACTAGTGAATTAAATCATATTTAATTTAGCGGACCTATCACTAGCTCATCTCTCGGTTAGAACTTGTTAAAATGATTTTAACTCAATTAATTGAGTTAACTAATTACAACTCACAAATAACTGTAATTGGACACCCTAAAATCATTGGAGAACTCTACATGCCTCCTCTCTAACCCTAAACTCGAATTTCCTAAGCTAACTAAGTCTTCCTGACTCAGTTAACTAATACAAGTTGTCATGAGATGAAATTACAATTTCTCTTCTAATTTAATTAAGGGAAAATTAAGTTAGAAGCCCATTTTGGGTGCCATTTCAACAGGGGATATCGTCTGCATACCATGGGTTGTGATCTGCGATGATGCCCAGGTGAGGCCCAAAGCGAAAAACCCTAGTGTCGATCATGAGCTCTATTGCCTCTCTGATTATCAGTTTTCCACCTATGATGCTTTAACTACTAATAACATCACAAAAAATGGATGCATTATAAATTCATGTGTGTCTCTTCACATGATTCATGATTTTTCTTTCTCGAGGAGTCTTGATATAAGGAAAAAGCATGATAAGAAAACTTATTTCATGAGTATATTTTCGATTTAACTTGATTTGACAAATTTTTTTCATTCCATATATGGTCCCCCTATATTTACATTGTAAAATTGGATCATTTTTTAACTCTACACTAATAGAAAAACATGTTATTCAATAAGTGGCATGATAGACTTCTTGACATCCCCCAACATAAATGGTTTCTAAAGCTTCCACACTTTCAATCTTGAGCTTTAAATAGATTCTCATACATGATGGTTTTTAAGCTTCTGTGGTTGTTAATTGAAGAAGATATATTCAGATTATCCATAGTGTTAACTTGAATGAGTTATATCCAATATGGACGATGATCATGTATATGACATCGTCAAGTGAATTTACTTTAGTTATTGTCATGGAAGCACACTTTCTAAAGACATGGATATGTTTTTTTCTCCTACATGAAATTGGTCATTTTTGTAGTGTTGATCATGTTTAGATTTGTGCTTATATTAACTCCTCTAATACCGGTTCTTGAACTTGATTGTGAACTTTATAAATGTGGTTGATGAACCTTATCACATAGCCATGCACTGCACCAAAGTAGTTTTCGCCTTGAGCATGCACTAATAATAAGTAGTGGATCTATATGCAATAATAAAAGGCATATCAAATGGTAAAGTTACTATCACATATGCATTATGAGATTATAGTTGTGCCTACTTGTAGGATGTTAATATTCTAAGCCTTTAGACATGGATGATTGAAATTTAGCAAGAGTTGAATAATGGTGTGATGTATTGCGATGGCATCCTAAAAAATTATATATTATACTTTGTGGTGCCGCCTAAAGAGTAAAAAATTTATTTTCATTCCATTATAAATTTTACATGCAATATTTAGCTTAGGTGGGATTTGTTTATTATGATTTATTTATGAATAATTAAAACACTTGACATCGAAAATAAAATTTTGATGTGTCATGTAGGTAAATAATGATAATATCTAAGAACGATTTTCTTTTTTTATCGCCTAACATAGGGGACCATATAATCCTACATACAACTACTATAGGAACCTACTCCCACCCACATAGTGCATAATTATTTGTCTTCTAGTGTTAACAAAAATCAAAGACTAATAGATACAATGAGGAAATTGAGAAATTTACAGGAGACAATATAATTTTTTCATTTCTTATTCACATACACATCAAATTGTTCATACAGTCAATGTATAGTCCCACTCTACGTTAATAAATTGTACACATACCATTTTTTCATCACCAGATGCACCAAGTGATTCCTCTTCTTTTCTATTCCAAACTCCTTTTTTTAGATCCATGGGATCTTCTTTTTTTCCACTTCCAATTCTCTATCTCTGTCCCCTCCCTCCTCCCCCTTTTTCTTGTTACTTCATCTCATTTATCTCTTTGCTCTTTCAATGCTCCTTTCTCTTAAATGACGGTTAGAACAATCACATTGGTTTGATTTCCTTTGTCGTTTCCTAGTCCAATCATCATTCCTTCACATGCTAAATAGTCGTAATGGTTTGAATTCCCAACTATTAGTCATTATTTCCTTGTTCAATTCCCTATCTAATCACGATTTCCTCGCACAAATTTCGCTTTGATTCACCATGAAAAACCTTTGATTCACCATGAAAAACCTTGATAGACTTGGAATCACTGCAAGTCATGATATGTAGTATTGTGGTAGAGTCACAACATTATAACAATAGGGAAATTTAGTAGCAAAGATGAAGTTATGTCACTGTAATAACAACAATGTCAAAATAATGTAGCAACAAGGCGTTGTTGCAACAACAATGAAGTCATAGCACTACAATAACAATGGTGTTGCAACATTGTACTAACAAGGTGGTGTTGTACCAATGACAAAGTCATGGCACTATAACGTTAATGGTGCCACAACACACTAAGAGTAGGGCGACGCCACAAAAATGGTGAAGTCACAACACTTTAAGAGTAACAATGCCACATTAGTCTTATTTCATCCTCTAAGCTACTAACCAAAATCAATCATGTTGATTATTTTAGGCCAAATATGATCTGGATCATGTTATAAAGGGGTAGTGTCCCTTCATATATGTGATGGGTTTGCAGTTTTTTGTGTCCATTTTTTGCAATTTTTAACACATTGTTCTAGGACCCATGGTTTTCTAATTTCGATTAAGAAATTAATGTTGTAATCTAGACTAGCTCAATGGAATAGGATTCTGGATGCCATTGGATACTACATATTATATTGTAAATGGTGAAGTTAAAATAATTATAGTTAGAGGCGTGGCTCTAAACATTTGTTGGTTTTCCTAGTCAAGGGTTTCTAAGGTAAAATATATGAGTATTCTATGTGATTGATATAATTTAATTTTCTATTTAAAAATAAATATGTATGCATTAATTTATTATAAAGGTTTATATTTTACATTTGTGGCATGGTGAAATTTCCAATAGCCCGATCTAATAATTTTTTTTCATTCCAAGTATTATCTCCTCATCTTTGCATTATAAAATTGTATCATTTTTAAACTTTGCACCAAAATCCAAAACAAGTTATTCTAAAAGTGACATGATAGGCTTGTTGTCATCTCGCAACATAAATGGTTTGTGGAACTTCACACATTATGTATCAAACACTAAATAGATTCCCATACATGTTGGTAAATCTAACTTAAATAAGTTATATCTAATATGCATGATGATCATGTATTCAACATATTTGAGTGAATTGAAACTTCAGTTTTTCTGATGAAAGCATGCTTTCTAAAGACAAACCTAGTCTTTCTCTCCTATGTGAAATTGATAATTTTTTCAATATTGATCATGTTTGGCTTTATGCTTATATTAATTTTCCCCATACATGTTCTTGAACTTGACCAAGAACTTTATAGTTGTGGTTGATGAACTTTATTACATATCCATGTGTTGTAACAAAGTGGTTGTTGCCTTGAGAATGTAACCAAGCATAAGTAGTGGATTTCTAGGAAAAAAACAAAGGAAAATATCAAATGGTGAAGTTTCTACTGCATTATGCATTTTGACTTTATAGTTGTACTCCACTTGTAGGATCATAGTATCCCAAGTTTTTTTATGTCAATGATTGAAATTTTACAAAAGTTGAAAAATAATGTGATTTAATTATGCAGAATCATCCCAACTTATATTTTAGATTGTATAGTGCCCCCTTCAAACCACACATTAGTAAAATTGTTATTTCATTTCATTATAATTTTGGCACATAAATATTTTTTTCCCATGCTGGCACACAAAGATTTAGCTTAAGTGGCATTCATTTATTATGATGAATTATGTTAATAATATAAACACTTAGATTTTAGAGTTATAATTTTAATGTGGGTCATGCAGGTATATCATGATAACCATTGAGGACAAGGTTAAGGTTTAGTTTTAGTATAAAAGGAGCTTATTTCATATAGTCTTAAAAATCCAATGAGTGATGTTCATATTGTAAAAATCAACAAGGAACTCAACAAATTGAAACCTAATGAATTTGGTCATAATAGGGGATATGATGGAAAATTCAATGATGAAGGTTCAAAATGTTGGAGCTAGATATCAATATGTTGAGCTAGATAAGAATTCATTGACTAATTTCATCGTGCAAGTTTATCGAAAGAATATGATATTTTGCTTTGATTTTCTCATCATGTAATACTTTACCAAATGCTACGAAATAATGTATACTAGAAAAAGTATGCAAATTACACAAAGAACACAATTCTTGTTTTGTAAGTTTTACCTTCAATTTATGATGTTTTATCTCTAAATTTATCATGTGCAATACCTTTTCCAAGAATAAAAAATATGCACTGTAAAAATTTTATGATTTTCTTGCAATTGAGATAGACCACTGAAGACATTTGAATAAGCTTATCTTTATTGAAAAATGCACTTGAGACAAAGGAAAATAATTTTTAAATGCACTTACTTTCCAAATTTCAAGATTCACAATGTATATGAATTTCTCCACCACTTTCTATTGATGCTTCATAACAGTGATCTTCAAAATCTTTATATTTCTTTTCTGATGCCTCATTTTTTTTTGCAAGTTCTACGAATTTTTCTTTTAATCTTTTAATTTGTGTATATGCATTACCTTAACATTCTTTGAAAGTAAACCGTTTTCAATACGCTAGACAAAAGTTTGTACAATTTTTAAATACCAAAAAATACTCCAATTCTATTTTATAAGACAAACAAATGGTTTAAAACATAAATTATAACTCATTCCCTATTCATCAACGATTGACACCATTTTGTTTTGTCACGACAAGCTTAGGGTTTTAAAAATAATCCTTGGATTCAATATAATACTAACTAACCTTTTATTATTTTTTTTTTGAATTTTGGAGTATCTTTTTATACTTTGAAATATATATTTTTGAAGTAATATTATATATTATTTTGTGATTGAAATCTTTCGGTGAAAATCACATCAAAATAGATTTGGTCGACGCGTTTCGAACCAGCGAGTGTGGTTCATCAAACTTGAATATGAATCACACTTGCTAATTCAAAATTTGACAAAATCTGCTTAAACGTGATTTTCATCAAAACAATTTGTACACAATTTATGGATCACAAAAACCAAATTCCTAAAATAAAAAAATGCATTTTTAATTTATTGGACTTTGCTAACGTTCAAAGGTCACAATTTTTAAGTTATGGTGTACCTCTTGCCGGTCACAACAACAACGATGCTTCCAAATTCAATGTTATATCGTATCTAAATTTCGAAACCCTCTGCACACTATCACATATTCAATTACACATCTCAACTTTGTAGCGACAACTCTAGTAGCAACGTCCCGAAATAATTAATAATACAATTATCTCGTCTGCGATTTCACTCTAAAATATCTTTATGTTTCTTTGTGTCTGTTAATAAGGCATCATCAACGGATGATTAGAACACAACAGTGCTGAGATCTTTTCGAGATCAAGATCAAGGGTGCGGTGACTGTTGAGCAGTCGATAGGCAACTTCGACATGGACTAGGCAACCCACAAGCTACAATGGTTACGTGTTGCAATGTTTACAGAGTTCATACGGTTTAGGACACAACGGTTTAGAGTCGTTGATTGGGCTATTTTTTAGTTTTTATTTTTTGTTTATTATTTTTTATTTATTTATTTAATTTTTTTTTTCTTCAGTGATGGATTTTTTTTTTTTTAATTTTTAATTTTCAGTGAAAATCATAATGGAATTTTTGTATTTAGTGTGGTTCATTGTCAGAATTAAGATGGAAAGTTTGATCTAGGTAAGAGAATAAATATTTAAATAATGTTCAAGAATATAATAATGATAAATAATGAGTTAAAATAATTATAAAGAATGAAAATAAAAATAAAACTAATAAAATTATAATGACTAAATTAAGTTAAACATAACACTGCATGATATAAGGTCAAAAAATATAATAAATAAATATTAATTTTTTTCCAAGGCGAAAAGCGAACCTTTTATTAAGAATATATAAAAAGTTACAAAGGACATGCAGAAAAACATTCGGTAGGTAAGAGAACCTCCATAATATCCCACTAAATCAGTGCAATAACAAACAATTTTAGTGGAGCCACTGCCATGACAGTTCAGTTACAAATACCCAAGTATACCAGGCCTCTCCAAGAAAAGAGAAAACAACCCGCCAGAAAACAAAATCGTCCAGTATGCAAAAAAGGCAGTAAACATTTCATCAAAAGTGTTTAAACTTTTTACCATCCGTGCACCAAAAATAAAACGCCCCATAGAGAGGCCACTAGATATACATATTTTTTACGAAAAATAAACATTATAATAATTCCCGTAGAAAAAGACCTGTAGGTAACCTATATAGATACCAATATCATATAGCATCCAAAAAACATATGCAAAAACAAAAACAGAAACCCGAAACCGAGAGTGAGGTAGATTTATATAGAAAAAGGTCTAGTATCTGACACACAGACTCTGTCACCTTCAAAATCCACTATGCGCTAGCAATCCATATCTTGTTGTAGGCCCTCCTTAGAAAGGAGATCGACCGCTGAGTTCTGTTCCTTGTAGATATGGCACACATATATACAACTTGAGTGGGCCTAAGGGTTAAGAGCATGTGTTTCCTCCTAAGAGGTCACAGGTTCAAAACCAGAGGGGGGTAGAGTATGTATGCCTTTGTAGACTTAACAGTCAAATTTCTGCGCAGAGGTGCATCCCTTGTCCCACAAACAAGGGGGTCTCATACAACAATTTGGTGTCTGGCTTGGTTGCGACCTTAAAATTGGATTATTATTATTATTATAAAATCAAATGACATATTTAAACGTAGAATTTCTTCAATGATAGGAGTCAAAACAAAATTCATACATCTCTAAGTATTGTTGAACCAATTTATAACATTCTTGGAGTCCCAAAAAATTTGAGCATTAACGATTCCCAAATCAATGAGCCAACAGAGAAGAAATTTTAAAGAGAGTAGTTCAAAAACGTTGTTTGTGTGAGTGCCTATGCCCACAAATGCTTTTAAAGTTCTTTTTTCATCTAAATGGATCACCAAGCCAGTACCACATCGATTTTTATCATCTGAGGCACTATCAAAATATGCTCATGGAATATCCTTATTGGTATATTCATTGGTGATAGTTCTGATAGCCTTGGAGATGTCTTTTTTTGGAAGAAGGTCCAGAATGGAAGCACATTTAGTCATAATGGATAATGGGGAAGGGACCAGATCCTTGAAGATACCTCTGTTCCTTGCGAGCCAAAGACCCGAAGTGATGATTAAAGGGATATTATTTTTGTTGATATTTGGAGTCTCATGCCACCAAGAGAGCCAAGCAACTTCAATAGAAGGTCCATGCCAGGAATTATGGATGCCTAAAAGGGAGAGGGTGGCCTCCCAAACTTTTAAGGAAAAACCGCATGATAGGAAAATATGATTAATGGACTCCTCCGAGGCCTTGCACAAGATACACCATCCAAACCCCTATTTATTCCTTTTCCTTAAGTTATCTCAAGTAGGAGATTTGTTCTTGAGCACGCACCAAAAAAGGAGTTTAGCTTTTGCCGAACTAGTCAACTTCCATAGTAATTTATGCTTCCACTCCTGTTGCTCTTTGTACTTCTAGTTCATCAAGAAGTTATAGCCATATTTAGGAGAATATTTCCTAATCGATGCATGTACCCAGCGAAGAGAGTCTGACCTGTCATAAATCCTAACATTGGATCTTCTCAACTCCTGGGTATAAGTTCTCCATTCTATACCCCAATGAGGCTCTAGGTGCAAATCATCTTCCGACTTCCAGCCCTAAGTCCAAAAAGAATTTGTCTCAGGTTTTGCAATCTATGATATGTAATGATACCCAATTGAGTGAAGGTGGTCCAAAATCCCCCCACAAAGAACAAAGTGTTGATTGTAACCCACCCACAGTCCCTACCTAAGACAAGCTTCTCCCCATTTCCAACTTTCCACGCCAGACCATCTTCGACCAGTTTAAAGGAGAGTATGGTGGCTTTCCAAATCACAGAAACATTTGAGAAATATTTTCTAGGGTTTCAAATCCATTCCTCTAAAGGAGTAGGATCAATATATTTACATTTAACCACCAAAGTCCATAGGTTATCTTCAGTACTAATCCTCCAACTAGATTTTGCTGCTAAAGACATAGAAAGTTTTTGAAGCTCCTTGATCCCCCACCCTCCCCTCTCCTTCGGCATAACAATTTTGTCCCATGTTACCCATGGAATTACATGCTCCTCCTTTGATCCAACCCATAGGAAACGACTACAAATTTTCCTGACTTCCGTTAAAATACCTTTGGGACCCAGGTAAGAGAAATCCAGTAGACTGGGATGACCAAAAGCACTGATTTGATGAGAACCAGTATACCAACCCTAGAAAACCATCTGAAACTCCATAAACTAATTCATTTCTCAATCTTTTCCCACAACCAAGTCCAATCCAACTTTTTATAGGAGTCAGGTTTTAAGAAGAAACCTAGGTATTTTAAGTTTCCCCCCATAGGAGTCACTTTAAAAGGAAGGGAGGCCACCAGTCTATCAAGATCCCCCTCTGAAAGACCATCATAAAAATGGAGTATTTTTGTGCATTTATACTCATTCCTGTAGCCTTGAGAAATAGATCCAAGGCACATTTAAATTGGTGAACTTCATCCCTAGAACCATTGGTGAACAAAAGAGTTTCATCCACAAATAGTAAGTGGGATATGAACAAATTGGTCACAACTTCAATACCTTTTATATCACCATTTCTCTTAGACTAGTGCAGGGTCTGGCTAAGCCCTTCCGCTGCTAATAAGAAAAGGAGAGGAGACAAAGGGTATCCTTGTATTAGCCCTCTCTAACTGTGGAAAAAAGGAGAAGCAATCCCATTTATTAGAAAAATAAAGGACACATTTTTTATACACCCAATAATCCAATTTATAAAACCATTGCAAAAGCCCAAATTGGTCATCAAAATGCGTAGGTATAGCCAACTAGATCCATTTTCACAGTCAATCCTTTCTTTTTTGATTTTTTCATACTGTGCATTATTTCTCGGGCCACCCCAAAAGCTTCATGAATTTGTTTTCCATCCAAAAAACGAAACCATTCTTTAGAGATATTGCATGATAGGATAGGCTTCAGACGAATAACAATAATCTTGGCAATAATTTTGTAAATACAGTTGTAGAGGTAAATAGGTATGAATTCACCAAAAGAGATAAGCGCATTCGATTTTGGTATTAAGGCGAGAAAAGTAGAGTTGAAAGGTTCATGAATGCCCCCCTTGTTCATTGATTCCTCCACCACCCCCACAAATTCATCCCCAGTTAGGTAAAAAAAGTGTTGGTAGAACTCTACTGTCCAGCCATCCAGACTAGGGCTATTATCTTTTTTTGCATAGAATTTAAAACACTTTCTAGTTCGGTTTTTGGAACTTGAGACATAACATCTCATTTTCTTCCTCCTTAGCATATCTGGGAAAGTGTTGGGCCACCCGAATGACTTCGGCAATAGAGGCCCCGTCTGGAGCCTTAAAGATATTTTTAAAGTGATATCTTCCAAATAATCCCATCTCTCTAAATTATTTTTCCATTCTTCCGCCCGACCTTCTCATTTCCCAAATGGCATTTGAAAGCTTCCTCCCCTTTACATAATTCTGGATTTTTTTTGTGTTTTCATCCCATGCCTTAAGCCATATCACACAAATTTTTTGTCTCCACTGTCCTTCAATTTCAATTAAGAAATTTCTCCTTTTTGTCTCCAGACCTCTTATCCGTTCCCTCTTCTCCTCAGATTCATAGTTGTCAGCTTCTGGAATTTCCTTTTCTTCCAAAGCCTCCTCAATGCTCTTCAATTCAGAATCATCACTCAACATTTTCTCTTTCGCCCATTTGATAGTTTTAGATTTCAGAGATTTGAGATTAGCCATAAAAGCCTGAGCATGTGAAAGGCTTTGAGACCCATCCATCGGAACCCAAGATTCTTTTACCAGGACATTGAAACTTGGATCTTTTATCCACCCCAGATTGAATTTGAAAGGCGACCCTGGCTTTTTATTAGGGCCAGAGAGCTCCAAAAGGATAGTAAAATGGTCATATTCCCCCCCAGTTCCCACCCATTTCCTACAACCAATGGTGAGGTTGAGAAAGTCATATTTGACTAGAAAACGATCCAATATTTTAGCCACTATGGCTTCACCAACCCTCCTATTCCTCCAAGTAGGACCAACTTTATAAGGTTTATGTCGATGAGGCCACTACCTATAATTTTGTTTTGAAAAAGATCAACAAGACGACCTGCTTGGGCCTAGGCCTCCATGCTTCAGACATTCCGAGGGAGAAACTTAGATCTCCACCCACCACCAGATTCCAGCCTTCATAAAATATTTTGTAAATAAGTTATTCCAGAACCAAACTCTCTCTAGAGTAGGGCCATATATGTTTATTAGGGTGAAAGAGGAACAAAGCTCAATGGAGTAAACCTCAACTCCTAAAACCGAATCAGAGCTCCAGGAGTTAGTTAAATGAAATACACTGTCAAGAAGACCTATGGCCAGACCACCAGATCTTCCTCTTGCATCCATTGTCACCACAAACCAACCAAACAATAATTTCCCAAGGGAAGCCGAGACAAGGATTCCCAAACCCATAATTTATTGGAGAAAAATGACATCATGGTTATATGGATTAAGAAGAGATTTTAGGGCTAGTTTTTATGGTTACTAGCAAACTATCTACAGTTATAGGAAAAAAAAATCATTTAGAAACAACAACTGAGGTTTGCACTGATCTAATCGCCCCTTCTAAAGATAGCTTCTTTCCATCTACAATGTCTATTTTGGCTTTCAATTGAGCCTTATACAAATCAATTTTCCTACCCTTGGATATTCTACACGTCATATGATCCGACAGGATGCCCAACCCCCTATAGGCTAATCAGGCATATATCGTTTCTCCCTACGCCGAAGGTTATAAGGATTTTTTTCAATAAAAAAAAAAATGGATGGAAGTAATAATGTTTTCTATGGCTATGAGAGGTTTGAAATACATGAAGACTCTAATAAAAGAGGTTTGGAGTGACCATGCTTTGGTAAAACATTTAAAAAAGAGGCAAGAGAATAATGTAAAGAGGAGGGAGAGCTAGGGATAGTACCAGCTTGATTGTTTTCATTCTCTATCGATCTAGGGGCTATCTGTGAGGGAGCAAGCTCAGCTGCATGCTCTGCCTGCGTGAGTTCCTCCTTATTTGAATCTTGATGCATATCCTGTGGTGCCTCCTCAGAAGTATCATGATTTATTACCCCCTCTGGCACCTCTTGACCCCCACCAGCTGCTCTTCCACCCCTTCCATATGAACCGACACGTCATCATCTAGATTTTCCCTTGCCTCCTTCCTCGGCATATCCCACAACCTTCGCCTTCTTCTGAACACCAAATGACAATCCTTAGCGAGGTGCCCCTGTTCGTGGAACAGTGACACCAGAAAGGGAGGTGTTCGTAGTCAATCATTTGAAAAAAAGGATTTATCAGCCTAATCTATATATATATATATATATAGCCAAAATCATAATGGAAAAATGGAACATCTCCCAAAACTTAGCGAAGATGACAACAAGGTTGATGATCAAAGGTCCGCTCAAATTAACTCTGTGCAGTGGTTGAATAACGAAAAAATGAACAACTCTGATATTAATATTACAAACAAAATTCGTATATACCACATAATACTAAAAAAAAATGAAATATATAAATATCCATAATAAAATAATAAATATATATAAATGTTTAAATAAAAAAATGATCAAATTATTACCAATAAAAATCTGCTTATATATTTAAGTAGATAACCCTTTATGAATGGTCATGTCCATATCACTTTATATATATATATTATAACAATGACATAACCATGCACTTTTATCTCTCGAAAAGACATATCTACTTCCAGGAAGGAACCCAGCTAATTCCCAACTACCTGAAAAATATCTTCAGTCCATAAGAACGAGGGGAAAAATGACAGTCTGACCCATACTGAGAAATCCTCCAGCCTTTCCCTCTGTGCATCAAACAAAGGAGACCATCTCTTAAATAAAATGGGCAAAGAGCTGAATCCCCAATTGTGACTTAAAGCCCATTCCACTGATTCCCTATATGAGAAATGAATTGTGAACCAACCATTTTCAAAAGTTGTGACCTCTACTTTGTTCCCTAGCATCTCCCCCCATGAATATTTTATCCATTCTAAGATGTACTGAGAAATTTTTTCCCCTAGATTTTCCCACTAAATCATGTTCTGTTGCTTCCATCGCTTCATCGACCTGAAGATCCATTTCCAACACCAAATTATAGCTACTGGATTTCTTCTTATATGTTTTGAATTTATTCCTCTTTTTTCTTGTTTGATTTCAATTTCCTTCCAGTCTGCTACTGAATTTAAGTCCTTGCTCCTAATGCTCTACTTCCTCTCCTAATAACCCCACCTGCTCCTCATCCTCCTTTTCAGGAGCTACTTGAACTTTATAAACCTACACCCATTCCACATAACTGCCCATTGCATTTTGTAAAGTAGTCCTCTCCATGAACGAAATGTTTTTGCCAAAAAAATCGTTACCCTGGCCATGGGGAAAGGTGACATCTGAAACCCCCTTGAGCACAACCACTGGATGATTTGACACCACTTGTCCACAAAAGCCCATACCGCCTACGACCCCTTCCAGACCACCACAATAGTGTGGAATAACATCCCTAGATAGTAGAGGGCTTCCATCCCTTGACTTAGCCCCAAACAATCTCCAAGGAAGCCCCAATACCAATTCATTTGACCTCTGGTTGCTAACCATGCATGCCTTCAAACCTTTGCTCCTCCTAAGGCATCTATGTAAAAAAATGTTGTATAATCCCTGGACAAATATACAGGTGAAGGAGTGCGAGGAGTAGAGTCATAACTTACAATTTTTTTCAGAGAAACTGACATCCGCCTAGAGCTCTCCAACGATTGTTGTGCCAAAAACTGCGAGTCTGCTGGAGTCAATCGAGACCCCTGTTAAATCTTCCCGGGGTTCCATTGTCGATGTACAAAAACCGCTTTTCGGAAAAACTGCAGGACACATTACTCCTGCCATGACAACTGGAAACTAAGCTAGAGCCTTCACCTTTGTCAAGTTTTGCTCCACAAGCTCCAAACCCCAAACAATTAGGATATCCTCAGCTGTTGGTTCAAGTCAACGAACTCTGTTGGCTTTGCCATACCTATACCTCCCGGTCTGAAAACCTTGAGCGTGATGTGGATAATACTCTATTATTTGGATTTAGTCCGCAACAGTGACAATAACAACTCCGATAATGCGAAACCGAGAGGGAATATTTTGAGGCAATAAGAAAATAAACAATGATACAACAATGGTGAATAACAAGCACCCTCCTCCGTTTTACCTCGTTCACTTCCATACACACATGCGTGCACACACACAAATATATATATATATATATATATGAAAAGCCAAGAACAATAAAAATATTTTTTATATTTTTATAAAACTTTGTTTTGACATTTTTTTTAAAATTTATTTAATAACTTATATGTGTGTGTGTTTTCCCAATAATATATATGCATTTTTTACTAATATATATATATATATATCCAAAAGCCTAATGGCAAAATGGAACATCTCCCAAAACTTAGCGAAGATGATAACAAGGTTGATAATTAAAGGTCCACTCAAATTAACTCTGTGCAATGATTGAATAACGAAAAAATAAACAACTCTAATATTAATATTACAAACAAAATTTATATATACCACATAATACTAAAAAAAAATGAAATATATAAATATCCATAATAAAATAATAAATATATATAAATGTTTAAATAAAAAAAATGATCAAATTATTACCAATAAAAATCTGATTATATATTTACGTACATAACCCTTTATGAATGGTCATGTCCATATCACTTTTTATATATATATTATAACAATCACATAACCATGCACTTTTATATATGTATATATCACATGACCATGGGCTGCTCCAAGGTAGTTATCACCTTAAGCATGCAACTAATAATAAGTAGTTGATGTCCACGCAAAAATAAAAGGCATATCAAATGCTAAAGTAACTATCACATTATGCACTATGAGATTATACATGTGCTTAATTGTAAGATGTTAATATTTTAAGTTTTTAGACCTAGAAAATTGAGAATTAGCAATAGCTGAAGAGTGGTGTGATCTATTACGTTTAAGCATCCCAAAAACTTATATATTACACTTTGTGGTGCCCACTAAAGAGTAAAATTGTTATTTTCATTCCATTATAATTTTTATATGCAAAGATTTAGAGTAGGTTTTTAACAAGATGTCTTATTTTAATAATTAAAACTATTGATATTGGAAATAAAATTTTGACGTGTAAAATGAAATTTATTGAGCTGAGAGGCGCATTATACAATCTAGTATGACCTTGATGTGTAAGTATGTCAAGTTCTCAAAAAATAATAGATCTTAAATTATATATATCTTGATATATATATATATATATTATAAATGGGTTAAGATTAATTATTAAAATATAACTATGTATTATTTATATGAATGGATAATAAATTATCTAACCCCTTTATTAGTTGTTTTATCTGAATTTGACTGGATCATAAATTTAAATTTAACAATTTTTTTTACCACATTAAATTTCCAAATTAGGTAAAATTTTAAACATCTTTACTCTTTAGTAAGGCCAATACCATTTCTTAAATCAAGGAAAAAAAGTTAATTCAACACAAACAATCAAAATCATGCTCCAAAATCTTTTAACATTTCTTTTAATGAAATATTTGTAAAATGAATCCATATTCTATGAATATATTAAAATATTTAAAGACACAAATATTTCCACATCAAAATTGTAATATTTGAAAACATTATTTTGATGCAATTTTTATATAAAGTTTGTATTATTCTATGAAAAAAACATCATTAAAATTAAAATTAATATTGATATTAAAATAATAATATTAAATATAATATTGGTATTAAAATATTAATATTATTAAATTTAACAACTTTGGATTAATACAATATTAAATTTAATATAATATTCAATGTGTTATATTATATTAATAGATCATGATATGTATTAATTCTAGATATATATGGAGGGAAGAATAAAGACATGGAGTGATAGAGGTGGAGAGATAGAGGGAGTGAAAAGGGAGAGAACAAGTTAAAATAAAGGAGAGGGGAGAGGAGAAATGAAGAGAGAGAGGGGGAGAGAGGAGTCAGAGGGGGAGAAAAGGGTAAGAGAGAGAGGGAGATACAAAGATGGAGTGGGTGTGAGGTGGAGAGAGAGGGAGGGAGATAGTGACAAGGTTGGAGAGCAACGAGAGAGTGAGAGAGAGAGATGGGGGGAAGAGAAGGAGGTAGTAGAGAAAGGGAGAGAGGAGAAGGACCAGAGAGAGGACTTGCAATAGAGGAGGAGAGCGAGGAAGAGAGAGAGGGAGTTAGAGGGTGAGAGAGGCAGTGAAGAAGAAACATAGAGAGAGAAAAGTGGAGAGAGAGAGAGAGGCTGCCAAGAGAGAGATGAAGAAAGAGTGTGTATGTTTTTGGGTGAGATAGAAAGACACAGAAGGAGTGATGGAGGGAAGGGGAGAGAGGGAGGGAGATAGTGACAAAGTTGAGTGAAGATAAAGGGGGGAGGACAAAGGGAGGTGGGAGAGAAAGGAAGAGAGAGGAAGGAAGAGAGACAAGACATGAGAGAGAGAAGGTGAGAGGGAAGGAGACAAACATGGATTTGGAGGCGGAAAGAGAGGGAGGTAAGAATAAATACATAGAGAGAGAAAGGTGGAGATAGAGAGAGAGGGTGTGATAAGGGAGAGAGAGAGAGAGAGGAAGAGAGGAGAGCAGGAGGAAGAGAGATAAAATGAGGAGAGAGGGGGAGAAGGGGAAGAGAGAGGGAGATGGATGGAGAGATAGATAACTATGGAGAAAGAGTGTGTATGTTTCGAGGGTGATATTGAGAGACAAAGGAGAGGCAGAGGGGGATAGAGATATAAATGGGAGGCGAAGAGAGGGAAGGAGCGAGATATAGAAAGAGGGAGGGAGGGAGGAAGAGATAGATAGATATGGAGAGAGATAGCGTGTATTTTGGGGGGGGGATGAGATAGAGAGATAAGGAATGAGAGATGGAGGGGGGACAGAGGGAAGAATATTTCTTTCACTAGATGCATCGATTTCAGTTTAGATGACGATTTCTAATCCTATTTGATTACTTGTACTATATGAATTGATTTGAGTATATATGTAATTATATTTGAATTCTTGCACTAGATCTGCATTGATTTCAGTGTAGACGTTGATTTCTAATCCCATTTGGTTGCTTGCTCTAGATGCATTGATTTTAGTGTAGATGGTGATTTATAATTCTATTTGATTGTTTGAATTAGATGCATTGATTTCAGTCTAGATGTTGATTTTTAATTATATTTGATTACTTGCACTATTTGCATTGATTTCAATGTAGATGTTGATTTATAATCTAATTTGATTGCTTGAATTGGATGCATAGATTTCAATGTAGATGTTGTTTTATAATCTTATTTGATTGCTTGCATTAGATGGATTAGATGTTGTTAACCTTGAGGCTGTAAATTATTAAAAATATTTTTCTAGATTAGATTATTAAATATATTTCAGTGTAGATGATGATTTCTAATCCTATTTGATTGCTTGCACTAGATACATTGATTTCAGTGTAGATGTCGATTTCTAATCATATTTTATTGCTTACACTAGATGCATTGATTTCAGTTTAGATCTTGATTTATAATCCTATTTGATTGCTTGCATTAGATGAATTGATGTCAGTGTAGACTTTGATTTCTAATCTCATTTGATTGCTTGCATTAGATGCATTAATTTTAGTGTAGATGTTATTTTCTAATCGTATTTGATTTCTTGAATTAGATGCATTAGATATTGTTAATCTCGAGGCTATAAATTATTAAAAATAATAATTTTCAAGCTAAGTAATATAGACTATTAAGAATTAATTAGTTGTAAAAAGTTGTGAGACCTAGAATTAAAATATATTGCATACAACAATGTATTCAAAACATTTATAAGAGGAAAAGATATATTTATAAACATTTAAAACAAATCAAAATATTCTTGAAGGAGATGTGATAATTGTTTGGAGAAACAAATAATGTAAATATTTTATAAATTTGGCCACCCATTAAAAAAAATTCAAAATTTCATTATTTCTTCACTTTGCAAAATAGACTATAGATAAAAAAAATCATCAAAATATTCTTGAAGGAAATATATTATTTCAAACATTATCAAAGAAACAAATTATTTCAAGAGTAATATTGATGCAATAAATTATTAAAACTACCCTTCAAGATATATTTAGTAATACCTGAAGGGACACTATTAAGAAATAATTTGTTCCCAGAAGTTGTGATACCTAAAATTAAATGAAATAGATATGCAGCATTAATCCACTTGCAAACTATTGACAAGATTGTCTCCCTTCTTCATTACTAACTAATTACTAATAGACAATTACATACACATTTAAAAATATAACTCAATAATTATAACATTCACAAAGATTATCATCCAAATCCAAACGCATAAACACACAAACCGCTCAAAGCATCCAAAAACGACGTACAAAACATTCAAGGAAAGCAACACAAACTAAATTAAAGATGAGAATTAAATGCTCATGCCAAGCAAAGAAAAAATAATGTGAATTTTGAAGTTGAATCTCAAACATATACATAATAATGATAATCTAAAAATGTGACATTGTTGCCCTCAACTGGAACAACCTTAGATCCATCTAACACCAGATCTATTATGTGCCAAGAGGGACTAGATCCCTGGAGATGCAAACCTTTCCTCAATTTCTACGCTCCAAAAATAAGGCTTGCACCTCTAGAGATTTGATCCCTCTCCGGCGCATGATATATCCGGTGTTAGATGGATCTAAGCTGGTGCATTCAAGGAGTTCAAGGTTCAAAATTTTGAAACTAGAGATCAATATGTAAAGCTATATGAGAATACACCGATTAATTTCTTCCGGCAATTTTTTCCAAAGATGTATGATATTTTTACCTCCATTTTTTTCTCATTTAATACTTTATCTATATTATGAAATAATATATACCAAAACAATTATGTAAATTAGATAAACAACATCGTTTTTTTTATAGGTTTTGTTTTAGGTTTAGCCTATGGGGCGTACAATAGATGGTGATGAGGTGTATTGTTAAGGCACTCCGTGATGTGAAGGTTCTTGGTTCGAAATTGTGGTCAATAATCAGTCATGTTAGGGGCTCGTGTGGCCCAAGGCGGGTGTGATCCATAGGTGATTTTGACAGTTTAGATGCCCCTGAGCTATAATTTCCCAAGCCAAAAATTAAGCATGTAGTCATCTCAAAACTCACATAACTTAGCAAACAAAAATCATTTTACTTTAAATTTATGATATTTTTAACTCTTTGTTTATTATATATAATATCTTCCTTAATTTTATGTTTATCATGTGTAATATCTTCCTTAAAATTGAAAAATGCATACAATTTATGTTTTTCTTATTATTAAATGAACTTAAAACATATGAATACGCTTATCTTTATTGACCATGCATACATGGCAAAAGATAAGGATTTTTAAAAGCATATGTTTTTCAAATTTCAAAGATTCACAACCACCTAAGGCAAAATGGATGGATTCGTAACTTTTTAAAAAGGAATTGTAATTATTATGGAAGTGTAATAAAAATAAAATTCAAAATTAATATGTTGAAAATCAAAATGAGCATGTTTAAAGGAGCTATGATCACTGTGGAAAGCTAAGAAACTAGGTTCGTTGATATAGGGCCACGTGTCCCGAATTAGATGAATCCGACACGACATGTACAAATTTGAATCCGAAATCTCGGATTCGATCATGTCCGTATAGGACACGTCGAATCCCGACCATATCCTGTACGCACACGATCAAATCCGATCTTGCCGGATTCGACCAGTGTGAAAGTGCGTCCGATGAGTTATAAAAAAGGGTTTTTTCTCATTTTTTCTCACCAAAGTTTGTGTGTGAGTTGAGCATAGAGCAAGGATTAGCAGGGAGCAAGGATTAGCAAGGAGCAAGGGAGTGTTTTCAAGAAGATTTGAGCAACCTGTAAGTGCACTCTCTCTCTATGTCTTTGCATTTGGTTTGCTGTTAGTGTTTGCATGTGCATATGTTTTACATATTTGGTCATTTTTGTTTATTTTTTACAATATTCATGGCTCAATCAAGGGAAACAAGGCAGGGGCAAAGAAAGGGGAAGAATGTCCCCATTGGAAATGCCCCTCCTGTCCCTATTTCATTAGGGTCTACAAGTATTCCATCTATTGGAAGTGGGGTTGCAACGACAACTTCAAATGTTAAGGGAAAACAAAATCAAGACCCCAAATACCCATTGTGGAAATATGTGACAAGGGAGGCAGGGCCAAGCAACAAGGCGAAGGGAGGAGGCAATGTTGCATGGAAATGCAATTTTTTCCACAACCATTTCATGAGCACATATTACTGTGTGAAAGCTCATTTTCTGGCTTTGCCAAGTTCATGGTGTCATCCTTGAAGGATCCATTTTTCTTGAAATCAGTGGATGCACTTGGAAAGTACAAGGATGCACAATACATAGGTGAGTTATTTATTAAAATTATTGAATATGTAGGTGTCGATTCTTGTGTGAAAATAATTACAAATAATGCACCTGTTTGCAAGGTTGCTGGCATGATTGTGGAAGAAAAATATCCACAAATATTTTGGACACCTTGCATTGTCCATTCATTGAACTTAGCACTAAAATCTGTTGCCTCTAATATGCTTTGGATTGGAAGAATTATTGAGGATGCACAACATATCCGCAAATTTGTACAAAACCATACAAATTCCCTCACTATCTATAAGGAGTACACCAATCTATCATTCTTGAAGATTGCAGATACACGGTTTGCCTCTTCATTCATCATGTTGAAGAGGTTGAGGGAGGTCAAGACCACTCTTGGGGCCATGGTTATTTCAGAGTTTTTGTCTTTTTGGAGAAATATGGATCAACCAGCCTAAAAGAAAGTGAAGGACACAATGTTGGATGATGTTTGGTGGGAGAAGGTAGATCTACTTATTCAGATCATGGACTCTATCATTTCCTTGCTTCGATTTGCAGATATAGACCAACCCATCCTAGGAGAGGTTTATGAGGGATGAGATTCCATGATTGAGTTTGTGAGGATATTCTTGTCAACACATGGGACAAGAAGTGCACACCTTTACATTGTTTGGCTCACTCCTTGAACCCAAAATATTACATCCATGAGTGCTTGAATGATGGACCTTCCCGCAGATTCCTTCCTCACATGGATGGTGAAATCTCATAGGGGAGGAAAGATGCATTCAGGAGGATTTTTCAGGATAGGGCATACCTTGATGAGGTGGAGGATGCCTTTGCATAATTTTCCACTGGCATTGGGCGATTTGTAGGCTATGATGTGATTCGAGATAGGGGGGCTAAGAAGCCCTATTCTTGGTGGGCAACTCATGGGGCAACAAACCCTCCTCTACATCAGTTAGCCATGAGGCTCCTCTCTCGGGTGACTTCATCCTCTTGCTGCGAGCGGAATTGGAGCACATATGGGAATTTGTATAGTGTGAAGAAGATCAAGCTTGAGCAGTCCAGGGCAAAGACAATGGTGTATGTGCACACCAACCTTCGTCTCATCTACAGGCAAAGGGAGGATTGGTTGAAGGGAAAGACAAAGATGTGGTATGTCTTTCTTGATGATATGGCTTTGGACATCAGTGTTGAGTGGGCATTGGCCAACTTGGATCTCAATGAGTCAGTGCTAGAGCCTGTCACATTTGATGATGGTGATACAATAGAGGGGTCATCCTCCACACCAACAGATGCAGAGCATTGGATATAGAGGAGGAGGATGTAGCAGAGGAGAGCAGTGGTGAGAATGATGATCATGATGAGGATAGTGATGCTGATTATGATGACGAGGATTGATGACTCATGAGTCATGAGCTACCTACTGCGGAACTGCATTGAGGCTTGTAGTCTTTTAAACTTGTAGTTGTTTTGATTTTCTATTTCTATTTGCCATTGGCAGTGTACTACCTACATCCTAGAGGCTTGTACTTATGTAACACATTTTGATTTTGATGACTTAATGAGAAAACTATAGTATATTGTCTTTCTCCTATTGGATCATTGATGAATATGTCTATTACTTTGTAATATGTATGATTGTATGATGTATAAATGTATCAATATATCATGTATCTTATTATTAAATCTTTGTAAAACTTACATCTAGATGAAGATCTATGTTTGAATCAATGAATTTGTATGAATTTATGTAAGAAATATCTAATTTTTAATATATATATAATGTGTCCGGACGTGTCCTGTTCTGGGGGGTCACCGTGTCTGAATACGACACTCGAATCTGCGTGTCCATCGTGTCCCGTGTCCCCGTGTCAAGTGACTTAGGTGGAAAGTCTATTGAAAATCAAAGTGAACATTTTCAAAAAGAGTTTGAACCATTATGAAAAGTCTAATAAAAAAGAAACCATTGTTTTGTAGTTTTGAGTACACGTGTGATTTGAAAAATTAAAACAAATTCAAAAAATATGATGACATATTACTTCCTCTCTTTTTGTTTGCAACCTAGGTTATTTTTGCTGCTAATAACATCATAAAAAAGGTATGTCTCATCACATGGCTTGTGATGTTTCTTTCTTGATTCTTGACAAAAAAAAAATATTGTGAAAATTCATGTCATAAATAATTCTAATTATTTATTAGATGTGATTAGAATCGATGATATTATAGTTGAAAATGATTAGCTTATTAATGTTTATCATGTTTTAAGTGGTAGTGTAAGTATTGTTTGTTTCATGCACTAAACTAGTCAAATAAGAAAAAAAATTGGATTTGGGCCTCACAGGTTAGCAATTAAAAATCTAAATTATTCTTTTTTTAGCTACGGATATAGCTTTGTCTAACACGAATTCAGATTATACAAGTATATGGGCACTAGGGTGTGACAATATGTGAGCCACAAAGCCTATAAAACAAGGGCTTGAGCTAGAGGGATCATATACTTCTGCACCCTAATGCTTTATGGATGTCATAACACTTAACTTTCATTAGTGGTTTTTAAAGAGTTTAGTATATTGAACAGTGTTCAAGAGCCAATGACTTACTCTCAAACTTAGAAGCTTCATTCTTATCCTATTTTGCTACATTGGTACTTTCTATATAAGCTCATCGCATTGGGGAAGGAGAGCACCCTTTGGAATTGGTAGGGTGGTCAATCGACATACTACCTAAAGATTAATAAAATAGATGCAAGTCGAATTCAATCTCACATTTCAAATCTCAAAAGGTCAAGAAGCATTCTGTGGTTGTTCTTGTACAGTCTAATTATGTATCAAAAAATGTTGTACTAATTAAATGTGGAAATATTGTTGTGTTTTATAGTTAAAAGTTCATGTTATACACACACATATCTTTCAAGTGGTTATTGTACTTCATTTCATTTGGGAAAGTTTATACATGAAACTCTTTTAATTAATCATTTATGGGATCTGATTTTATTGTAGTATGGTGGATTCTTCATAAAGATTGTATGGAATGAAAATAAATTGAATGGACCCATTCCTCATGTCTATAAATCATTGACATATTGCATTGATGGAATGGAAACGAGTTGAATAGATTCATTCCTAGGTCTTTAAATTATTGATATGTTGTGTTGAAAAAACAGAATTGAGCCAAATAGACTCTTTCCCAAGTCTATAAAGCTTTGTAAACCATAGCATATTGCTTGAGCATAATATATAAATTTGATTAGTTGCAAATGTTTATGATACTGTGTAATTGATTGACCAATTTGGTTTCTTTTGGACTTGGCATAGTATAGTTGTTAATTGACAACATTGCTTTTCAAAAAATTTATCACACAATGTGTTGTGTATAACAATATTATAACTAATTGGGCGTACAATGAATTCAATATTATATAAGAGTTAATTGGGAGTTAATACAATATATGATGTATAGTTTAATACTCATTTGGTCAATTCAAACCATTGATGATCCGGATCTTGGAGGGAGGCCCCCAAGATCTAAAAAGTTGAAATGGATGTGACAAGATCTACAAAATTAGAATGCCAAAAAAAAAAAAAAAGAACACACTGCAAATAAAAACTCAAAGAAACTTGTTTTATTAAAACAAAGAATAACTGTAAAAGCTACACTGTGGTGGACAATCTGCCATTTTACCAAGTGAGGCTTGTTATTATAGCCTTCTTTTGAGTTACAATACCATGGGTAGATACCATAGATGGATACCATGGGTCAATACCATGGGTAGATACCACTTACAATGTTAGGTCCCTATATTACTAATATAGTACCTTATTGTTGTTAGTGTAACCCCTTTATTGTTATTATTGTACCCTTGTAACCCCCATTCTGTTATTATTGTGCCCCTAAATTATGATTGTTAGGTCGGCTAGGATTACATTGTGGCCCACTAGGATTACATTATGGCCCCATGGACTCCTATATATAGAAAGGAGGTTTTGTAAATTGAATCATCCAAGAATTGTTCATTCATGTAATGTATTGGAGGTTGCCCCCTCGAAGTGGCTCATTTATAAGGTGTGAATATCTCTTTTCTTCTCTCTTTGGAGCTGGTTACACAACATTTGGTATCAGAGCTTTGGGATTCTAGGGTTTCGCTGCTCCAAACAGGTCATCGTGGCATTTTCGCTATAACTTTTTTTCTACGAAGCTTCAGAAGCTGAAATTTTTAGGGTGCGAAGCTGAAATCTTGAGGAAGGTTGTCTAAAATTTCAGATCTTGGTTCGCAATATTTGAGGAGATATCATCTGTGGAATTTAGGTATTGTTTCAGGCTCATAAACAGGTCATCAGGGCATTGGTTGCAATTTTTTTGTGTCAAGGTTGAGTCTAGGTCCATATGGTACGAAGCTGAAATCCTGAGGAAAATCTTCAAAAAATTTCAGAGCTTGGTTCGCAATATTTTTGGAGATATTATCTGTGGAAGGTAGTGTGTTTTCAGGCTCCCGAATTTCATCTCAAAGAGGTGATCGTGGGGAAATATTCATAACTCTCTCTCTGAGCATCGGATTGGAGTGCCGTAAAAAGTGGGCGCAAGCATACAGAGATTCAAAAGCTTGGGCTATCAATTTCAGAGACAAAGGACAAAACAGTTGACACGTGGCAAGTCGTACAAGTTCGCTCTACTAAACTAGTCCAGGACTAGGTCATTGTGGGAGATTGGACACAACTTTGTCTTGGAGAATCCAAATCGTGTCAGACCTCGTGGAATTTGAAAGAAGCTTCAGAGATCTACTACAGGGCTGAATTTCAGATATCGAAGATTTTCAACTATAGAGATAATTCAATTTCAATATCGAGCTCCCAAAAGCTAGTAAAAGGTGTGTATTTTTTTTTCCGAATTGCATAAGTCTTGTTTGAAGAATCAAGTTGAATTGATTCCAAGGGCATCTTGTAGAATAGATATCAATATTGGATTCTAAAATGGCCCCTAAAAAGAATTAAACACCCATTAAGCCTTCAGAAGGCTCTACTATGACTCATGAAGATGAAGAATTGCAACATGATCTATCAAAATTACAAGAGCAAGTGCAACAAATTTCACTCTCGCAAAGAGCAAAAGAAAATGAAATGGAAGTTTGGGTTATGTCCCTGTGAAGATGGATGGTTTGGTTAGAAAGGCAGTGTCAAGATGATGGCGGGAAGTAAATAGAAGGTTTGAAGAAAGGAAGCAAAATGGATGGTGTGCAAGCTAAGATGGATGGCGTGGAAGCTAAGATGAATGGCATGGAAGCTAAGATGGATGGCATGGAAGTGGGCATGGAAGCTAAGATGGATGACATGAAAGACAAGATAGAAAACATGAAGAATGATCTAAAAGCATACATGGAAGGCTTGATGACAAGCTTAAAACCAGAAATGATTCCTAATGGCGGAAATATAGGAGAAGAACCTCATGATGAGAACAAAATAAATGTTAATCTTGATTTCATAAAATCGAATGTTGGCGGGAAGAACCACCATATTCCAAAAATGGATATGAGGAAGTTTGATGGAAAGGATCCTGTAACATGGATACTACAGATGGAGCAATATTTTGATCTCCATAACGTGCAAAACACACAAAAGGCACGCATTGCAACTTTACATTTAGAACAAAATACATTTGTATGGTATCGATGGCTTTGCTCCCGTAAAAAAATTGTCACTTGGTCAATTTTTATGGAGGAAATGATAGCACATTATGAGGATGCAAAGAGCAACACCTTCTTTAGCCAATTGATAAATCTCAAACAAAAGGGTTTAGTGGGGCAGCACATTGAGGACTTCCAAAAATTGAGTATAAGGGTAACTGATATTTCAGAGGACCACAGGATTGATATCTTCTTAGGCAGTTTAAAGGATAACATTCAACATGAAGTTCGTGTTCTGGAACCTGATTCATTAGAGAAGGCATTCAGGTTGGCAAGAAAAGTTGAATGTAAAATTATGGCAACAAGGAAGTCTACTACTCAATTTTATAAAGAAGGAAGTGTGGCTACATCTAGATTTCCACAACCTACAAGGTTGACACCACAACAATTGGAAGAAAAAAGAGAAAAAGGGCTTTGCTACAGTTGTGATAGAAAATACACTAAAGGTCATAAGTGTGCTGAGAAGAAATTATTTTACATAGATTGTGAAGAGGAAGAAGAAAATGAACAAGAAGAGGATATACACCTAGAACCAGCCCTAGAAGAGGAAGAAATGAATCTGACCATATCATGTAATGCACTGGCAGGTATTACCACTCCTCAAACTCTCAAGATAGAAGGACAAATCAAGAAGAAAAAGGTAATAGTGTTGATTGATTCAGGTAGCACCCATAATTTTATTCATTGTAAGGTAGCCAAGGAATTAAATTGTTTCCTATACCCAGGACCAGAATGTCAAGTGATGGTTGCAAATGGAGGAACTATAAATTTCTCTGGAAAATGCCATAATATCAAGCTAACCATGGGGGAATATGTATTGATTAGTCCAATGCTTTCCATTCCTATGGGAGGTGCTGATGTTGTACTAGGAGTACAATGGTTACAATCTTTGGGGACGGTAGCTTTTAATTTTCAAGAACTTTTCTTGAATTTTTTTTCAGAAGGAAAGGAAGTCGAATTACGGGGTATTGAAGGGAAGCCAGGAAGGATAATAAGCTCTAATGTCATGACAAAGCCTCTAAAGAAAGAACAACGAGGCGTAATTGCACAATTATGCTCACTAGAAGTTCCGACATCAAAATCATCTATTTCTGCAGATCTCCAACAAGTCTTGGACAATCATTCCAAGGTGTTTGAAACTCCCAAAGGACTCCCACCTATTCGTGATCATGATCATGCTATTCATTTGATTCCAGCAAGTGTTCCTCCAAACATCAGGCCTTATAGATATCCTTACTTCCAAAAGAGCGAAATTGAACGTATGATTGCAGAAATGTTAGAGGCGGGTATAATTCAACCTAGTCAAAGTTCTTTCTCTGCTCCTGTGGTATTGGTACACAAGAAGGATGGATCATGGCGAATGTGTCCGGATTATAGGGAGCTCAATAAGCTCACCATTAAAGATAAATTTCCCATTCCAGTGATTGATGAATTATTGGATGAATTACATGGAGCAATTTATTTTACCAAGTTGGATCTTCATTCAGGATATCATCAAATTAGAATGAAGACTGAAGATATTCCAAAAACAGCATTTCGAACTCATGAGGGTCATTATGAATTTTTGGTCAAGCCTTTTGGCCTTACCAATGCACCTTCTACATTTCAAGGGTTGATGAATTCCATTTTCAAACCCTTCCTTAGAAAATTTGTGCTAGTATTTTTTGATGATATACGAATCTACAGCAGGTCTTGGAAGGATCATGTTGAACATGTTGACAGGGTGCTCAAACTATTGCAGGAGAAACAATTATATGAAAAAACATCCAAATGTTTCTTTGGAGTACAAGAGGTGGAATATCTGGGTCATATTGTATCTCACGAGGGTGTTAAAGTAGACCCTAATAAAATTAAAGCCATTAAGGAATGGAAAGTCCCCACAACCATAAAGAAGTTGCGAGGATTTCTCAGGTTAACAGGGTATTATCGCAAGTTTGTTAAGAATTATGGGAGAATAGCAGCACCTCTAACAACATTATTGAAGAAAGATGCATTTTCATGGACTCCCGAAGCAACTAAGGCCTTTGAACGTCTTAAAGAGGCAATGTGCCTAGCACCGGTCTTAGCTACACCAGACTTCACAAAAACCTTTATTGTGGAATGTGATGCCTCAGGAAATGGAATTGGTGCAGTTTTAATGCAGGAAGGAAGACCCATTGCTTTAGAAAGTCGTCCAATCAAAGGAAAGTATTTACAGAAACCTATTTATGAGAAGGAAATGTTAGCAATACTACATGCACTAAAGAAATGGCGAACTTACCTAATGGGAAGACACTTCAAGGTAAAAACTGATCATGGTAGTCTTAAACACTTTTTGGAACAAAGACTATCGTCAGAAGAACAGCAAAAATGGGTCACAAAGATGTTGGGTTATGACTTTGAAATAATCTACAAAAAAGGAAAGTTTAATGTTGTTGCAGATGCACTCTCAAGAAAGAATGAAGAGGTGGAAGCATTGCTTTGTGCCATTTCTATTATCCAACCAGATTGGATAACCGAAGCAAGAGATGAATGGAAGAAAGACAAAGATGTATGGACACTCATTCAAAAGTTGCAGCAAGATCCTAGTAAATCTGATACATTTAGTTGGAAAAATGATTCCTTATGGTACAAAGATCGCTTATATCTTTGTAAGAATTCCCAACTAAAACAAAAGATTCTTTCGGAATTGCACACTTCTCCTTTAGGAGGACACTCAGGATTTTTAAAAACTTACCACAGGGTGAAGAAAGAATTTTTTTGGGATGGCCTTAAATCCGATATTCAAAAGTTTGTGGCGGAATGTTTGGTTTGCCAGCAGAATAAAGTGGAGACAATTAAGACCCCGGGACTTCTACAACCTTTATCCATTCCAAGTCAACGTTGGGAGGAGATTTCAATGGATTTTATCACAGGTTTATCTAAGTCCGAAGGAAAGAGTGTCATCATGGTGGTAGTTGATAGACTTACCAAGTATGCACACTTTTGTGCATTATCTCATCCATTTAAAGCAAGTACAGTTGCTACTACATTTATGGATACAATTCAAAAGCTACATGGAAACCCAAGGGTTATTGTGAGTGACAAAGATCCCATTTTTACTGGAAATTTTTGGACGGAGTTATTTTCTTGTTTGGGTACTCAATTAGCTCATAGCTCATTTTATCATCCTCAATCTGATGGTCAAACTGAGATAGTAAATAAATGTTTGGAAGGATATCTTCGTTGTTTTGTATCTGATAAACAAACACAATGGGTCAAGTGGTTACCTCTCGCCGAATGGTGGTATAACACTTCCTTCCATACTGCAGCAAAAATGACCCCATTTATGGCACTTTATGGATATCATCCACCATCGATCACATCATCTTTAAGGGAAAATTCGAAGGTTCAAGCAGTGGAAGATCACGTTGAGCATCAGCAAGAAGTTCTCCAACTCTTAAAGGATAACCCGAATTTGGCACAAAATCGAATGAAACAACAGGCAGATCAACATCGCAGCGAGAGAAGTTTTGGTATAGGAGATTGGGTATTTTTACGGCTACAACCATATAAACAAATGTCCCTCAAGCAAGCTAAGAAGGATAATAAATTATCGCAAAAGTACTATGGTCCTTACAAGGTGTTGCAAAATATTGGTACTATGGCATACAAATTGGAGCTTCCTGCTTCTTCGCGAGTACATCCAGTTTTCCATGTTTCATGCTTAAAGAAGGTTATAGGAGAAAATCTTCCAGTTCAAACAATATTGCCAGAACTCGATGAGGAAGGAAAAATCATATTGGAACCAGAAGCGGTCATGGAAACAAGAACTCGACAACTACGGAATCGATCAATTTCAGAGTATCTCATCAAGTGGAAGAATTTATACACTTAAGATTCTACATGGGAGGATGAAAAATTTATACAGAAGCACCCAGAGCTACTCAAGCGTTGAGGACAACGCTTTTTTGAAGGAGAGGGGCATGTTAGGTCCCTATATTACTAGTATAGTACCTTATTGTTGTTAGTGTAACCCTTTATTGTTATTATTGTACCCTTGTAACCCCCATTCTGTTATTATTGTGCCCCTAAATTATTATTGTTAGGTCGGCTAGGATTACATTGTGGCCCACTGGGATTACATTATGGCCCCATGGACTCCTATATATAGAAAGGAGGTTTTGTAAATTGAATCATCCAAGAATTGTTCATTCATTTAATGTATTGGAGGTTGCCCCCTCGAAGTGGCTCATTTCTAAGGCGTGAATATCTCTTTTCTTCTCTCTTTGGAGCTGGTTACACAACATACAATACCATGGGTAAATTCCATGTGTGGATGAATACCATGGGTGGATACATACCATGGGTGAATGAATATCATGGATAGATGTCATTTACAATACCATAGGTGAATAAATACCATGGGTCGATGCCATTTACAATAATACCATAGGTAAATTCCATGGGTCGATGGATAACGAGGTCGGGGTATAAGGCGTTAGGGCTCGATCTGGTGGAACTTTTGCAAGATCAGCCTCGCAAACCCCGACGGACACCCATGGGGGACGAAAAGAAAGATGAGGGAGCAGGAGATCCTATAAAAATATTGCTCGAGGAGGCCCTTGTAAAACAAAGGAACGCGATGATGGATAACTTTTCCTAGATCCTTCAACGACTGCCCACCGGCGGCGCATCCGCATCCAACAGCCACTCTGGAGGTGCAACTCCCTTTAAGGTACAAGTAAAATTTGACATTCCCATATTTGAGGGTTAAATAGATGCAGATGCCGTAGATATATGGTTGAATCTATTAGAAGGATATTTCTCGGTTCATGACTTTCCCGATCGGGAGAAGATTATTTTTGCACTCCTCAAAGCTACACCCCATGTCAAGGACTGGTAGGAAACCTATTGTGAGAAAAAGGATGAGACAAAACCCTCGCTATTCTCAACTATACCCACTTGGAATTCTTTCTGGGATGCCATCAAGGAACAATACTATCCCGTGGGGAGCTATGAGCACAAGTACATATAATGGACCACGTTGCGGCAACAAAGGGATCAAGATGTGCATGAGCTAATGAATCTGTTCCATACCCTGCGCACAAAGTTGGGTATCAAAGATTTAGAGAAACATTTGGTGCTAAAGTATCGCGGTTGTCTACACAGATACATTCAGGAGGAAATGGAGTTCCTCGACATCTCCTCGCTTGGTACGGCATACCAGTATGCTGCCAAGATTGAGCAGAAATTCAAATAGGGAATAACTGTAGAAGCTACATTGTGGTGGACAATCTGCCATTTTACTAAGTGAGGTTTGTTATTTATAGTCTTCTTTTGAGTTACAATACCATGGGTAGATACCATAGGTGGATACCATGGGTCAATACCATGGGTAGATACCACTTACAATACCATGGGTAAATTCCATGTGTGGATGAATACCATGGGTGGATACATACCATGGGTGAATTAATATCATGGATAGATGTCATTTACAATACCATAGGTGAATAAATACAATGGTTCGATGCCATTTACAATAATACCATAGGTAAATTCCATGGGTGGATGGATAACATGGGTGGATGAATACCATGGGTGGATGCCATTTTCCATTCGGATCAATTGACATGGTACACTATATTAATGTGTTGGATTTAAGACTTTAGATTGAAAGTATTTTATTGGAGTCATTATTGTATTGATTCTAAAAACTTATATGAACCTAATATTGAAATCGACATTGTTTATTGTGTGGTTGTAGCATTTTATTTATTAACTAAAATCATTAGCGAAATTAGTATTTCATATTGCATTTTTATTTATGTTTACGTAATCATTTGTTATGTTATTCAAATCAACATTGTCTATTTGAGTGTCTTATATGGGATCTTCATACAAATAAAATCAAAATCACTTTGTTTAAAGGCTAAATATATAAACTAGTAATAGGATTGGTGCTAAGGTCTAACTTGAGTACATAGGCCTTCGACATCAAATTGATGGATTCATTCCATAGTTAGAAGTTAATCCTAGCTTACACTTAAAAAGAGTAAGAGTACACTACAATTGCATATATGATAATTTGAAAAAACAATAAATACATTATGAGTGAATTTTTCCCACATTTCATAATCTTTCCAAATCTACAATATGATAATTAAAAGAGATCACATCAATTAGACTTGATATACAACCACGTTGTGTAATGCATTGCATAATTACCCCAAACTCCACAATTGAAAGTTGAGAATGGCAATTTATTGAATCAATTCACTATTTTCTTGTTGTAATGCATTTATTCATATATTTATATTCTTGAAATAATTTGATTATTGAGCATGTATAGGACATAAGACTTGACTTCTTTCACAATAAGAAATCATATGCTTAAATTTTCATGATATGTTAATTTATAAATATTTATGTGATGGTATAATCTAAGTAAATATGAGTAATTGTGTATTGGTATAATATGAGATGGTAAGATTGATGAAGGACAATCAGGCCTTGATGGAGGAAGTTGGGAACTTAAGAACTACTTTTAATTCTATAAATTTCTCAAAAGGACAAAAGTCCAAGGCCAAATAACCTTCATGTGGAAATTTTTTCGGCTATTAGAATTTTATTGAAATTTTTTTAAGAAATGTCATTGTGGCTACAAGAACTATAGGAAAAATCCTTAAGAGCTTTCAACATAAGTTTTATAGCCTTGGTTCTAAAAGATGACAATTTGACAACATTTGAAAAATTTAAGCAAATCTCATTTTGTAACTACATAGTTAAAATCATATCAAAAGTAACTATCAAAAGTCTAGAAAAAGGGTGGCAGGGGTAGGAAGGGTTATTTGATGCCCGGATAAAGAAATGGAGACTCAATATGTTTGGGATTGGGTTATCACATCCAATATCAAGTTGAATATCTATTATCGTTGGGATCAAACAATAATGAGAGAGGGTGGTGAATCAATATTGTAGTAAATCTTACTTGTTTTAACCTTTTAAAATACTAAGACACGAAAATATACCATTGTAATAGCACAATTAACAACACACAACGACACCAGTGTTTAAGGTGGAAATCCTCGAGAGAAGAAAAACCACTGCACTATTTTTCTTCTTTCTTCTTATTATGGTTCTTCAATCTTTTACAATGATATGCTAGTATCCATCAACGAGGAACATCCACACCCTCTAAACAAGTTTGCTAGCACCCACCAACTAAAAGCACCCACCCACTTGAAACTGTTAAAAATGTGACAACAAACATTGTAAATTTACTTATTACCTATGTAGTTAGAATAACGAAATGTAGGTTGAATAACGAAATATAGTTGGAATAACGAAATAGAATAAGTTAAAAGAGGTGGCCCGAGAGGCTTATATGCACAGAGAATCATTTAATCAATAAGAATTCCAAGTGTTTATTCTTCAGTTTCCAATTCAGTTATATTTCTCCTATTATCGTTCTCGATTAATTGTTTTCCCCACAAGAAGTGGTATCAAAGCCTTTGAAGTGAAGAGAGACTGTTGAAGTGAGTAGAAACTGCTTCAGGATACTCTTCCCAAGTCCGCTATGTTAAAAATCGATTTCCAGCCTACTAGCCGAGTGAAAGTTTTCGAGTCTGCTATGTTATTTTTCAGTTTTTCCCGCCGTATTGGTAATTGACTGTGAGATTGGTAAACGCAGTTTTTTGCTCACCAACTGTATTTATTTTCCTTCCACAGAGCCCGAGAAGTGTGACACGCTGTAGAGCCACCAATCTGCAGCCCGCAGTTGGAGAAAGAAGGTCGTGTCAGAAAGAAGCACGGGTTGAAGAGAGAAGGAGAAGCCGACGTGAGCAAGAGACCAGTGGAGAGGTCACTGTGTTGGAGACGCCAGTAGAAGAATCAAGCCGGCCGTGAAGGAGAAGAGACGCAGCACCACAGAGTGTGTATTGAAAGGCCGTCGCACCATCAAGGGAGGAGGTCCCCGATTGCAGACGCAACAAGTTTGAAGATTGCTGTCCGCAGTGGCTATTGAGCAAATCGAAGATTGCAAAGGCTAGTATCAAATACGAAGAGAAAACGGTTTTTTTTTTTAAATTTATTGTGAGAAGAAACTGTGAAGAATCATTTTTCAAAAAAAATCTGAGTAGGGTTTTCTGAGCATATTAAAGAAATGAGTAGGGCCAAAAAATTAAAAAAAAAAAAAAAAAAAATCTGAGTAGGGTTTGAGCACATTTAAAAGAAATTGTGAAGAAATTTATATTTTTTTAAAGAAATTGTTTGCTATATAAAGGGCTCAATTTTTTTTTTTGAATTGAAGGGGTTTTATTTTCTATTAAAATTATAGTAATAGAAAGGAAAATCTAAAACCTTGAAACCCTAACAGAAGAGGGAAATTTTTTTTTAAACCCTAGTTGAAGGAAGAGGATTAGTAGGTGAAATGGCGAAAATGACAAACACAAAATTTGAGGTGGATAAATTCACTGGGAAAAACAATTTTGCTCCGTGGAAACTAAAGGTTAGGGATTTGTTGGTGCAACAAAGGTTGCACAAGGCATTAGATGGGGTAACTAAAAAACCAGCAAGCATGTCGAGTTCGGACTGGGAGGACTTGGATGGCCGAGCTCTCAGTACCGTTCGGTTATGTTTGGCAGATGAAGTACTCTTCAATATTGTTGGAGAGAGTACAACTGCAGGGTTGTGGAAGAAATTGGAAACACTCTATATGACAAAATATTTGACAAACAAAATCTATTTAAAAAGACAACTGTACAACCTTAAGATGAAGGAGGGTACGAAAATTGCAGATCACTTAAATGTTTTTAATACGCTTATTTGCCAGTTGTCTGATATGGAAGTAAAAATGGAGGAAGAAGGCAAGGCAATAACCTTGTTGTGTTCCCTGCCTGAGTCATGGGATCACTTCGTGACCTCAGTCAGTTTGAGCACTGCCGATTCATTAAAACTTGAATCTGTCGTGGGTGCTCTCTTATTTGAAGAGGTACGAAGAAAATCTAGCATTGAGACTTCTGCACCTGAAGCCATGGTAGCTAGAGGTCGGTCAAAGGAAAGGGGGGAAAAGACAAGAGGTTCTTCCAAATCGAAGTCAAAGGGCGGAAAGAAGAGTAAATCAAAATGTTGGTACTACAACAAACCAGGACATCTCAAAAAGGATTGCTGGAAATGGAAGGAGTCAGAAAACAACAACAAGGAAGCAAATCAGGTCGATTCAGGTATGGATGATGAGGTTTTAATTGCTGAAGCGCTCCCTGTTTGTAATATCTCACAAGATGCTGACTATTGGCTACTAGACTCTGATGCTTCTCATCATATGAGTCTGCACCGAAATTGTTTTCATCATATGAAATTGTAAATGGTAATTCTGTATTCATGGGAAATAATGCATCTTGTCAGACTGTTGGGATTGGAAATGTGAAAATTAAAATGTATGATGGTACAATTAAAACATTATCTGATGTTAGGCATGTACCTGATCTAAAGAAAAACTTGATTTCCTTGGGAGTTTTGCATTCGAATGGTTATAAGTTTATAGGTCAGAATGGAGTGCTGAAAGTCTCGAAAGGAGCCTCGGTTGTTATGAAGGCTGAAAAGGTTGGAAACTTGTACAGACTCAAAGGAAGCACTCAAGTTAGTGAAGCAGCGAACGTGTCAGATAAAGCAGAAGAAGGTTCTCGTCTATGGCATCAGCAGTTGGGTCACATGAGCGAGTAAGGTCTTCAGGTACTGATGAACCGAAAGCTACTTCCTGATTTGAAATCCTTGAAGTTGGATTTTTGTAAATATTGTGTGTTTGTCAAACAATGTAAACAAAGATTCAAGTCTGGAAATCATAATAGTAAGCATATTTTGGACTACATTCATTCTGATCTGTGGGGACCATCTCCTACTGTGTCCTATGGAGGTGCCTTATATTTTTTAACGTTTATTGATGATTTCTCCCGAAAAGTTTGGGTCTATATGTTGAAAAAGAAAGCTGATGTGTTTAATGTGTTTAAACAATTTAAAACAATGGTGGAAAAGAAAATAGGTAAATCAATTAAATGTTTAAGAACTGACAATGGCGGTGAATTTACCTCTTTAGAATTTGAACAATTTTGTAAGGATAAAGGGATAGTTAGACATAAAACTGCCGTTTATACTCCTCAGCAGAATGGTGTTGCTGAACGGATGAATCAGACTCTTATGGAAAGAGCCAAAAGCATGATTAGTAATGCTAATCTGAAAAAGGAGTTGTGGGCAGAAGCAATATCTACTGCTTGTTATTTAGTTAACAGATCACATTTGGTTGCAATAAACTATCAAATTCCTGAAGAAGTTTGGTCGGGTCAATCTTGTGATTATTCACATTTGAAGATTTTTTGGTTGTGATGCCTATGTTCTTATTCCTAGAAATCAACGTTCAAAATTAGATCCAAAATCAAAATGTTGTGTCTTTGTTGGATATGATTATACAGTGAAGGGATATAGGTTGTGGGATCCTACTTCACAGAAGATAGTCATTAGTAGAGATGTAACATTTGATGAATCATCTCTTTTAAAATGAGATGTATGAAAGGTTGAACAGGAGCAGGTATCGCCAAGTCAGCAGATTCAATTGGAGATTAAACCTTTTTCAGAGAGTCGAAAGGAAGGAGAGACTTCTGAAAAAGGTGGAGAAGCAAAGGAAACTGGAGAAATTCCAGAATCCAGTCAGCAACCAGTCACTCTAAGAAGGTCTACAAGGGAAAGAAAAACACCAAAAAGGTATGAAGACTCTGCTTCATTGTTTGCATTGATTACTGAAGATGGGGAACCATCTTGTTATCAGGGAGCAGTTGATGATGCAAATAGCAAGATATGGAAAAAGGCTATGGATGAAGAAATGGACTCCTTAGCCAAGAACAATACCTGTGATCTTGTAGAAATACCTGAAGGGAGAAGCGTTGTTGGGTGCAAATGGGTCTTCAAGTTGAAGAGAAAAGTTGATGGAAGTATTGAAAGGTATAAGGCGAGACTGGTTGCAAAAGGGTATTCTCAGGTTGAAGGTGTTGACTTTCATGAGATTTTTTCACCAGTAGTTAAACTTGTTTCTATTCGTACTGTGTTAGCACTAACTGCTTTACTTGACCTTGAGTTAGAACAGTTAGATGTTAAAACAACCTTTCTTCATGGTGATTTGGATGAAGAGATATATATGGATTAGCCAGAAGGTTTTGTACAAGGTCGCAGCAGAGGATTAATTTGCAAGCTCAGGAAATCATTGTATGGCCTGAGGCAGTTGCCCAGGCAACGGTACAAGAAGTTTGATTCCTTCATGGTGAGCCAGAATTTTATCAGAAGTGAGTATGATCATTGTGTATACTTCAAAAGTTTCAATGGCATATTCATTATCTTGGTGTTGTATGTTGATGATATGCTTATTGCAAGCAAAAGCATGAAAGAAATCAGCAGGTTAAAGGCTCATCTCTCTAGGACGTTTGAAATGAAGGATCTTGGAGCGACAAAACGTATCTTGGGCATGGAGATACACAGAGACAGGATAAATGGTAAGCTTTGGTTATCACAACAGAAGTATGTGGAGAAAATACTTGAAAATTTCGGTAGGAACAATGTGAAACCTGTTAATGTTCCATTAGCTTCCCATTTTAAGCTTTCTTCGGATTTAAGTCCTAGAACTAATGAAGAAAAGCAGTATATGTCTCTTGTACCACATGCAAATGCGGTAGGCAACTTAATGTATGCGACGGTATCTACAATACCTGACATTTCACATGCAGTTGGAGTTGTCAGCAGGTTCATGGCAAATCCAGGGGAAGAACATTGGCGAGTAGTGAAATGGGTGCTTCGGTATTTGAGAGGCACAAGTGACCATTGCATCAGCTTTGATGGTCGTGAAGGTACAGTCTGCAGATATGTGGATGTTGATTATGCAGGTGATTTGGACAAAAGGAGGTCTACTACAGGTTATGTTTTTACTCTTGCAGGTGGAGTAATCAGTTGTATGTCAAAGCTTCAAGAAACAATTGCTTTGTCCACTACTGAAGTAGAGTATATAGCTGCTTCAAATTCCTGTAAAGAGGCAATCTGGTTAAAATGTCTGCTTGATGAGATTGGAAGGACGCAGGAGAAAGTGAATGTGTTTTGTGATAGTCAGAGCGCTATTCATTTGGCTACAAATCCAACCTATCACAGCAAGACCAAGCACATCGATGTAAGGTATCACTTTGTGAGACATGTAATCGAAGGCGGCAAAGTAGTCCTCAAGAAGGTCCGCACACAGGAGAATCATGCAGATATATTCACGAAGCCAGTTACACTAGAGAAGCTGAGATGGTGTCTTGCTTCTCTCGGCTTGCACAAAAGATGATGAATGGGCATTAGGAAAATTTGTTGTCAAGGTGGAGTTTGTTAAAAATGTGACAACAAACATTGTAAATTTACTTATTACCTATGTAGTTAGAATAACAAAATGTAGGTTGAATAACGAAATATAGTTGGAATAACGAAATAGACTAAGTTAAAAGAGGTGGCCCGAGAGGCTTGTATGCACGGAGAATCATTTAATCAATACGAATTCCAAGTGTTTATTCTTCAGTTTCCAATTCAGTTATATTTCTCCTATTATCGTTCTCGATTAATTGTTTTCCCCACAGCAGAAACTTTATCAACCACCTGCTCACTGTAGATTTGACATAGAAAAATAGTAAAACATTCTTACTACTTCTCTCAATAACAATATGCTTATACACTCAACAAACCAACTTTAAAGTTTAAATACTCTCAGACACTGCTTATGGGAGTACAATTTTGCATATAATTTCATTCATCGAGTTAACATAGCCCTATCACTTATTCTTGACAGAAAGACGGCTGTGTTAACCTATGTCACAGGGTTCGCCGAATTTGAACAAATTCGAACCTGAAGGCGAACCTAAAGACGAACCTAAAGCCAAATTTTATAATTTAAAAAATAAAAAAATTTGGGGTTTGAGGATAGAGTTCGGGCAGTTTTTGTCAGTTGTTTTAAGGTTTATGAAAAAAACCATGGGCAACACATGGTTTTCTCTTGTTCTGATTCCTGCCAATTAGTTTCCCGCAGTGGCCACTGGTTTGTCTTTATTTAGCATGGTTGTCGATAGATTTTCACAAGCCAACTTCAGCTTGAGTCTAATCGTTCTATTGTGCTCAGTGTTGTATTCTCTGCAATTTTCTGAATTCAATTTCTAGACGCTGCTTGTCCCCGCCTCCGAGAGCGTGAAGTGAATAGTGGTTGTGATTTGTGACTCGTGCATGCTCATTGCTATTCATATAACTTTATTGATTGATTTTCATTTATTATTATTATTATTATTATTATATATATAGTTGAACTTAATTTCGAACCTTAATGAAAATTTCAAATTTGAATCGAACTTAATTGTTGCCGAACTCGAATTCGAACCCGAACCATGTGACATAGGTGTTAACTAAGTCTGGAAGATATGCATGAGAGGTCTTCTTAAGTCTGGTTCTTAAGGAATCCACAAAAAAAAATGCCTGAGCATACAGGTTCAGGCCACTGGTCATCCACTTTGTTAGCTTTCTCTATCACAATCTGAGCACATTCAAACTTTTATGCTCAATACTCTTGAACATCTACTCTCTATCAGATTCTCTCCACATATGCAGCACTCAAGCGCTGAAGCTTCACGCACAGTATAGACAAACCCATGGTACTTTTATATACACGCACAGGTCACTGTTTCAAGGTTCAGATCGCTCTCTAACTCATGCACAGTGGGTCCAAACTCATTACATGCTCAAACACCAATTATATGGCCCAGGAGAGTAGATTCGATGGCTCCACTAGTCATCTTCATGCTTGACTTCATCAAAACTGAATTAATGCACACTTCCAGCCTCTGACATGCATTTGAACTCATCTCTCTTATCCACATGATTTCTTGACTTTGTCACTCAACACATGCGTTCAAAGCACGCGATTCGATTTCAGACTACGTTCACATTTTTGAATGGTTCAATGCACCAACACTATCGATTACTCTGCCATCTATTCAAGGATTGCTCCCCTACCATTACAACTTGTGCACAACATTAAAAATCAAAACGCACACAACAATAATCGGTCTCTTCATGGACAGTATCATCACATCCACGTTCCATGACTTTTCAACGACACACACAGACAATACCTTTCACACTACACCCCAATACACATTCAAATGTTACTTAGCGTAAACCAGATCAACAACACAACAATTACATTTCATTATTCCTTTATTACAATTGCTCAGATCGGGCAACATTCTAGGATTTTAATGTATCGACCAAATCAAGAGCTAGTGACGGATCAAGCAAATCAGGCACAATAAAGAAACTAGTGGTTTTCAATGCAATTTTTTGAAAAAAATTCTTATCTAATTTTTTAAAAATTCGGTAGAAATTCATTGAAATCGCTAGTTTGATGGGTAAATTCTGCACAATCGAAGTCCCTTAGGGGTTTTTCAGAGTGCTGAATCTATGTATGCAGTCAAAAACCCAGTTTAAATAACACAAACCAATATTTCATCTCAAATTTTTCTGCTGGATTCCAGCCAAAATCACATTAAAGACATCTCCATAAAGAAATGAACTTGTGTACCCAAAAAAAATCGATTTGATTGTTGACTAGGTAAACAAATCAATTTAGTTGTTGACCAGATCCAACACTCAATACTTTGGGAAATTTCCCTGTGAAGAGCCTGTGGTATTTTTTCTTTTGTGCACAGGGTTATGAACCAACAATCTAGGCTACAAACCCTTGTTGCACACGAGAAATCAGATGCCAACTCAGATTGTCCAGGAAGAAATAATGTATGTGCCCTAATTGTTTTCAAATAAAAAATCATCACCCAGGTCAGAACTTCGAGGTTCATACCATCAATACTTTCTCCCAAACACTATCATAAACATGAAGTATATAAACCATTAACATCAACTGTTATATCAAGTGTGTAGGTTGATAGCAATGCCGACACTACAATGCCAACAATCCCCCTTTGGTATTGATGACAACTTGCTAAGCCAACCTAAACCTCGTTCTTCAATTTGAAGCTAATTCTTCCATCTGAAGTTGGTCTCTGAAAACTGATCTCCTCTCTCTCCCCCTTGGCACCAATGGCAAAGGGAAAGAAATAGCAATGTAAGAGAACAATGACAACAATGGTACTGTTGTTGAAAATGAACATACCCCCCTGAGTTGCTTCCTTATATGTTCCCCCTAAGCTGCTAAACACTCCCCCCAGCATAGTTAAGAATCATTCACCTTTGAAGAAGCATAATTGCATTGTGACAAGTAAGACCAAGAAAGCATCACGATCTTTGGTACCCTTTTGAAGCTGGTTCAAGAAATCTTTTACCAATTACCAACTCCATATAAATCTCTTAATGCCTTTGAAAAGGTAAGACTCCCAGCTCTTGCTTGAGATGTTCAAATAATTCCCAGGGAAGAGGCTTTGTAAAAATAATTGAAATTTTCTCATTAGTGGCCACATATTATAATCTTACAACATGATTAACAACCTGATCACGTAGAAAATGATATTAATGGGAATATGCTTTGTTTTGGAAAGGAGTACCAATTTTTTTGAAATGTTGATGGCACTAGTATTGTCACACATTATAGGAATGGGATCAACATATTCAACCTGCACGTCTTTGAGAGTCCACTTCATCCCAATAATTTGGGTGCAACATGTTGCAGATGCTACATACTTAACTTCAACAGTAGATAAAGAAATGGTGTTCTGCTTATTACCTAACTAAGAGACTAGGCAATTGCCCAAAAAGAATGCTCCTCCTCATCTGCTTTTCCTGTCATCAATGCTACAACCCAATCTGGATTAGTATAAGTTACCAAACTAAAATATTTACTTTTAGAATACCACAATCCATAATCAATGGTGCCTTGGAGATATTTGAAGATCCTCTTGAATGCATTTAGATGTCTTTCTTTGGGATTAGATTGAAATATTGCAAAAAACCCCACAACTTGCATAATGTCAGGTCCAAAAGCTGTTAAATACAAAAAACGACCAAACATTGTCCTGTAAGTAGAATACTTTACCTTAGGAGACTCATCATCCTTGCTTGATTTTCAACCAATCAACATGCGTGCACTAACCGGTTTGCAATCCTCCATACCAAACCTTTTTAACATTTTCTTAAGTACTTGGGATTGAGAGATGAATATACCTTTGTCTGGTTGTGTAACTTGCATCCCATGAAAGAATGTTAGTTCATCTAACATGGACGTTTCAAATTATTTCTGCATATCTTCAACAAACTTGTGACCTATTTGTTGAATTTCCACGATTTTGGGTCTAGAGTCTTAAAATAATTGACGTTACCAAACCAAGAATTTCAACCAAAACTACTTTGCACAGTGGAAAATATAAAGCGGTAAATTACATATGCACAAATATACACAATTTTTAACAAAATTGTACAATAATGTACAACCCAATCTTAGTTATATTAAACCATTATGCATAATACAACAGTCTACGGTATACAAGATACAATGACAAACATGCTGATCAGATTCGATGTAGTATCTTGTCTTGCTGATCCTTTGCTTATGTACTGCTCACTAGCTGCCCCTTAGTCCTTCAAAGGACAACACGTCAAGACTCTAGGAGGGCTGCCACCTAACACTGCTGCAAGTGACTTATACTGCATGTACACAGGCTGATCCAATTTTCTCTTCTAGGCTGGCCACACCTGAGCTCCAATATGTCTTCTAGTAGCCTCTTTCATCCACCAAAGAGCTACTCATAAGGCACCAAAATTCAGCCAATCTTCAAATCTTCTTCGTCACTTCAAGAGATATTTTCTAAGGCTACTTTGGGTAGCCAACATACTGGCCTCCACCAGACCAATGCCACCCAATCCTTCACTGCAAGTTCTGCTTCTAGGATAGACTTTTTACCTCAACGAAAAGTCCTCCAAATGGCACCCACAGGCTGCTAAATAAACTGATCCAAAACTGATCTAAAATGATGATCCAACACTTGGCAATTTTGGAGGAGATGACATACCTTAAGCTGCTTCCAGGACTGATATAAAATTCTGTTGCTTTGGCTGTCTAGTTAGGGCAACCAACAGTTCACTGTTAGCCCTACCGAACAACTCCTAAAGCCTCCAATTTACTGCAGCATAGTCTCCTTGATTGGATGCTATAATATGCTGGTTGTAGGGCTAAGTTCCAGCCCTTAATCCACCTCTACGACACCCGACAACCTCTGTTCAGATTCCTTACCTTTCTGCGACCCTACTTCAAGGTAACTTCAGCCACATATCAGTCACAAACACGACCCAGAATAGTTGCCCTCCTTCACGGCCTCCGCAACAAGTCAACTCGCACTTAAAACAATCACTAGAATGATTCTAACCATCCTTCCTCCTTCACTGAAACGACCCTTACTTTTGTGGCCCTTAAACAGAGATGTCCTCCTCTTGAACGAGCTCTAATTCTCCTTCAACAGTGCCCTTATGTTGCTCCCTTGGACGTCATTCTAGGGCTTGACAAGCTATCACAAGCATAAATAACATTAGGCTGACCTTGACACTTCTTGTGCAAACCCAAACATAACCTTCAAAGATTCATATATCCATTTCTACAGCTTGGAATTAGATGATTCTCGTTGCGTTAGATTTGTCTCACCGAGAGCTATCATCCTCATCCATCACATGTTGAAATGTGCTCATGGTTTTGGCCCAAATCCCAATGGGTGCAAAACCCCTACCTTGGGTTTCAAGCCCAAAAGTGACTATTGTGGCTCTTTTTCCTCCAATCCCCGAACCCTAGGGCTTGGAGTACCTCCCAAGCTACTATAAAATCAACACCATTTGATCCTAATTTCTTTAAAAAATGATATCATCTACACACAATGATGATTAGAAAATGATCATTATCAAATTTAATATATAGATTGTTGTTTGTTGACCCTCTCTTGGAGCCTTGTTGCTGTAGGTGCTTGCCCAAATTTGTATATTAATGTCTTGGTATTTGTTTCAACCCATAGAGAGTATTCTTTATTTGCAAAATTATTTTCATCATTAGATAATTGAAATCCTTTTGGCTGTTCTATGTATACCTCTTCTTCTAATTCACCATTCAAGAAGACTAACTTGAGATCCATCTGATAAACCTTAATATTCCTATAACAAGAAAATGCCAAGAACATTCTAATAACATTAACTTGACATCCATCTGATAAACCTTAATATTCCTATAACAAGAAAATGCCAAGAACATTCTAATAACATTATTGGAGCAAAGGTTTCTTCAAAATCAATACCTCTACTTGAGTATACCCTTTGCATACCAACCTTGCGTTATTTTTTACCACTTGACCTTCTTCATTCAACTTGTTCTTGGAAATCCATTTGGTTCCAATAATATTCTTGTATTTTTGTCTAGGTACCAACTCCGAAGTGTTGTTATTTTCTATTTGGTCCAGCTACTCGTTCATTGCCTTGATCTAACTTTTATCTTTACTAGCCTCGCTAAAATTCTTTGGCTCTACCTGGGACAAGCGTGCTTGATTTGAAGTGCCTATCGATATTCTTCATGTTTGAACTCCTAGCTCTTTAGTCCCAATGATTTGGTTCTTCGGATGTTACTTTTGTATATTATTAGGGGGAGCCTTGCTTACTAAAAGAGTCTTTTCCTCTTCTTCTTCCTCATATGGTACTTCTTGATCTTCATACTCTATGAAATAATAGTTTGCATCAATTAGTTCTTTAGGCTATTTTGATTTTGGGAGGGCTTCATCGTTTTGTTATAGCACCTATAACCTTTTCTTTTGAATGAGTAAGCAAGAAAAATGCCTTCATTTTCTTGTGAGTCAAATTTTCCTAACTTTGCATCATTCTTTTCTATATAGCATTTGCTACCAAAAACCATGAGATGATTTACTGATGCAAACCAACCTTTCCATAACTCGTAATGTGTTGTGTCACTGTTTGGTAATTTTGTTTGAAAATTAAACTGCTGCTCAAGTTGCTTCTCCCCAGAAGGTATGTGCAACATTGGCTTCATCCATCCTTACTCGTGCCATTTCTTGAATTGACCCGTTCTTTCTCACCACTACACCATTTTGCTGGGGTGTTTTGGCAAGTGAATATTGTCTTTTAATACCATGCTCTGTACAAAAATATTCAAACTCCCTGGACATATATTCTCCTCCTCTATCATACCTTAGTCACATGATCTTCAAATCCTTCTCATTTTCAACTTGGGATTTAAAAGTTTTGAATTTGCTAAAGCTTCTGATTTTTCTCTCATCAACACGATCCAAGTGGCTCTTGTGAAATCACCAATGAATAGAATGAAATACTTTTGTCCTCTTGGATTTTGTTTTCTTGTAGGCCCACAGATATCTATATGAAATATCTCTAGAGGTCTGGAAGTCGAACACACTTTAGTCTTGAAGTGCACCCTTACCTGTTTTCCAAGCTGACAAGAGTTGCATATGGCGTTGTCTGGTTTTGGAACTCTTGGAAACCCTCTGTCTGCTTTAGTTTGGCTGATCTTGACTATGTTGTCAAAATTTACATGACCCATTCTTCTATGCCACAACCATGGTTCATATGCCTTGGTCATACAACATTAAACTTTCGAAACATCAAATACATATAAATTGTTGTCATTTCACATTGCTTTGCCTACCAATTTTCCAGTTCGAGCACTTCTGATTTCATAATATTTAGATATGAAAGTTATATCATAACCATTGTCACACATCTAACTTACACTTATGAGATTGTGCTTCAATCCATCCACATACAACACATTTTTAGCTTTTATTTTATCATTTAGTTTTACAATTCCTTTACCTCTGGTTGGAGTTGGAGCATCATTGCTAAAATTAACACTTCCCTTCCCGATCTCTTTCAGATGCATAAACTTACTTTTGTAACCTATCATGTGCTTTGAGCACCCACTGTCAACATACCATTGCTCATATTAATCATGAGCTGACAAGGCTAATCCACATTTTTCAGATTTGTCTGATTTGTGTCTCCATTTATTTATCACTCCTTGTTGGGGTTATTTCTCATGAGTCTATTGCCCATGAGGATTGGTAAATATAGATTTGCAATTACTTGCCTTATGGCCAAAATTGTTACATTTAAAACACTTGATTTCATCCATAAGAGGAAAGAAAGAATTTCTATTACCAATGTATGAGCCCTAATAGTTATGCATAAGTCTTGATGTAGCAAATTCTCTTCTGACAAACAATTGGTTCTGTAGTTGATGGCCTTATGCCTGACATTACGACATTAGAAACAAAATCCATAAAATATATTTGGATACCTAATATTATACTGCCAGTGTGAGGGATTTGATTTGACGTGCCTTTGTTGCTTTTCTTACTATTTTTTAGGGTTACCTTGAAGATATTTTATTGATTTCACTGGATCCATATTGTTCTGATTTTTCTTGTTTTTGGCTGAAGTATTAACTTGGTTTCCTTTTCCCTTTAGTGCATCTGCATAGCTAGTACTTGAATGACCTTTTATATCTTGCTGAGAAGTCTCATACCCTGGACCAATTTTGATTTCTAGAGATATTTGAACACTGAGTATATCCTTTAAAACTTCTACTCCTTTCACAAATATTAGATTCAGATATGGTTCAGTGTTTGCTTTCTTCAGATCTAATATTAAAGCTACAACTTCTGCCTCAGGTTTTTGATAGTTTTTCTCCCATTCTCCCAGCTGACTAGAAAGTACTTCCTCCTTTCTTTTTTCCTCCAATTTCGTTTTTGTGACTGATCATGTCTTCTTCATAATCACGTGGGTTTGGAATCTCACATAACTTCTGCTTGAGAGATTCATTCTCATCTTCTAATTTAGCTAAACTCTTTTGACTATCCTTCAACCATCGGATCAAAATCTCTTTAAATTTGTCAATCTCTTCTAGTTGTGCTTTTAAGGATTCATTAGTATGAGACACACCTTTCATTTTACAGTTGTTCTTTCAATAGTTTATTCTTCTTTTTGGCCCTCTTGAGCTCATCCAATGCATTGATGATCTCTCCTTCATAGTACACCACTCCTTCAAAATTTGATTCATCCTTGGAATCAAGGGCCATGAGAAGAACTTCTTCATGTTCCTCCTCAGATGAGGGTTCGCTACTAGCTTCTAGTGAATCACTCTCTTCTTTGGAATCAAAGCTCTTTTTCCTTTGAACTTTACCTTTCTAATATTTCTGGAACTTATTCTTTCCCTTTACTTCCTTTTCCTTTTCATCCTTCTCTGCTTTAGTGTAGGGACACTTTGATGCAAAATTTCCAACTCTTCCATAGTCAAAACATTTGAAAGGGAGTTTACCCTTGTATTTGCTGGATCCCCTTTTTAGCTTTCTAACGAACTAGGCCAATTCATGATCTGACTCATAGCTGGAATGTTCAAGATGATCCTTGGCTTTCTTTGACACCTTGAAGGCTACTTCTCTAGGTTCTGATCTTTCTTCTCCAATTCACATCTCATATACAGTGAGGGTCCCAATGAGTTGCTCCATAGTGAAAGAACTTAGTTATTGCATTTCTTCAATGGCAGAAATTTTTGCATTAAACCTCGTTGGCAAAGATCTTAAGACTTTCTGAATGACCACTTCATCTTCAATCTTCTCATTTAAATGTCTGATCATGTTTTCAACTTCCTCAACTCTACAAAAGTATTCACCAATACTTTCTTCCTCTCTCATCTTCAATCTTTCAAACCTCATTTTGTAGGTCTCAAGCTTTAAATTCTTCACTTTTTCATTTACTTTGTACCTATTTTGGAGTTTTTCCCAGACCTCGTTTTCTAACTTGCAATGAATTACTATGATGAGCTCAGTCTAATTGAGTCCATCCAAGATGGCATTTTTGGCCTTCACATTGCTTGTGTATATTTTCTTTCCATCAGGATCTATAGGGAGAGTAGCTGGAACTGTATATCCTGATTCAATCGATGCCCAAACATCAACACTCAAATCCATCAGATATACCTCCATTCTAACTTTTCAAAGGGCATAATCTTCTTCATCAAAAAATGGTATTTTGGCATCTTGAGAGGCCATGATCCCCTTTAGATCTCCTTCTAGAAATTAAGCTGCACTTGAAGGAGCTGGATCTGATACCAATTGTTGGGATAAAACAATACTGATGGGGTGAATCAATATTGTCGTTAACCTTACTTATTTTAATCTTTTAAAATGAGACAACTGAATAAAAATATACAACTGTAATAGCACAATTAACAACAAACAGGGACACACATGTTTAAGGTGGACACCCTCAAGGGGAGAAAAACAATCATACTACTCTGCTTCTTTCTTCTTATTATTGTTCTTCACTATTTTACAATGATATGCTAGCATCCGCCATTGACGAGCACCCACTCCCTCCGCACAAGTTTGCTGACAGCCACCAGGGAGCACCCACTCCCTTGACAATTTAGTAAGCACCTACTCGCTGTAGCATTGACATAGACAAATATTTAGACACTCTTACTACTGATATCAATAAAAATATGCTTCTACACTTAATAATCCATAATTAAAAGACTTTCACACATACTACTTCTGGAAGTACAATTTTGCATATATTTTCATTCATTAAGATAACACAACCCATCACTTATTCTCGACAAAAAGGCCACACATTTGAATCATCACTGGAAGACATGCATCAAAGGTCTTCTTTAGTTTGGTTCTCCAAGTATTCATAAACAAATGCCTCAACATATTGGTTCAGGCCACTGGTTATCAACTCTTTCAACTTTCTCTCTCACAATCTGAGCACATTCAAACTTTTATGCTCGATATTCCCGAAGATCTTCTCTCTATCAAATTCTCTCAACACACGCATCACTCAGACACTAAATGTTCACACAAAGTGTATACAAATCCCTGGTACTTTTACATACATGCACAAATCACTGTTTCAAAGTTACAATCGCTCTCTAACTCATGCACACAGGGTCAAACTCATTACATGCTCAAAAAACAATGATATAGCAATGATCACTGCACAAGAGAGTAGATTTTATCAAAACTGAATTAATTCACACTTCCAACCTCTGGCACACATTTGAACTCATCTCTCTTAGCCACATAGTTTCTTGACTTTGTCACTCCGTGCATGAATTCAATGCAGGTTTTAGGCTATGTTTACCTTTTTGAATGGTTCAATGCATCAACATAATCAATTACATAGACATCTATTCAAGGATTGCTTCCCTACCATTACAACTTGCACATGACATTTAAAACTAAAACACAAAGCCACCATGGCCAGTCTCTTCTTGGACAGTAGCATCACATCCACACTCCACAACTTTTCAATGACACACACATACATTGCCTTTCACACTACACTCTAATACATGTTTGAATGTTAATCAACGCATACAAGATCAACAGCACAATAATTGCATTTCATAATTCCTTTATTACAATTGCTCAAATCTGCCAAAGATCTAGGCTTTTAATGCATCAATCAAATCAATGTGCCAGTGACTAGATCAAATCAAATCAAACGTAATAAAAAAATGAACTTGTGGACCTAAAACATATTGATTTGATCGCTAACTAGGTAAACAAATCGATTTAGTTTTTTGACCAAATCTAATTTTCAATACCTTGGGCAATTTACTTAGTAAGAGCCCGTGGTATTTTTTGTTTTGCGCACAGGGTCGCAGATGCTGGTTATGAACCAGCAATATAGGTTGCAGATCCTTGTTGCACATGAGAAATTTGATGCCAAATCATATTGTCCATGAAGAATCAACGTGCATGCCCTAATTTTTATAAATAAAAAGTTCATCACCCAAGTTAGAAATTCCATGTTCATACCATCAATAGTTGCTCCCAAACATTGTCATAAACATGAAGTACATCAACCATTGAGATCAACCATCACACCAAGTGTTTCTTGTTGATATCAATGCCAACATTTAAATTCTAATACGCTGAACAATGACCATATGCCAAGTTACGATCTCGGAAAGTCGATGTTCCAACTTACTCTATCGAGGCTTAAAATTTTTTGGTGCTTCATATCCTAGGTTTAGGTTTTGGATGTTTAGGGTCTCTCATTGCTTCTTTATGATAAAAATACCTCTGAGTCTCATTGTAACATAGTTCAACAAAGGTGTGTAGCCATCACATCTCTTCTTAGAAATAATCTACCACCATTTGAGCTAGTTTGTTTTCATTCTGCATTTATACAATTTAAACATTCTACATTTTTTTTTTAAATCCAAGAGGAAGCCAACATCTTGCTTAACACATAGCTACTATTAAACCTTTGGGTGTCTATGGCCTAATCTCCTCTCCATAAACCAGGTTATAACTGGAGGATTTGAACCTTGGATCTCTCATTTTTCTCAGGACACATTACTTCGATCACCAATTGAGCTACCCCCCGAGACAACATTTTACACTTATTAATAGAAGTCAAGTTTCACTATATCTTTGTGTTTTGGTTGCAAATTTGTATGTAATTTTGTTCCCTTCATAAAGTCGAATCAGTTTTTTTGTACAGGTTTGGCTTAAGATATTAACCTAAATACTTTATCTTTAGATCTATATCTACCAATTGATAAGGCAAAAGTTGAGTATTGTAATTATTTTCCTTCTTGGATATATCCCACAAGGATATTTAATTTTTTTTTTTTTTTGATTGTCATATGCATCACCTCAAAAAGCAAGTCCAATATTCCTTTTAACTTCTCAATTATCTTTCTTGAGCCCTCACAAAAAAACAGGATGTCATCAATAAACAATAAGTTTGTGATACTACAAGATGTTCCAATATTAATCCCTTTGAAGTTGTCATTTTCTATGCCTCTTTTATCAACTTGCTTAATCCCTCAATTATTATAGGAAAAGGAGAGGGATAAGGGACACCCTCTAAGGCCTCTCACATAAGAAGGGAGATGCTATCCCATTTATTAAAATAAAAAATGATAGAGGTTATGCAATTCATCACCCACACAACAAATTGACAACAAATTGATGACATAAACGTAGATGCATGAGAATTAATTTAAGATAAATCTAACTTAACCTATCAAATGCTTTGGGTAGGCATATTTTAATCACCAATGATATTTGGTTCATGAATTTGATTGAGGGGTGTCCTTCTTAGGTGATCCTTACTACCTCATGAATTAAAATTTTCAACAAAAATTTTCTTTCATAAAACCCTTTCAGTCTTTTGATAATTACATTTATTATGTTTTTAAATATGTAGTTACAAAATGTGATTGGCTTAAAGTTTTCAAATGTTGTTGGATTGTCTTCTTTTAGAATCAAGGCTATAAAAGTTGTGTTTAAATCTCCAAGGATTTTTCTTGCAATTCTTGTAGCCACAATGACCTTTCTTAAATTTTCTTCATTAAAATTATAATATCCTAAAAAAATTCCACAATAAGGTTATTTGGCCTTGGAATTTTGTCCTTTTGATAACTTTATATAATTGAAGGTAGTTCTTCTTTCCCAACTTCGTCCATCAAGGCATGATTGTTCACTTGATTGAAAAAACTTGGAAAGGAATTTGATAGTTTTATTACCTCTACTACATGGGCTTGAGAGCCTCGTTTGAAAATGAATGTGAAGTAATTGAATTGTTTTGTATATATATCCTTAAAATTTATTGTCCACATGCCATCCCCCTTCTCAAAATTTCATACAAATTTTATGTTGTTCATGCAATTTGCATATCTATGAGAAAAAATTGTGTTTTCATCACCTAATTAGAGCTATAATATCCTACTCTTCATCCTCCATTCTTTCTCTTTTTCTAATAGGATATGTCTATTTCTTTCTTCTATTGACATTATTTCATATTTTAGTTCCTTAATATATAACCAAAAACATCACTATAGTAATGTAATGCCAAGACATCCTCCACTTTCATAAGAATTCTATTACCATTTTATTTTTTATCTTTTTCCCATTGTGGTACTACTCTTTTTGATTCTTTCCTATTTTGGTGAAATTGTATGGGAGTAGAACCTCTCAAGTTTCCATACATCTCTGATATTTTTTACAAACTCCCCCTCATTCAACCATTGGAGGTTCAACTTAAAAGGGATGGGTCATTTCTATTATGGTGGGGCTGCTTCCAATATTACTAAATTATGGTTAGACTCCACCCCTTGAGTAAATCCATTTTTTAATTCAAATGGATTCATCAAGTAACACTTCAAAAATCAAGAAGCGATCAAGCTTCTTTTCATTACAAGCCTCTTTCGATCTCTTCTTTCTTTAGGTTGATGCTAGTATGGCAAGTTCAATATCTATCAATGCTACTTCTTCCAACTATTTTATAAAATAACTAGAAAGGAAAATCTACTTGTGTGGCTAGTCTCCCTACTTCTGAAGCTCCTAGAGTAAATTTTAAATCTCCCGCCTGGAATGACTAAACCTTTGGATCTATTCCATCTTGAAGAACTTACCCCAATATCAACCTTGTCCATGTAAGGTCCATATACATTCTAGATAGTAATATATTTTCACAATTGAAAGAGAAGAGGGTAGTCCCTAGACTTGTTGTAAAGGCCCATGAATTAGTAAGATTAACAAAATATTTGTTCCAATTAATGATATTCCCCCCCACACCCAACGCCCCAATGGTGTTACTAAAACTAAATTCCCAAAAACCACTCTTTTTTTAGGTTCTTGAGTGATTTTCTCTACATTAGTCATAATGTCTTGCAACCTGATGATAAATGAGTTCGTTGTCACTATTAGTTTGCTAAGGGGATTGGTTAAATCTCAACAATTTAAGGTCAAAAAAATAATTTCAAACCATCTTTAGGGGAATTTTCTCTAAGATCCATGCTTAAGGAACTTGTTTTCCACATTGGGTTTCTGAACTCAATCTTGATGTGTCTTTGAAACACTTGGTTCCATACTCTAGCTTGCAAAGGATCCCGTTAGAGAATAATAATATAATTAAGACTCCTCTATCCCAATAATAAGAGTAGGACTTGAGGGGCTATGGTTTTTAGTTCCAGATACACTAGATAGAAATCACTCAAGGTTTATAATCCTTTTTTTCTACATATAAATTCCATGTCTCAAAAATAATATTTTTGGAGGATTTTCTTTTATATAAAGGAGACTTTAAGGACTTACTCAATTAAGGCGAGCAATCTTTTTTGTCACTATTTGTATCAAAGCTCATCCTTTTGTTGGCCTATGTTTGAAGATTTATTTTTAACTTCCACGGGTGCTTTCAAAGGACAACTTACAATCACCTTATGCCCAAAATTCTTCAAACTATATTTTTGGGTTGTTCCTTGCCATTCTTCCCCCATGCCTCTTGACTACTTCCTCTAAGCCCATATTTTCCAATAGTTTAAGTAATTTGATTAAGCTACTAAATGTTTGTAACTATGGCCTCATGCACACCTAAAGGGTATACCTTCATATTCTAAAGTCAAATCAAATAAGTCTACACCTCTTTTAGCAAGAGTAAACTAACATTTATTTGACCCAATAATGTGCCCCCCAACCTCTTAATGGCATCAGTAAAACTAAATTCCCAACTACCAAACTTTTAAGGAATTTCCTTAGTGGTTTTCTCTCCAATAATTATAATTCTTTTATAACAAGATGATAAATAGGTTTGTTTTCTCTATTAGTCTCTCTGGGGCGAATTTTTTTGAGGGATTGGCCAATCCTCAATAATTTAAGGTCAAAAAAATAATTTAAAACCACCTTTAGGGGAACTTTCTCTAAGGTCGTGATCAAGGATAATTGTTTTTCACATCTAATTTCTGAACTCACTTGTTTTTGGGCTAGTGACATATAGGAGTTCCTTCCCCTATTTGAAGCTTTTTGACCTCTCAAATTATTGAATCACAAACCCATTGCAACCTTTCTTGGGAAAGCACAAGTACCTTTTCTTCTAGACCCAAGATATGTTTTGAGGGTTCCAAAGAAGTTGGATCTCAAAGTTCCACCGAAACATTTGGTTCCATACTCATGTTTGTAGAGGACCCCATTAAATAATTCTCATCTATTTGGGACTCTTATATCTCAAGAATAAGAATGAGACAAGGGAGCTTAGCGTTTTTAATTCTAGATAGGTGTTACACGTCATTTTGTCACCATTAGGCAAATGACTGCCGTTTTGGATCTCTCTCTACCCGATGAAGTGTTCCAAGCATTCCCTTGCAATGTTAGAAGCAAAACAATCCCAAAGACAACAATAAGCCTAGATTAAATTGTGCATAAACCTACTTTTAGGCACTTGCATGGTTTCTTGGCCAATATCTACGCAATTGCAATTTTTACCACTAAGGCCTGCACAAATGTGTGCTATGTCTTCCCTTGAAAAGTCTGCAAATGACTTAACGTGAGTAAAAATAAAAAGTGATTTCTAGAAGCCTTTTTGGAGGAATATTTCTCAACCAAAAGGCCTCGATCCTCTACATACTTCGGTCTCATCCCTCTATTCATGGAGCAAACTTCCTCCCTTTGTGGAACCCTAATCTCTCCTTTTAAGGATCTCATCCCTTGAGAAGAGGATCTCAAACGTCCTCGTCTTAGCCTATAAATTCAACATAGAATAGTGGGCTAAGGAATAAGACTTTTGAATGTAAACTTATTCTGTTGGAATAGGGTTGGAAGGCTTGTCACCTAAGGGGAGGATTGGAGACTATTGGGAGGAGGCTTACATCATCAAGGCATGGTTGTATTGCTTCTTCTTATTTTAAGATTAATACAAGCAAATGTTTTTTTTCCTAATTTCACTTGTCTTAATGCTCTTTGCAAAGTTCCTTGATATTTTGCATGATTCATAATTGAATATGGTTTTAATCATATGATTAGTGCTATCTTGCAATTTTTATTTTCTTTGTGTTTCATCTTTTTCTACGCTTTGCTTTTATGCCTTGTTTGTTTATGTTCATGAAAATATTCCTTTGAAGCAATGAGGAAAGGATTTTGAAAGAATTGAAAGCACTTCCACAGACATTTCATAGGAATGTAAGAGGCTCTTGCATATCTCATTCTTCATATTTTAGTTGTGAATTAAGGAAAGGTAGCAGTGACTTGTTTTGTTTGTTACTAGATCTCTTTGGAGTATAGGGAGATCACTCTAGTTCGCGAGAGGGATTTATTCGCCATAACAAATTGGCGACTCCACTGGGGAACAATTTGTTCTTCATTATGTCCTCCTGTGACCTGTGATCACTTTTTGTAGCCTTGATTGACTGTGTTTAGAACCTTGAAAGTTTAAATTTCTCTATTTGTGGCTTTGTTTTTTATTTTCTTAGTTTTTCTTGATCTGCGCACTTTTTATTTAGAAAAAAAGAACAAAGTTGCACACTTTTCTGTTAGAAACAGTGCGTATATGCATTGAAACTAATTGGTTATGTGCGCAAGTCTTTGAAAAATAGTAAATTTAGGAAATTTCCAGCTCTTCTCTATTTTGATCACTACTTAAAGGTTTTTTCGATTTCTTAACAATTTTTGGTGTTTTTTTGCTTTCATTTTTGCAAAAAAATTCCCCCCTCAATCAACGAGGGGGGTGGGGGTGGGGGGTGTGAGGAGCTAAATTATGTATGAGCGATAATCACCTTTGAGTGTCATCTCTTTTGATCTTTGGAATTTTCACAAAATTTCAGTTTGATTTCTCTATTAATGAAATCTCATACTACATTTGATTTCATTTGGGTTTTATCATTTTTGTGAAATTTCCTTTACTTGCAATTGATTGATTCTCTCATATTATTAGTGAAAGAAGGTACTCCTGTGAATAAGTAGTCTTGTTATATTGTTCTTTCGCTGATCCAAAATCATCTTGTGTTTTTTTTGAAGAGTTCTGTTCGATATTTTACATTATGGAAAAGTCAACTGTAGATTTAGATCAACTTGTATTTGATTGTATTATTGAGAAAAATCTTAGATTACATTTTATTTCATTTGAGTCTTCTAATTTTTGTGAAGTTTCCTTTACTTACACTTGATTGGTTCTCTCATATTACTAGTGAAAGAAGGTACTCCTATGAATAAGTAGTCTTGTTATATTGTTCTTTCGCTGATCCAAAATCATCTTCTGTTTATTTTGAAGAGTTCCGTTCGATAGTTTACATTATGGAAAAGTAAACCGTAGATTTAGATCAATGTCTTTGATTGTGTTTTTGAGAAAAAACACTTATATTCACAGTTTAGAGTTTAGAGTTTTTGTTGGTTTGTTGATCTATCAAAAAAGAGTGTTTTGCTTATTGAATTGGTTGTGTCAGTCTATGTTCTTTCAATGAATGTCATCATATATTCATTTATGCCTCTTGTAAAGAGTTATTTCATCGATTGAAAAGCTAGTGTCTCTTATTGAAAGATAGTCCTGATTTGAATTTGAATGTTTTTATGCTTGTTTTAAACATAAAAACATAATTTTTGCTTGGAATTGATTTGCATTAGTATTTTCGTGCTGAAAATTAGTGCATTAGGGAATTTTTATGTTTTCTCTTATTTATCAATTCTTGCATTGTTGGAAGTGAATGTAACTTCTCTCCTTACTTTAGTTAGGATTCATCGAAGTGAAAATATTACATTATCATATTCGATTACATTCAGTTTTGAGTCAGGTTATAACACCATTGGTTTCATATCCGTCAACCTATTGAGTAAACAACAACCTTAAAAAAAACAATAATAAAATAAATTAGACTTTTTATATTTCTAGGGCTCATTACACCTACAATAGATTAGATTGCGGGGCTTTGGAATAGGAAAGTGAGCTAACTTTCCAAAGCCATAAACAAACAATAGAGTATTGTGTTAGGGAGTAAATCCATCTATTACCGTTTGACTCTGGGAAGCTCCTCTTACATGGGAGTTAAGGACAAGATCATATCAGCCCTATGAAGTGATCAACCTCGCTTCACTGGTTACGGTAGCACAATTTACATGCATTACAAGTGGTGCCGAAAGGTGCTTGGGAGTTAGTTAAAGGTAAACCTCATATTGACCATGTTGAGGAACCTTCAAGGGGATTGAGCTTTGTTACTATGCCCTTGCGTGTACGTACGATCTCTGACTATCCCCCTGGGTCAAGTTGTTGTATGTGATAACCTTAGATACCATTATCTTAGATATTTTTACCTAAGGTGATGGTGGGGGGGAGTCTTTGTTGTACCTAGAGCAGACATTGATTATACTCATTTAGAACTTTTTGAGGGTATTCTTCATTCAAGATGACATAAGTGAAGTTACTTGCACTAGATCATGGCCATTAAGAAAGATGTCAATGTAACTGATTCCACCTATTCTATCTCTAGCCACTTTTCACATTGATCTCTGCAACGTTGGGTTTCATCCCCAACTAGTGATTTCACTGTGAAAAGGTTGTTTGCATGGTTTGACTCATATTTATTAGCATGTGTTATTTTATTTTTTTTACTTTTTAAAGACCTTAGGTCTGGATTGTGAACTTGGATTGTTAATATTATTAAAATTCTTGATAAAATTCACTAAAGTTTAATCTAATGGCAACAATTCCATAATTTTACCAATCAAGGAACCCATTTTAACAAAAATCCTATTTCTTTTCATTGCTTTGGAAATATTGGTCCTCCTTATATGGCTACATTACCATTACATGGATTTACAATAGTTTTACTGGTATGGTTGTTTTCAACTCCGTTGGCCTCAAATACTTAATTTGTTCCACCTCAACTAGATGCCTCACCTCAACCGAGTTCAGAATCACCAAACTCATGTTGACCCTCTACCTTCTTCACCTGACATGTCTTCCTCCCTCTCTTCTTATTCACTTGGTAAAAGCCTTGATGCTAATAAATAGGCGGCTAAGAAGAATAAGAAGAAGCAAGATAAGAAAGGAGTCAACTAACCAACCATGGTTGTAAGTATTGGTAATGTTGAGGAACCTTCCAACACACATGATAAGCCCAAATACCCTTGAAATATTTGTAAGGGTGACCAGTTACTTATCAATTATCCTGGTATTCCTAAGGTCTTGGAAGTATGGTCTGAAAAATTCTTATTAACTCACTGTTGATCCATCAAACAATGATTGTCAAGTTTCAAGGAAAAATGGTAAAGTTAAGTTTCCTTGTAGGTTATGCGAAGGGAATCATCAAACTCAACTTTTCCCTCACATGGATGAAGCCTAAAAATTATTGGAAAAACTTACTTTTTCTCAACTTCCAACTTCCAAATAGTTACTATAATATTTCTCCCAACCTACCGTGAATTGACGAAGTGATTGATCTAATTCCAAGTACAACCAATCACACCCTTCGATTGGAGGGTGAAACCCATATCACTCATGTTGATAAACCATTGGTTGATCAAGTGATAGAATCGATTCCATATTGAGTTGATCCCACTCTCCCTTTAGAGAGTGAAGTTAATACCACTTAGGTTCTTTTTGTTACTTTAGATTCCATCGCACAAGGGGGAATTTCACCCATTTCCACAGAACCCCCTCTAAGTACCGAGTTTATTTCCTTTGATTGGAGTAGATTGACAAAGCCTTGTATCCCTTCTTCCAACCATTTCCAAACCATTGTGAAGGCTTATGGTAAGAATTTACGTCACACAAATGTATATGAAGGTGCTTCTATTAGTATTTTCTCCTCAGCTGCTTGGAAATATTTGGGTTCCCCTCAGCTTCTGTCTTTTACACATAATATTTTGGCTTTTAACAGAACCATGAGTGAACCTTTATGGATCCTTACTAAGCTACCCATTACCTTGGAAGGTAAAACTGTGTGTATTGATGTTATGTTAGTCCAAGTCCCCTTGGATTTTAATTTTCTCCTTGGTAGAGACTATGTTTATGCCATGAAATTTATCGTGTACACACTCTTTCGAGTGATGTATTTCCATCCCAATGGAAACATTGCGACTATTTTGTTCATTAGTCTTCATTCCAATACCATCCATCCAACATCCCTGAATGTTCCTTATATGGAAGTGGTATCTACCCCACCATGGGTTAATTATGTGAAAACCTATCCCACGTTTTAAATTACCAATGCAAGTGAGCCTCTCACTATTTTCTCTACTTCTTTTGACTTATATCCGGTAATTGACTTGGTGAACCCTTAAATGGGGAATTTTGAACCCAATTTTCTTATCCCTATTGAGTCCCTTTACATGTGTTCCTTCCAAAGAAATATTATTCCTTCTAATGAAGATCTATTGGAAGCCATGATCGAGGTGTGTCCCTTGGCATGTGTTCCTTTCAGTTGGAAGCCATGATCTAGGTCCTTATGAGGACAGTTCTTTTACTGTGTCAACCTCATTAAAAATGAAACATGTCCCCATGAGCACATTTATTTTCTTATGTCAAACTCGTTAAAAAAATGAAACAAGTCCCCATGAGCATAGTTATTTTCATATGTCAAGCTCATTAAAAAATGAAACACGATTCTATGAGAAAATTTCTTTGTCTTATGTCAAGCTCATTAAAAAATGAAACAAATTCCCTTTCAATATGAGTATTTGAATAGATCTCGTAAATGTTGAGTCGAGCCTTTCCTCTGATATCATAAATGATTTTTAATTCCATCCACCTATTAGTAACCAGTAGTCTACTTAGGTGAATGAAATGAAGCTTGGGGGGCATGTGCCTATAATTAAGTCATTATGTTGGGGGAATGAAAACTTATCTCAAGCATAGTTTTTCTATGTTTCAATATTTTATAAAAATGAAATCTAAATTGAGTCCATTTCAATTATTATTCTCAAGACTCGTTAAAATCGTGAAAATACATAGCTTCTTTTGCTATATTTTCAGGCTCGTAAAACATATATGAAAATTCTGAGTTCTTTCCATCTTTTAATGCTCTTAATTAAATTGAAAGTCGGTGATATGAGTACACTTTTATCACTTTTCAGGCTCTTAAATTTACGAAAAAGAGAAATACTGGAGTTACCTTTAAACTCTTTTCTGACTCTCTAAATGTGAAAATATTGTCTAGTATGCTTGTTTGTTTCGAACTCATTAAAGAAAATGAAAAACATCTGCTTGATATAAGTTTACCCTTTTTATGGATCATGTATACTATTTAAAAAAAATCTATACTTTGACAAATCATGGTCAAAATATTTCTCTCCTGCATTACTTTACCCTTTTCCAGGCTTGAGAGACTAAATTTACGAAAAAAAGACGTTTCAAAGTTTAATTATGTTTATCTCTTGACTCCCTAAAAATGAAAAATTCCAAGCTTTACTTTCTTCAGGCTCCTTAAAATTTTACATTGAAAGAACTGTATGAGTTTACTTTTTGTGTTTTTCAAACTATTTAAATGTAAAAATGACATCGAGTTACCCCTTCAATGGACTCGTAAAAAGAAAACAGTGTAAGACTCGTCAATCATGACGAGACCGAAGCACTCCTTCCTAGGGTTCGTTAAAAAATACTCCAAGGGACTCATTAAAATAGTGAGATTATAGGACAAGCATATGTTATCGTCCTCAAGCTTGCATAAAAATAAAAGAGGTTCTTACCAGTAATGGTGGGGGGAAATTGGAAAGAAACATTTGTTTTTGTATTACAAAATATAACATGTCTCTCTTGAACATGACACTCCATCACTTTTGTGTCTAGGTTGGGAAATCCATTTGTCTCTCAATTGATAATACCTCATTGAAAGTCTTCAGTTTGGTTTTGGGTTTTATTTTTTAGTCAAATGTTGCCAAGTTGAAATGTTGTGTCGCCTATATGTTTAAGAGAAGTTCAAACTCAGTCAAAATTACCTTGCAATTCATAGCCCTCAATCGTGTCAGACATCCTTGAGTTAGTCCTAAATTACTTCAAAATTTTCCTTCAAAAATTGAAATGAGTTTCATGTTGTAGGCCCTCCTGCGACAGATCACTTCTTATCGACTTCAGTTCATTATCTAGGAAGTTGATATAGAAACCTCCTTTAGTACCTTCCAGCCTGCATGCCCTAATGGTAGGTTTCTCGCTTTCGACGATAGGTTCTCATCATTGAACTTCAATCGAATTATTCTATGAGTGTTTGACTTCAAGACATTTAATCACACTTCATATATTGTACTGGGGTACCTTGAGAACCATTGTAATTATTAGTGGTTTCTCGCGTGCTTGTTAACGGTTCACATCATTGACCAGTAATCAGGTGGTTTCTACCATGTTCGACTTCGAGACATTCACTCGCATGGTTAGATTCATACTATGGATCGATAGAGATGAATACCAAGACCTTGGATCTATTTTGATCAATCCAGGATGTGTAGATTTATAAATATTCATGATTGTAAAGATATATCCATATTTGATGGCTGCGTTCAAAGTATGTCTACTATTGACATGGATATTTTTATATTTCCATACTGATTCCTTAAGATACTTTTTCTTTGAGTATGGGAATGCCTACCTCAGTGATGGTTATATGAAGATGTTGTATTCTAATCCTTGATTTTTTTTTTAAGGTTTCCAACCATGGTCTCTAATCCGAACTTTTGCATGATAAAGTGTTTTAGTCCTCAAACATCCTTTCTGACTTGCCCTTAAGGGGTAAATCTATTACACGTCATTTTTTCACTATTAGGAAAATGAATTCTGTTACAGATCTCTCGATATCCAATGAATTGTTCCAAGCATTCCCTTGCAATGATAGAAGAAAAACAATCCCAAAGACAACAAGAATCCTAGATTACATTGCTCAAAAACCTAATTTTAGGCACTTGCACGGTTTCTTAGTCAATATTTGCGCAATTAAAATTTTTACCACTAAGCCATGTGAAAATGTGCGCTCCGTCTTCCACTGAAAAACCGCTTAAATGATTTAACACGAGTAAAGATAAAAATTAATTCCTAGAAGCCTCGTTGGAGGTTATTTCTCAAGAAAAAGTCCTCGAGCCTCTACATACTTGGGGCTCATCCCTTTGTTCATGGAGCAAACTTCCTCCCTTTGTGGAACCTTAATCCCTCCTTTTGAGGATCTCATCCCTTGAGAAGAGGATCTCAAGCCTCGTCCTCTTGGCCTATAAATTCAACACATACTAGAGGGATAAGGAATACGACTTCTGAATGTAAACTTATGCTATTGGAATAGGGTTGGAAGGGTTGTCACCTAAGGGCCGGATTGAAGACTATTAGGAGGGGGCTTACATCATCAAGGCAAGGTTGTATTGCTTCTTCTTTTTATAGTATTAATAAAAGCAACCGTTTCTTTCCTAATTGCACTTGTTTTAATGATATTTTCAAATGTCCTTGATCTTTTGCATGATTCATAATTTAATATGGGTTTAATCCTATGATATATGCTATCTTGCAATTTTTATTTTCTTTGTGTTTCATCATTTTCTATGCTATGCTTTTATGCCTTGTTTGTTTATGTTCACGTGGATCTTCCTTTGAGGCAAAGAGGAAAGGATTTTGAAAGGATAGTAAGGAATTCCACATGAATTTGATAGAAAGGTAAGAGGCTCTTGCGTATATCATACTTCATATTTCAGTTGTTAATTAAGGAAAGGTAGTAGTCACTTGTTTTGTTTGTTACTAGATATCTTTGGAATCTAGGGAGATCGCTTTTTTCCACAAAATGGATTTATCTGCCATAACAATAGGATGAGAAAAAATCATTTAAGGGTTCAAATCCCTTGTTTTCTACATCTAAACCCCATGTCCTAACATTTAATTTTTTAAAGGATTTTCTTTATTTTAGGAAGGAGACTTTAATGACACTCAATTACGATGAGGAATCCTTTTTATCACTATATGAACTAGACACAAATCCTATTGCTAGTCGAATTTTGAATTTTGATTTTTAGCTTCCATAGGTAGATTAAGAGGGAAATTGATAGTCATCTTATCCCTAAATACTCCTTCAAACTAGAAATTTTGGTTATTCCCTTCCATTCCTTTTCCTTGGCTCTTGACTGCTTCCTCTGAGCCCATATTTTCCTCTAACTTAAGTAATTAAATTTAGCTGCTAGGTATTTATAATTGTGGAATCATCAAAACTTGAAGGGTATACTTTCATAGTATAAGGTCAGATGAAATTAGTTTACACCTCTTCTTATTTCCATACTCTCCACAATCTCTTATTAACATGTAGACCTACAAGTATACGAGGAAATCCAAAATGCATTGAGTCAAAGAAAGATAATTTGCTTCATACTAGATGCAAAGGGATTCCCTATTTATTCAAACACTTATTTTGACCATATAATCAAAGGGAGCCTTGAAATTTTGACCAAAACCAAGAGAACATCTAATAAAGTAGATCAAGCAACAAAATCTATGTGCCATTTTTTATAAAAGGTGATTGTGAACCCAACTTCGACCGTTTGTCGATAATTTTTCGAGTCACTCCCACAATGAAAATACCCAAACTATCCACCCTTTTACCAAGACCATTGTTTGAGGGGTGCAACCAATGATAAACTAAAAGTTCAATTTTTTTTCTATACCTTTAACAATTCATTGTTCATAATTCTACCTAGAAACTAACCTCCTTGCACCAAATTCATTCTTAACATCAAATTTACACAAATATATTTTATTTTGTATGATTAAATATAACATCAATATATAAATGACTAGTTGAGCACATCTTTCAACTTATAAAATAATATAATGATGTTTGAAAATTACTAAATTTGGTGGATAGTGAAAGTATCTACATCAATATTTCTACTAGTTGTCAATGCCACGGAGTGTTAAAAGTTAGAAGTATTTAAATTCATGTATATGTGTGGATCTACACACATGTATGTATGTGTGGATACACAAACACATATATGTATGCACAAAACTTAAAACAATTTCACAACCTAATTTGACGTAGCTTGCATAACTTTCTTTGATGCAATTTATGCACCAGATGAAATTTTGCTTACGAGTGGTTAATGAGAAGAGGGTTTTACATGTTATTAATAACTCAATGAATCATAATGGGAAAGAATATAACAATGCTTTTAAAAAAATGTGTAGGTGAGAAGGTAAGATGCGAGCATACTATTTTTTATATATCTCAAAGCAATGGGATGGTTTAATGGAAGAATGACACCTTTATATAGATGGTTTATTTCATCCTCCATTTAAAAAGAATCAAATATAAATTTTAGGGAAAAATGGTAAACTATGAATATTTTAAAATAGTTCCCTATCCAAGTTGTTAACAATACTTCCAAGAAGGTATGGAGTGGGTGAAAGCTTACTATTTATTCTTTCATTAATTTTTGGTTGTAATGCATTGGATCATGTTGTTGATGACTACACTCTTTTAGTATTTCCATGGTCTAAATAGGATTGGGAAGTGGATGACACTGAGGCATTTATTCTTTGGAATTTAAATATAGACAGTAAAATGGTCAACCTCCACCCGAGTCCACTCATCATCAACAATCACTCGGAAAACCCTTATTTTTTTTCCCGCTCCAATTTTTATTAAGTTAAAATTTGATGACACATCTAAAGGAAATTTAGGACTTAAGAGATTTGGGGGAACCTTTAAGGATGGTAAATCTGTTCCATTATGAGTTTATGCCACTGTGTTTTTTCCACTAACAACTTCGCTGAGTTTTTGGCTTTAGAGAAAGGGCTTCAAATTGCAGTGTGAGAAGGTTTTAAATTATTGCAAATTGAAGGAGTTTCGTTACTCGTTATTCAATTTGTCTGCAATATTTTAAATGTCCAACATGTCTCTAAGGCTATCCATAGCTAGAGATTAGACAAAGTGGTGTTGAATATAGCAAAAATACTAGAATTATTCCAATTTGTTCTAGTACAACATTCTTGCAGAAATATAAATAATGTAGAAGATAATTTAGCTAACATGGGTTACCATTACTTGGGTTTGGATATGGATAGATCAGGGCCATTTATGGATTGGGAGGAGGAGCGACGTAGTTTAAATGGGTTTCTTGAGCTTGAAAAATAATCCATTGCAATCGTGTCTTCGATGGGGATGGGAATAATGCATACCAAGAACCTTAATTAAAATGTGTGCCAGGTGCCATCTGTATGTTCTAAACCACAACACGTCATTAAAATGATCATAAGGAGGGTCACTAGCCAATTCCATCTTACCATAAATGTAAGGAGTTGGTGGAATGTAGTGGAGGGTCCACTTTTATTCAAGTTACATTTTCATCATTTCTTGGTATTAATGGGCGAGTTTTGTCATGCATGTCAGGATTACTCCTCTGAAAATCAAAGATAAGTTCGATATGAAGAAATTAATGAAGTTTTTCATCATGAGAGGAATGTTTTTCTTAATAAGTGTGCCAAGCACAACACTTGTCCTTCCCTGGTGTTTTCGTGGCTTGTAAAATGTTTTCTTACCTCACGTCATTCTTCATTGTACTTATTCTATAAATGCATGAGATTTTTCTTTGCATGACGAAGGTATGATGAGATCGAAGGTGGTGGGGATGAGAAATCCTTACTTGACCATTTCTTTTGCTCTGTCATGCTCTACATAGGATGTTGGGGTTTCATTTTTTTCATCTTCTAGCAAGTTGGGATGCTCTCTTCTTTCTGAGGGATGGTGGAGTTGTCTTTTCTATAATATTAAGTTATGGAATTTTGAAGGGGGTTAATGTTTTTCATCTTATTTCTACATAACACTAAAATACGTTTGATGTTTGAACTGGTTGCGGTCCTTCCTGCTTCGACGCTTCAAGGGACTGACTATCTAGGTATCTCCTTTCATTGTCTGGTTCTAGTTTGTGGAGTATGGTATCCATGAAGTTTCTCCATATGGCTTTAAGGGTATTTCCATCTCTCATTGGGAAATAGAGTAATTGGGGTTTTTAGTATGTAATGTTTTATAATTTTTTCCCTTATAGTATTGTACTATGTTTCATGGTCCACACTGATCTAATTTTCAGTTTTGGTCCACAAAAACGCCGGTCAATAGTCTATATTTCCACTCGCTCCATTTTACTATCTACGAAATTCAATTATGGTACATTGATGATAATGAGTTGTTTTTCTCTCGGTTTAAAAGAATCAATGTCTACTCTCTCCCTCGTTGTTGGTTTAAAAATGGTTTTTGTTCTTTGTTTGAAATAGATGGTCATGTTCGAAAACCTTATCTGAAAAAACCTTTCCAAACTGTGAAAATAGACCGCGTGGTATGTTGGTTTACGCTGACGGCCCAGGTTTTAGGGTATTTTCCTGTTCGTCATTATAATGGTTAAGTTCGTATGTTTTCTTTGCTCATATTTGTGACAATGCCTGATGAACACAAAATGAAAAGTAGACGGGGGGGGGGGGGGTAGTATGTTATTTTCTCATCGTTAATGATTATTTGAATGGAATTCAATAGCATATTATTTAGACTTGGTCCCTCCAGAGGTACAAAAGGAAATCCAACATCTTGAGTCGCGAGTGTTTGGTGATAAGCTTTACATCTCTGATTCCAGAGTAGGGGTCGCAAATCTCAAATGGATTCCTAATTTAGGGAAATTTGTTAAGAAGAGATTGCATTTCTTACACTCTCTTGAAGTCCACCAACAGATGGACACACTCTTTCGCTTGGCCCTATGAGATGAGAAAGTGGATAACTATAATATTTTTTCTGGTTAAGAAGATATGAAGGGAATGCCTAAGAAAGTTCGTTTTTGCCTTGATGTTGTAGTTTCATGTCTGCGCAGGGTGGAGAAATATGTCATCTCAGACTCAAAATTTGAGGAACTCACAAAGCCTCCTGCTGTCATCAATACACAACCAACTACTACTTCTCCTCCATCTACTACATCTCCCCTTTTGTAAGTGATCATATCAGACTGGTGGATTTCTAGTGCCTAGTTTTGCCAACTTAATTAATACGTCCTTGTAGAAAATAATGTTACAATTTTATTGAAGGTCTACACTGGTATATAGCTCTTCTCACTCAATGCAGTAGATGGCGACAATACAGTTGATCTGTGTAGTGCTTTATTCCATCACAAATGACGTGTAGTCCAAATTTTAATATCTCCAATGGAATATATATATATATATATATATATATATATATATAGAGGGAACTACTCTTCTGTTGGAACGATCTTGTGATTTTGTTATATGTGGTATAGGAAAGTGTCCCTACTCTGTTTCTAGTGGTGCAGTCTCTTCATAGCACTGGAGTTGCCCTGGTATTTTATTATCATAAAATTGTTATAGGCTTTTTTATCTCTACTCATAAAGTATGGATGTAATTGATGTTAGTATTGGGGCTTTGGTTTTGATAACCAACATCTCCACTTTTCATCCTATCCATGTAAACCTGTTTATATATTAATAAAAAAGCTTTTGTATTGGCTTACAAAAAAAGACATGACAAACTTGTATAAATCCACGCTGATTCTTTCATTCATGCTTCTAGTGGTAAGAACCATACATGTGTATAAGCCTAGGGAAAATCCATGGTTTTTAAATTGAGAACTTTTAAGCATTGAGAAAGATTTAAAAGAAATTTTAAAATGCTTTCCTTTAATATTGTCTAATAAATCTACTTAATATGTATATGTATGCAATGTCCTTTATGCTAAGATTATTTAAAAAAAAAAAAAATGATATTCTACCTACACATTATACTTTTCTTTAATTTCTCTATATATGTATGTGTACATGTATATATATTTTTCTCTCTATATAATCTAGAATGAAGCAAATCACTTTTGGTTTACTCCAAAATCTACAACACATGTGTATGTGCACCCAAGCATGTGTATGTGGTATTTATCAATTCAATGTAATAAACTTTAAAATTGATTGTGAGGAAAAGATGTTATTAATAACACTACCCACTAAAACCTTCCCTCATCCCCCCCCCCCATATATAATAAAAATAAAATAGTATTAAATATTTTACCAATTTCCAACTTTATAATGCAAATAAATATTTTTAAAAATTTTAGTTAATTTTTTCTTCAATAAATAAGAATATATTTATATTGCACTCTTCATATTTATATGGCACTCTTTAAACACTCACCAAGTTAGTATATTCTCTAACTAATAGATTAAATGACTTTTTCAAGACATTTTTCTTGTTAGTTTAACCAAAATTAAGTAGATATTTTTAAAAATTTGAGTTAAAGTTGTTTAATTGATAGAATTTGAGTGAGTCAAGGATTTTCATGGTGTTGAATCCATTTAAGCATTCAAAAATATCTTTTAAACAACCAAAAATCACAATCTTGCTTGCTTGCCTTAGCAACACACTGGATCACCATCTATTCAACGCCCTGTAAACATTAGGTATAATCACTTATTGTTATTTTTAAATTCCAAATAAAATATACAACTCCAATACTCTTCATTTTACATAAATTTAATTATAATTAAATATCAAAATTTAAAATTAAATATAAAATTTTAACTTAATTATTATTTTTTAAAAGATAATTAAACTTTGTTTACACACTGTAGGTCTTAGAAATTATTAAAAAAAAAAGGGGAAAAAATACCACAAGGTACTCCTTGGCTTGAGGATTGTTAAGCTTTTTCAAATTCTGTAAAAAAGATCACTACCGTTCTTAAATCTTAAACCCATGTTGCATCAACATGTTGTCCGAGTGGATAATCTTGGTGCTATTTTGTTTATTGGATGCTAGGGGATGTTTTCATGCATTTCAACGCAGAACGACTGACGATCATTTGAATTCTCTCTGCGTAGTTGTTGATCGAAACGTCGGCCAAATCCTAATGATGTGATTAATCAGAAAGACATTTATCTACATTATGGATCACAAAAATCTTAGATCTAACGATATTTTTCTTTGCAATTCGCTTTAAAACAATTCATTCATTGCAGATTTATGGATGTTAACTCATAGCATTAGTTCCAAAATTTAGTCAGGTGAAGAATTAATTATGATTAAACCGTTCAAATTTTATGGGTAAATTTAGTTAAGTAAATGTTAAGGATTTTAGTTCGAGTGGTTTGGTGAATTATTTGGTTTTCCATTGGTATGGTGAATTATTTGTGGTATGCAGCCTTTAGAAAATTTATAACATTTATGAAATTTTTATATTTAATAGAAATAACGGTTTCCCCATAAATTATTTGGTTTTCCAGTGGTATGGATTCAAGCCTTTGGAAAATTTGTAACATTTATGATAATGTTTTAGTCAAAACTAGTTGTTATATTCTAACGGCTCTAAAACATCTCTCTTCATCTATTTGATCTAATGCCATGATCTTGTTCTTCATCTTGCCCTGAAGATGAACCACACTAGATGGTTCGAAACACGTTGACTAAAAGTATTTTATTTTATTTTTACCGAAAGATCTCTCAACATTCATATGTGAAATTGTTATATTTAATGGGAATTAGGGATTTTCCATAAATTCTTGTTCTTGTTAAAAAAAAGTTAACAAAGCATAATTACAGTAAAAGAATCAGAAAATTACAATACATAAAAAAAGCCCCATAATAGAGAATAAGTGTATGGATATGGAAATCACCAACAAACAAACTCTTGTTCTTGTCTAGGTAGTTAGTGCCTAGTTCCTGTAGCTCTAACACTTCAGATGTGAGGCCGTTGCGGATTTTCCATTCATCGGCCCTATGTGTTGCTCAATCTACACTTTGCCAAAATTATGCCTCTGCCACTTCAAAGATGACTGCTCATCCGACTCGGCCGTTTATATAAAACTCTTCCCATTTAGTCAGTGGCAAGATTTTTCATCATAGGGCAAAAAAATCCTGGAACTATGCTCGCCCTGTGCTAAGACTGCAGTGACGACATCAAGCATAAAATTCAACGAGGCGTGAATGCCCCTCATTTTGAAAACTGCCATGTCATAAGCCAAGGCGGTTTCCTTCTTCGTATTGAATTTACAAACCATCTCCTCACCCTTGAATCCCTGGTTTCAGAGGTGAATTCCCCCCATGACTGCCTGCATACGCCTATATAAGGCTTTCTATAATGTTTCCCCTTTGTTGAATATATGTGTTCCTCTTCTCGCTTTTCCACAAGCGTAGGGTGTTGATTAAGGATTTCCTATGGAGGCTCTAAATCGTTATTTTCCATCAATAATGATTATAAAGGTGTATTTATAACAAATGAGGTGCCTCTCCACCTCCCATGTGACTCTTGACCTCCCTCATGAATCTTGAGCTCCTACTATGACTTTTCGAATTCCTATGTGACCTTTTGAGCTTCTACATGACTTTATAATTTTCTAGTGACTTTTAACATTCCATGTGGGACCCTTGGAATTCTACACATTTTTCATTTTCTCATTTTTGAAATTACACAATTACATTCCACAAATGATGCGGAAAAATGCATTGACACATATGAATTTTGTTGTGACATTTTGAGAAGCCATGACTTGGCGATGGTGACATAAGCCTTTATAGTGCATAAAGGTCAAACTTTTCTATTTCCTGCCGTGTCTTCAATTATTCATGATATATCTGACTTGTACTTTATCTTCATGCTCCAAAGGGTTTGAATAATGCCATAACCTTCCAATTCAACATGATTTTTCGTCTCTCCATCATGGTACAAGATTCCTTTACGTCCTTCATGATGGTTCCTCCTTTTGCTTATTCTTCACAAGTGCCTTCTTATAACCTCTCCTTGATAACCTCCCTTGAGCATCATCTTGCCATGTTAGGATGATAATACTTGCAAATGAAGTCCACTCACGACAAGGCAACATCATTCTGAAAACACCTTTTCTACATTTGCTTTCTCATGGAAGATACTGAATGTGATGGGACAATGGGAAAGGGTTTTGAGAGAAAAATGCTAGTAATTTCATAGTTGATCTCAACAATGACCAAGGGTTGACCATTTTTTCCATTGGAACTACAAAATTCATAACAAGGAGAGGATCTTGCAAGGATCTGTGAAGTGGCAAGTCCAAGAGATAAGGGTGATGATCTTGTTAACTGAGGACGAACAATACACTATTCTCAAGGGATAGGAGGCAAGGACTATGCAATTGAGCTTCACAGGGATTGAGGGGTGACCCCACTATCCACATGAATTGTGCAATGCATAGTAGGAGGAAAGATAGACAAGGTGTTGTGCAACGAGGGGTTTTAGTCAGTAGGAGAGATAGGACTAGCCACTATAACTGTGCAATGCAAAATGACTGAGGAGTTGAATCCAATATTGCATAGTTGAGGGCTACAATGGCTTAGAGAGGGACCTATTTTCCACTAGAACTACACAATGTGCAATAAGAGGCTCACTTGGTGAAGGGATTGTGCAGCTGACTAGCGTAAGAAACACAAGTCTATCAATGTACCTTGAGGATGCTCACTTCAACATGAAGGGGAGAGAGCCTTTGTATTGTGCAATTCTCTTTAGCGGTGATCAAGAGAAGGCTACACTATCCACTAGAGCTATGCCATGCAAAATGGAGGCAAGCAGGATTCAATCTTAGTCATAGTTTTCAAGGGTAAGTAGGAAGATAATGAGGGAATATTGTTCAATATTGAACAATGTGTTTGTGGAAGAGGCTGCCCTTAGGATGGAACAATGCATAGTTGTAAGAAGTAAGGGATGCATCATTGCTGGTTGAGAATGCACAATGCGCTCATCCAATAGCTGGGAGTTTAGGTATGCAAAGTTTGATGACAAGGGAAATCTCAAAAATGGCTAAGTGTTGGATCATTCGAATAAGAGAGAATACATGATATAAAAAAGTTCCAAAACACAATCACACACATGTATACCATCAGACACAAACCAAGAAAATACACAGTACTCAAGATCCACATTCGTACCTTGAAACGATAACAAAGCGACACTTATTTTTAAGTGCGATAGTTGGAACGTAGCTTTGCGACACTTAGAATACAATTTAAGACACAAATGTCAGCTCTAACCAGAAATTTCATAGTGCATATCCTTATGATATATAAGGTTAGCTAATGAAAAAGAGTGCGCTGTATCTACCTCTTGTGGTGCGCCAACGTGTGACATATGCAAGAGTGAAAACAATAAAAAACGTCACTCGCAACAATAATAATAAGTGAAAAAAATACTTGCAAAAGCTAAAGAAAGAAAAAGTGATACATGAGAAAGCTAAAGAAAGCAAAAGCGACACTTGCGAAAGTGATAGCAAGAAAAAGTAATAGTCGCGAAAGTGAAAGTGACACTTTTAAAAACAAAAGCGCGCAAAAGCGACAATTGAGAAACTCACCCAAATGATGGTACATTTGCAACTAAGAGTGAGGGAGACTATCAATCGAAATTACGCATTGAATTTGCACATGGATTGCACAGTCATTGTCGCTGTCAACTGCGCAAGAACTGTCATCAGGGACTGCGCAATGTTTAGGAGCTGTGAAATTCCTTCCATTAAGGGCTGCACAATTACTATTTCTAGAGACTCCACAAGCATTTCTCTCAAGGACTACACAATGCTTATCTTCCCAAGAAGACACTGACTGCTAAGCTTGCTAGGAAGAGGTGCAGTTGTGAATGCATAAAAAGATAAGCATGTGTAAGAAAGTGGCTTCAATAATTAGAATGTCATAAGAAGACTTAAAGAATTAGAAAACCATCAACCCATCACGAAGTGAACATGAACAACTTGAGATGACAAATCATAAGACCACAAGGAGGCTCCAAAATTTAGGGCATAGGAAAATATTTGGAGGGTGTTGTTGCAACAACAACATAATCATAGTTTTTTTCTAATAACAAGATGGTATTTAGGTTTTCTTTCTCTATTAGTCTCTTAGGGGCCAATTTTTTTGAGGGATTGGCCAATCCTCAATAATTTAAGGTCAAAAAATCATTTTAAATCATCTTTAGGGGCACTTTTTCTAAGAGCCATGATCAAGGATAGGTTTTTTTCCACATTAAATTTCTGAACTGGCTTGTTTTTGGGATAGTGGCATAATGTATTTCCTTCCCCTATGTGAAGCTTTTTGGCCTCTCGAATTAATGAATCACAAACCCCCTACAACCTTTCTTTAGAAATCAAGAGTACCTTTACTTGGTCCAAGATTATATTTTGACGGTTCCAAAGAAGTTGGATCTTGAAGTGCCTATGAACATTTGGTTCCATACTTAGGTTTGTAGAGGACCCCATTAGAGAATTCTCATCTGATTAGCACTCTTCTATCTCGAGAATAAGAAGTATACAAGTGAGCTTAGGGTTTGTAATTCTAGATAGGATGTAAAAATTCATTCAAGGGTTCCAATCCCTTGTTTTATACATCTAAAACCCATGTCCTAAAAGTTAAATTTTTAAAGGATGTTCTTTATTTGAGGAAGGTTACTTTAAGGACTTACTCAATTACGATAAGCAATCCAGTTTGTCACTATTTGAACGAGACACAAATAATTTTTCTAGTATATGCTTGAAAAATTGTTTTTTATCTTCCATAGGTAGATTAAGAGGGAAATTGACAATCACCTTATCCCCCAAATTCTCCTTCAAACTAGAATTTTGGGTTGTTCCCTTCCATTCTTTCTCCATGCCTCTTGGCTGCTTCCTCTGAGCCCATATTTTCCTATAACTTAAGTAATTAAATTTAGTTAGTAGGTATTCGTAATTGTGGCATCACCCACACTTGAAGGGTATACCTTCATAGTCTAAGGTCATATGAAATTAGTTTACACCTCTTCTTATTTCCGTACTCCCACAATCCCTTATTAATATCTAGACCTGCAAGTACACGAGGAAATCCAAAATACATTGAATCATAGAAAGATAATTTTGCTTCATAGTAGATGCCAAGGGATTCCCTATTCCTTCAAACACTTATTTTAGCCATAGAAAGCGAGGGAGCTCTGAAAGTTTGACCAAAACCAAGAAAATATCCAATCAAGTAGATCAAGTGACAAAACCTATATGCCATTATTTTTTAGAAAAAAGGGTTGTGAGCCCCACTTCCACCATTTTTTGATAATTGTTTTAACCACTCTTACAATGCAAATTTCCAAACTATCCACCTGTTTACCAAGGCCATTATTTGAGGGGTGCAACCAATGATAAACTCAAAGTTGGATTTTTTCCATACCTTTAACAATTCATTGTTCATAATTCTACCTAGAAACTAACCTCCTTACACCAAACTCATTCTTAAAATCAAAATTACACAAATATATTTTATTTTGTTTGATTAAAAATATTATCAATATATAAATGACTAGTTGAGGATATCCTTCAACTTATAAACTAATATAATGATGTTTTAAAATTACTAAATTTGGTGGATAGTGAAATTATCTACACCAATATTTCTATAAGTTCTCTAGTATTAAAAGTTAAAATTATTTAAATTCATGTATGTGTGTGTATATATGGGCACACACACATGTATGTATGCATATAGCTTAATATAATTCCACAACCTAATTTGAGGTAACTTGCACAACTTTCTTCGATGTAATTTATGCAACAAATGAAATTGTACTTTTTAGAGGTTAATAACAAGAGGTTCTTACATGCTATTAATACCACAAGGAATCATAATGGAAAAGAGTATAACAATGCTTTTAAGAAATTGTGTAGGTGAGAAGGTAAGTTGCGAGCATACTTTTTTTTATATACCTTAAACTAAAGGGATAGTTTAATGGAAGAATGACATCTTTACATAAATAGTTTATTGCATGCTATATTCTAAAAGCATCAACTATAAATTTTAGGTAAGAATGGTAAACTATGAATTTTTTGAACTAGCTCCCTATCAAAATTGTTCAAAATGTTATTTTCGATGAGGTATTGAGTGGATGGAAGCTTACTATTTATTATTTCATTATTTTTTGGTTGTAATGCATTGGCTCATGTTGATGATGAGAGGTAAAAGACATTAAACCCAAGAGTCACAAATACATCTTTAGGGGACATAATAAATAGTCTAAGGCATATCTCTTATACAATCAAGAAAAGAGTGTAGTAATCATTGAGAGAGGTGTGTAATTCAGAGAGTTCCTTTTAACACGCCTTCTCACGCAACACCCACTTTTGAAGATCTCCTCATATTGTTCAGATTATTATTTTGGATGATACATCATCTTAACAATATATCACATTTAAAATATAACTCATAATCTATCCCTACTAATGTCATTTTTTTTTTGTTGCAAGTGAAGTTAGGACGCATAGGACTTCATAAAGAGAGGGCGAGAGCAATGTTAGGACAAAAATAAACCCTTATGTTAATACACCAAGAAGATATTAAATGACATGCAATTATGCATTATGATAAGAGATATGATTCGTTGATCCACAAACCTATAAAAAGACTCAAATAACTAGGAGAAAGAGAATGTTAAATCAAATAAACAAAACTAGTTAATAAAAAATGAGACTTAAGGAATTGAGAACTTCGTTTACTAAGAAAAATTTGGTTGGTTAGAGATGAACCCACAAAACTGAGTTCACATTTAGTATTTAGTAACTAAACTAAGAAGCATAAATCATTACATAGGTTTAAGTAATCTCTTTAAATTTGATATGAGAAAATTGATATGTTTTTTGAAACTAAAATTTTATGTATTTTAATCTCTATATACAACATATTGATAATTTTTTTTATTTTAATCTCTATATACAACATATTGATAAATTTTTTTAGTTATTGTCTTAAAGTTAATAACCTTATAATCATCGCAACAATCCTTTTTCAATTCACGTTTCCTAATAAAGTTTGAAAAATAATTGACATTACAAACTTGTATAAATATTCACTCATTCTTTCATTTATACTTCTAGTGGTAAGAACCATACGAGTGTATAAGCCTAGAGAAAACCCATTGATTTTAACTTGAGAGCTTTTAAGTATTTTTGAAATGGAATCTTTGAGCATTGTTTAATGAATCTATCTTAATACGTATATACATGTAATGTCTTTAATACTTAAATTATTTAAAAAAATTAAATATGATATTATATATATATATATATATATATATATATATATATATATTAACTAGATATTATTGAGTGAAATCACTTTGATTTTATATATATATACTAATTAGAATATTATAAAGTGAAATCAATTACTTTGATTTTACTTATCTAGAATACTTAGATATTTAGTATATTTATGTGTCTATTCATCCATATGTATGTGTATATTTATTAATTAAATATAATAATTTTTAAAAATGATTGTGAGAAAGATATTTTTTTGTAAATTTAATCAAAATTAAAAAAAAGAGAGTTTAAGTTGTTTAATCTATTAAGTTTGAGTGTTTAAAAGTTTTTCAAAGCACTGAATTTATTTATGTATTTAAACATATATGTTAAATAACAAAAAATCACAATCTTATTTGTACTACTAGATTACAATGAAAAATGTCATTTCATTAATATATCCTAATATATTTATTTATTATTAATATTATTTTTGTTAAACCATTTTATTAAGAACTTTATTGTGTCCTTGTTTCTAATCATAATTATTTGTTATATTTATAATGTGAAAAAAATATACACTTTCAATAGCTAATTTCTTTTATATAAATTTATTTATAATGAAAATATTAAATACAATCACTTTTTATTATTTATAATTTCTAAAATATACAATTTTTTTTTTTTTTTTACATAACTTTAATTATAATTATAATTACAAATTAAAATAAGATATATTTTTTAATTTTAGTTAAAATATATATTTTTAAATATAATTAAATTTTGTTTACACAATGTAGATCTTAAAATTTATTAAAAAAAAGACAAGAAGATACTCCTTGTCTTGAGGATTGTCAAGCTTTTTCAAACTCTGTAAAAAAGATCACCACCGTTCTTAAATCTTAAACCCTGGTGGCATCAATATGCAGACCTATTATCAAAGCGTGGTATTCCGGTATTAGGGATTTGGTAATTTTTTCTTCTCAGTTTTCAAGCAGAGTGTTATGGTTAATGCTGGCAACTATTCTTAAGAAATTTGGAAAGGTTTTCTTCTCAGTTTTCAAGTAGAGTGTTATGGTTAATCCTGGCAACTATTCATAAGAGACAATTTCAGTGTTTAGGAGATTTGGGTTTATGTATTTTCATATAAAGTTTTTCTTCTCAGTTTCAAGCAGAGTGTTATGGTTAATGCTCGCAAGTATTCATAAGAGACAATTTCAGTATTTAGGAGATTTTGGTTTATGTATTTTGATATAATATGTAAGGTTTGGTAAGTTTTTCTTCTCAGTTTCAAGCAGTGTTATGGTTGATGCTGGCAACTATTCATAAGAGACAATTTCAGTATTGAGGAGGTTTTGGTTTATGTATTTTGATATAGTATGTATGGTTTTTCTGTAATGATGGGTCAAGTAGACATTATCGTATAAAGTGTTAAAAGATTCAAAATGCATACAAATTTTTGGGAACACATAAATAGAAATGGAAATGGTAGAGTAGGCAAGATAAATATAGATGATAGACAAATGAAGAAATCTTGTATATGTGTGGAAATTTTTCTTTGACATTTTTAGCAGATTTTGTGATGCTTCTGGTATGGTTGCTAACAGTTTGAAATCTTGTATCTATTTTAATGTGGATGATGATGAGACCATTTCGGCAGTGAGCAATCTTTTTGATTTCAATATTCAGCCTCTGTCATCTGGTTTCAAATATTTAGGCTTTAATTTAAAGCCCAACAACTATAAAGTTGAAGACTAGTCATGGCTAATTAAGAAGGCGGAGAAGAGAATTGGCAAATGGACTAACAAATGGCTGTCTTTGGGGGGGGAGAGTCATTCTCGTCCAAGCAGGCATTCAACAATTAATGGTGTATTGGGCTCATATATATCTCATCCCAAAGAAGACTCTTTTGTCGTTTCAGGAGCATTATGATGAAATTTATTTGGAATGGAAAGGCATTGGAGGGTAAGTATCCTCTGGCTTGTTGGAACATGATTATGAGACCAAAGGGGATGGGGGTGGGGTTTAAAGGATCTGGAATTTTTTGGGCAGGCTCTGCTGATTAAATCTCTTTGGAGGGCTTTAACAAAAGACAACATATGGCATGATATTATTTGTTTTAAATACTTAAAGGAATCAAATATGGAGTCTTTGACTATGACCGGATGGCTCAACATTTCTGGAGCATCATCAATATGGAACAGCTTTAAGAGGATCGGGTCGGTCTTTGTCTCTATGCTGCGTTGGAATTTTGGAAATGGATTTAAAATTCTTATTGGACAGAAAATTTTGGGGGGCGAGAGGGGTCATCACCTGTGCAGTGATCGTTTAACCAGATGGCTTAATGGAAGGGGTCTGTTTTACATATGCCAGAGAATAAAAGAGCAGATAAACGGGGTCCCAGTGTGGAATTCTACTGATGATTTGAGCCTTCCGGAATCGCTGTTGGAGGATTGGGAAATTTGCATTAATGGAATTGAAAAGTCGTGGATTGACATGGTTCATCAAGATGGAGATAAGGTTACTTGGAAGGGGTCTCTAATAAATGGGACGTCGGTGGTAAAGGAGATTTATCAGAGCCTCTTTTTAGATTCAAGATCTCAGGTGGAGGTTTCATCCTGCATGAGTATTTGGGAATCAAATGTACAATTGAAAATGAAATTGTTTCTATGGTTGGTTCTTAATAACAAGAATCTGACTTGGGCAAACTTGATGAAAAGGGGTAAGACTGGGCATGGTGTTTGTAGTTTATGCATGAAGGGGGGAGATGATAATGAGCATATCTTTTATGAATGCATTTTTGCAAAGCAAGTTTTAAAAGCATTGGGCTGTTATTTTAACATTGTCTTCCCTGTTTTTGGAAGCACGATGGAGTTCATTATATGGGGTAAGGAAAGGAATCATGTTTATGGAGTTTTGCCAGCACTTTTCCACTGGTTTATCTGGCTCAGTCGGAATAGGATAATTTCGATGGTGTTCCAGGTTGTGTGGTGGGTGTCAAACTCTAGCATTATTAGCCTTTGGCGTAAGTTGAAAACTGGTGAAAAGCCTTCTAAGGACCTCTCTAAGCATATGCGCCCATTTGAGATACATTACCTTGCAGGTTTTTTCGATGGGGCATCACAACAATCGATATGTGGATGTGGGGCATGGCTTGTGATTACGCCACATCATTATAAGATTCATTGGTCAGGTGGTAGGGGATCGAATACTAGGGCGGAGGTTTTAGCTCTATGGGGTTTGCTTTGGTTTGCAGCCCAGCTGTGCATTGATAAGCTATGGGTGCTGGGTGATTCCAAGGTTCTTATTGATCACCTTAACGGAGACACAAATCTGGCCCAAATAAATCTGAAGTCGTGGTTGGATGGCATTGACACACTCAGGTCATCTTTTAGTAGAATTGATTTCAATCATATATATATAGGGAATCAAATGTTCAAGCTGACAGGCTCTCAAAATTGGGACTTATTGATGTTTTTGGCAACATGCATTACGAGATGGTGGATGCCAATGGTCAGGGGCTGATGGTATGGTGAGATTCAATTAAGTCTGGGTTTTGACTGCTTATTTTTTTTTGTGTTTATAGTTACCTTGACAAGCTGCGGAAGATCTGCACCAATGATTTGTCTTTTGATGTCACTGTTTTGTGCTATGGCTCGGGGGTTCTTTTACTGTTGCTTCGCTCTAAACTTTGTCAACCGGATGGGCTTTTGCATCTATTGGCAGCATGCCTCTTTGTGATTATTGGTATAATATCCTGGAATGATGCATAGTGTCTGATGTTTTTTCAATACTAATATTGTATAAGAAGCTTTTTTTGGAAAGGATGTTTCTCTGGGGAATATAGGCTACAGGTTTGATATGCATAAATTTTCTGTTTCCTGATTTAAATTGACCTCAGGGTGGTTGCACGTCCTGCATAATATTTTTTGTGATTGATCTTGTAAAGTCATATGATGGGTTTTACAGAGTTTTGGATTGCACAGTATATAAGCCATGTTTTTTTCGTCGTGGAAAAAAAAAAGACAAATGAATAAATGAACGGCCGACCGTCATTTGAATGCTCTCTGCGTAGTTTTTCATGATATTTATCTTTGCAATTCGCTTCAGTATGATTCATTCGTTGCAGATTTATGGATGTTATTTCATAGCACTGGTTCCAAATTTTAGTTAAGTTTAGGAATTAATTATGATTAAATCGTTCAAATTTTATGGAAAATTATTTTAGTTCGAGTGGTTTGGAAAAAAATATTTGGTTTATGGATATAATGTTTCATCATTTTTAAAGATTTTTTTGTTATTTTTTTAGTTTTAGTGATTTTTTTTTTTCACAATCTTTCCTCATTATTTTTTACTTCATTTCATTATCAATGATATGGGTTCAAGGCCTTTACGGATTCTCCATAAATTATTTGGTTTTCCGATGGTATGGGTTCAAGGCCATTCCCAAATTTTGTAACATTTATGAAATTGGTATATTTATAACATTTATGAAAGGCCTTTACCGAATTATTTGGTTTTCCAGTGATATGGATTCAAGGCTATTGGCAAATTTGTAACATTTATGAAATTGTTATATTTAATAGAGATTACGGATTTTCCATAAATTCTATTCTGGCTAAAAAATTTAACGGAGATTACGGATCCTCCATACAATTCTGTTCTGTTTTACAAAATTCAACAGAGCATAGTTACAGTGAAAGAATTAGAAAATGACAATACATAGCAAAAGCCCCATAACAGGGAAGAAGTATATGGATATGGAAATCACCAACAGACAAACTCTTCTTCATTTGCTGCAGCAGCAGCAGAGGATGATGACGATGAGCAGCTTAATAAAAGCAGTTTCTCCAGGTAGTCTGCGCCCAGGTCCTGTAGCTCCAACACATCAGATGCGGCACCGTTGCAGATTTGCCCATCATCTCGCCCTGCGCGTTGCTCAATCTGCTCTGTGTTCAAATTATGCCTCCGCCACTTCAAAGGCGGCTGCTCCTCCGATTCGGTCGTCAGCATAAACCTCTTCCCATTGAATCGGCGGCGGGAATTTTCATCACAAGGGAAACGAAAACGAAAACTGGAATCGTGCTCGCCCTGCGCTAAGGCTGCGGTGACGACATCGACCGGAAAATTCAAGGAGGCGCGATTGCCCCTCATTTTGAATGCCGCCATGTCATAAGCCAAGGCGGCTTCTTTCTCCGTATCGAACGTCCCCAGCCATCTCCTCACCCTCGAATCCCTAATTTCGGCGGCGAATTTCCCCCATGGCCGGCGGCGGACACCTCTGTAATGTTTACTGTAACGTTTCCCCTCTGCCGACTCTCTGTGTTCCTCTTCTCGCTTTTCCGCAGGCGCAGGGTGTTGCTTAAGGATTTCCCGCGGAGGCTCTGAATCGTTATTTTTCATCAATACCGAAAGCAGATCATGATCCTCTGAATCGTTATTTTGCGTCAAGACTGAAAGCCAGTCCTCCTCCATTGGCGAACACAAGAACTCCGAAGATTCTGCAAACAAGGACTGCATTTTGCAACATTGCTTACGTTTCGCCGTCCATCAGCCTGTATTTATTTAAATAATTTAGGAGCAGTTAGTGGCACTGGAGTCAAAGAAACCAAGAGTAGAGCCCACTGGTTGTTTCGTCATTGCTGATGATGGCCGGTCAAAGAATCCACCTGTTCTTTCGTCATGGCTGATCATGGCCGAAGTTTCTATTTTCTAGAAGGTACAAAAAAAGTGCCCCGGGGCCCGAACTAGAACAATGCCGCAGTGGAAATGGATCGACCAGAGATAACGACGAGTGATCGCTCGAGTAGTCAATCGCACGCGCTGCTAAAGTTTCTCATGTTTCTTCTGCCGTACGAGATCTCTGGTAGCCTCTGAGCATAGTTGGTAGAATATTCAGTGGAAAATATCTAGTTTGCTGCGTGGTGATTAATGTCCAAGGTGGTATATATTTACTATTGGATTTAAGTAACTAGATTATGTAAGGGTGAGCAGTAGCCTTATATATCTCTCGGTACATTTTACTATGACCATTTTGTTTCTTGGTGCATTTACGGGCAGATAGACTGGGATATAAGGCTCATATCGCATTAATTGTCGCCAACAAGTTGATAAATCTTGCTGGATATTCAAACACTTTCCCATGTGATCATTTGACCATGTAACCATTTCAAATGCAACAATTTAATTTGTTGACACTTTTTGGTCCCCAAATATCTTAGTTGGCGACTTTTTTTAAATGTTATTTTTCTAGATATCTTGAAAATTGTTTAGGGTGTTAAATTAATTTTAACCAAAAATAATATTCCAACTCTAAACAAAAACCTAAAAACAAAAATAACTTAACTTTACGACATATCCAAAAGTAAATTAACTCATCAAGCTATCAACTCCAACAACATATAATAATATTTATTACTCTAACACAAAACTTTTACACGCTATACACGCTATCCTTATCCTTAATAGTGGATTATTTCATCCAACAACATATAATAATATTTATTATTATAACACAAAACTTTTACACGCTATCCTTATCCTTAATAGTGGATTATTTCATAACTCACAAAGGGAAACACATACCACACTTATTACAAGAAAGTTAATTTTGGAATCTTCTTTTCCCTTTGTCTTTTTGTCCTTCATTGAACCATGGCAATTCACAAAAGGTATGGAAATACTTCTGGTTGATTATTTCCTAACTCACAAAGGAGACGCATAATACTTTTATTAAAAGAAAGTTAATTTTGGCATCTTCTTTTGTTTTTTTCGTTGAACAATGACAATGAACAAAAAGCTATGGAATACTTGGGTAGAAATGCACATTTAAAGTTATAATTTAAAATTTAATTTGAAGTGGTGATTTAAAATTCAAATGAGAGATGGTTAAATTTGACATGGTTATTTGTTTTAATAAATTTTTTTTTTAAATAAGAATTAGGAATAGTTATTATATTAAAAAAATTGAACTAAAGTTAAATTTAAATATATGATTTATATAAATAAGTTGAAACTAGTGGATATAGTTGGAATGAAGTATGTATCAATTATCATTTACATAATTATGACTTTGAAGTTTTTGAATAAAATGCTATAATATATGATATCTTATTTGTACATTCACCAATATTGATCTAACAAAAATCAAAATTTACAAAACATCAAAACATTACATTAAAAGGTGAGGAACTCCACTTTGATTTTTGAGTCTCCTGATTAATCATTAAGGAAAGGGGGCATACCCATTTTGTGCCTACCACCTTGATTTAGCCTGAACCCCAAATTGGCCATGTGATTAACCTTGGAGTGGACACAATTTTTCTTGGGGATATACTAATACAACTGATAAATCTACTTGAAAATATGACTTACCTTTGTATCTGAAGAGAGAGATTATGAATATAAATGGTAAATTATATTCAAGGAATCACCCAAAATAATCACCTCGTGAATTGGGAGATGTTAGAAATATGACCTAAACCCCAAGCATACCTATATTCTTCCCCTGATTTATTTTTACAATTTTAATAAAAAATATTTTGTAACCATATTCAACCAACAAATCACTCTTAAAATAACAATGAAGAAGTTAATACAAAACATAATATTATATATTCCCCACCTTTATTCTTACATATAAATAAATATTCAAAACATTATATTATATAGTATTATGTTTGGTAGTTTAACACTCCCATGTTAAAGTAAAGAAGGTGAATTAATATGTAAAAACAATATTATATAATAAAGTGGAATGAAGGAGAATTAATATGTAAAAACAATATTATATAATAAAGAAGGGGAATTAATATGTAAAAAAAATATTATATCATAAAGAAGGGGAATTAATATGTAAAAACAATATTATATAGTAAAGTAGAATGAAGTTGGAAGAGTTAATATGCAAAAATTATATTATATAGTAAAGTAAAATGAGATTAAAAAAATTAATTTACAAAACATAACATTGCTTTTCTTTAATATTAATTTCTCATTTTTATTATTTATGAAAAAAATAATAAAATGCAAAACATAAAATATTGAGGAGTTAGCTGTTTCGATAGGAGCTTTGTTTAACATTAAAATTGCTCCTTTAGGTCCGGGTTTTAAATATTTGGGGTTTCATATGAAATCCAATAAATATGGCATTAAGGATTGGCAATGGATGATTGACAAAGAGAAAAGAATGATATGGGGGTGGACAACAAAGTGGCTGTCAAAAGGAGGGAGACTTATCTTGGCACAGGCGGTCTTACAACAAATTATGGTATACTAGGCTCATATCTATGTGATTCCTACGAAGGTACTAAAATGCATTAGAAGCATTATTATCAATTTTTTATGGAACGGGGAAAAGGAGGAAGGTAAGATTCATTTGGAAAAATGGGAACTGATTATGAAACCTAAAGAATTCGGAGGATGGGGTCTTAAAGATTTACACATATGCAGGGCTTTGATTATGAAGTCTTTATGGAGGGGTCTCAATTCTAAAGGCATATGGAATGAGATTATAAGGTATAAATATTTAAATAATGGTGGTGTGGAAAACCTTTACATGCTGGGTTGGCAGAACATTAAGGTGGGGTCGATCATATGGAATGGTTTTAAACAAAATTGGTTGTGTTTCACAACAAATTTAAAATGGAATTTTGGTGATGGAGCTAAGATCTTAATTGGTCACCCTGGGTCGCGAGGGATCTTGAATACTACCCCTCTTAGTGTCGATCTTATAAGACAACTTAATGGTAAGGGATATTTCTATCTGGTTCAAATTATAAAGGAATCGCTCAATGAGAGCCTAAGATGGATGACAGCTGCGGATTTGCAATTGTCGGGACATCTGATGGAAGAATGGAATGGGTATAATGAGGAATTGAGGAGTCAGGGTTTGTTTATGGATAGAGGAGGTGACAATGTTATATGGACGGGACAAAAAAAAAACAATATGCCTGTCATGAGAAATTCCTATATCAATTTAATGGGCTCAAAAGCCACTGTCGCAGAGATTAGTGTCTATCGTCAAATCTGGGGGAACAGTGCACAAATGAAGATGATTTTTTTTTTGTGGTTGGTTAATTTGGATAAAAATCTAACATGGGACACTCTTCAAAAGAAAGGCTGGATTGGTCCGGGTTACTATAGATTTTGTATGGCAAATGCTGAAAGCAATTATCATCTGTTCTATACCTGCATCTTTGCAAGGAAAGTTCTGGCAATACTTGGAAGTTTCTTAAAACTTAAGGTACCGGCTCTGTCAAATACTACTGTTTTTATCTTATGGTGGAATAGGAGAAATTCAACATTGAGGAATATACCGGCATTTTATCATTGGTTTATTTGGTGTGATCGGAACAAATGGATCTTTGAGGAAGAGTGTTGTAGCCCAGAGAAGATTTCTAGCACTATCATTCATAACTGGGATTTTTTGAAGACTTCAATGAGACCTCCAGAGGATCTTTCAATAAGACTGAGACCATTTGAGATTCAATATCTAGCAAGGTTCTTTGATGGAGCCTCACAACAATCTCAGTGCGGGTGTGGAGCCTGGTTAATGATTTCACCAAACTGTCACTATAAGATTTACTAGTATGGAGGCAATGGAACTAATATGAGGGCATAAGTCTTGGCACTGTGGGATTTATTGTGGTTTGCCACACAACTTTGTATCGAGAATATGTGGGTTTATGGTGATTCGAAAGTCCTCATCGATCATCTTAACATGGGTACTGTATTGAACTCTGGAACCCTAATGTCTTGGCTGGACAAAATGAAACCATTAAGAAAAACTTTCTCTTATATTTAGTTCAATCATATATTTTGTGAGAAAAACTGTCAGGCGGACAAATTGTCTAAGAAAGGCTTGCGGGATATTTTCGAGGATATGCACTATACACTTTTCGACTTAGGTGGACTGGGTGCCACAAGGACGGTTAAGTTCTTTTGAGTTCACGACATCAACAAGTTTTTTGGTCCAAGGACACTGGTAAATGATGTTTCTCTGATGGTTTTTTGTTTTTTTACAATACTAAAATGAATGTGAATGAGAATATGGGAAGAAGATGGAGGAATGGTCTTAGAACAGTTAAGATAAATTTTTTGAAGGAAAATGAAGGATAAAGAATGCTCTTGGTTTCCTTTTCTTGGGGGTGGGGGGGGGGGGGGGGGGTGCTTATTGGTGACAATAGTTTGTTTTTGAAGTCAACTGAACTACTGATGATGTCTTTTGTAATGATGTAATGAGCATGGGTCTCACTACATGCTGAAAGATAGTTTCCGATGTTTATCTTCTGAACTAGAACTTTATCAGAAGCTGAAATGTAAGTTTTTTTTTTGAAAAGATTTTAATTATTGATCTGGTACATTATATAAACCAAAAGTTTTTTCTGCTGGGAAAAAAAAAATTATAAAATATAAATTATATTTAATAAACAAATTGCTAGTAAAATATAAATTATTAATCAAATTTTATCCCCACATCCACATGATAACACCATATGAATACTATAAAATATGACATTTTTTCATATTAATTCTTCCATCTCTACCTTTATGCAAGGTCAAAGGATTAGTTTACAAAATATAATATTATAAACTTTCAATCCTATTTAATAAATATGACCCCTGGGATATAATTTTGACAACTTAAATACCTGTTAGTTGCGATACTATAGATTTAACTTGAAATCATGTAAAAACCCACATTACCAAACAAAAAAACACATTTCATACCTAATATATCAATTTCCTATCAAATTCTATCCCCGGACACAAGCAAATCGGCAAACCCCATTTTGAAAACGACTGATTATACCATAAAGTGGTGTAGAACATTTTCGGGAACCTTCTCCATATGACAATTTTTCCTCGCGGATAAATGGGATAGCGAGAAGGAAGAAAAATGAGGTTTCCAATTGGAAGCAGAGGAAGTTGCTGGAACAAACTGTTTGAATTTCGCAGAATTGTATCGATGTTGCAATCTCAACAATTGCACTTCCCAATCTTCTGGAAAAAACTATTTGAATCGCGTCAAGCTTTCTGGAAGTAGCAATCTCAGCGATCTCACGTGGAGATCTTGTTGGGAAGACTAATCAATAATCAATAAAAAAAGGTGAAAATCGAAAACTTCGTCTTCAAGGAATTTGATTGTAGGGTTGAAAAGAATTTATTGCAATGTAGATGAAATGAATATAATAACAAAAGATACCGAGACCGTACAGGTTTAATACTTTTAAAATTATATATCAACCTCTATCCTTTTCTACTTGTTCATTCTTCTAGTTTTTGGACCGACCATGGCCTGGAATATTTTGAACTTAATATTAAAATTATTTTAGTGGTCAGAAATAAAAGTGAGCAGTTATTTCATTTTTATAAAGATAACATTGCTTTTTCCCATCTATATAATAATAATGGTGTAGTTTTAATAACCTTTTCATTTTTCCAAAATTAAACTTCGTTTAGATACATTTTAACTTAAGTTATTTAATTAGTTTTAATATAATATAATATATTTTTTATTCCAAGAAAAGAAAGAGGCTTTTACCCGTAAGTTATATAATTAGTTTTAATATAATATAATATATTTTTTATTCTAGGAAAAGAAATAAGTTTCTCTCAAGTTATTAGTAACACATTAGCATAGGAGTATATTTTTTAAGAGAATTTTTTAAGCTCTAAGTCATTATAATAATATTCATTAAGGAGTTTTTTTGGATGTGTGTGTCACGAACTGTTCAATTATTTGCTTACTCCGGCATGATCATGCCCTTCACTTAAAGTCCTTTCTCCCCAGCTCAATTAACCATGCCAATACCTTCCTTTATTACTAGTCCCTCACTGCATCCTTGCACTCTTGGAGCCAATGCTAGCCTAGATGTCACCCACTGCACATTTATTTCGCTCATCATGTTTGCATTATGGAGTATTCTTCCTCCTCCTTCGGTTCTCTCGCTCAACACCTGGCCTCATTCGACTTCCCGCTCTGCATCTGCAATCATCGACACCCCTTTGCCTCTTGCACACCTGATTGACCCCAATTATGCCACCATGATTTGTGAACGTGGGCGAGTTTGTCACACTGGTCATGGAAGGGGAAGAGATCGCCCGCCTACTACCCTTGTTGTCGACAAAGACATAGCTCCTTACGATAACATCACCCCGATGCATATTCAATGTCAGTTATTTGAATTGGAAGCTAAGGAGGTTCGACACGGAAGGAACACTCATTGGGCGCTCCACAATCTCCTTGCCCATCATCTCCTCACTCAGGAACGTGAACAGTCCAATGTTGCCAGATGGATTGTTGAAATCTATGCCAACACCAGCCACATTATCTCCTCCCTCTGTTGCCTCTCCCGCAACCTTGGCATAACCTTCCCTTCAAACATTCCATCCTCTTCCTCCCCCAACCCTTCAACCTTCATCTTTGACGTTCCTCTTGTCTCCTTATTTCCATCCACCATAAATGCGAATGACATGAGTATATCTCTGGCTTGTAGACTACAAGAAACCTTGTCTCATTCAATGAATGCCTAACTGATAGCTACCAGGTCCTCCGGTCCTCGTCATAGTCCTTATGGTTGCTACATTATAGAAGATTTTTCTGCAATTGATCCTTTTGGCACTTGAGACGTTGTCACAGTGGATCCATCTAGTGATAAACGTGGTCAACAACAACAAGTCAACACTCCTCTTAGTCTTCATGGCACCAACTAAGCTTAAACAAATTCTCCTTCCACATGGAATGTTCTAAAGTTTGTTTTCTTTCCAAATGTTTTGAAGTCAAATAATGGCCATGTTCCACCACAACGCTTTGGTCTATGGTTTTGTTTCTCTCAGGCAGTGAAATGGGTTTAAACTTTAATTTTTTGAATGATTTTTCTCGTTTCCCTTACTAAGGAAAAATAACCTCCCTCCTGCACATTTCAAAGTTGCTCGAGGGCCAGTAGCTCTCCAAGTCCTCATACTTGTACTTTATGTATTTTCTCTTGTTAATATAATGTGAACTATTTTCCAACAAAAAAACATTAATAAAAAAATCAAAGTTAAACTTGTAACTATAAAATATTTAAATCTAGTGAAAAGAATAATAATCTTTCCGCCCACCACAAAAGATAACTCTAATTAATATATATTTTCTAATATAGTTATATAAATATATTTATTTTAATAATACTTATCTATTAAATAAAATGATAATATAAAATATCTTTAATGATAAATTTAAACAATTTTCTTATAAGTAATATTAAATTTCATTCTTAAATATGTAAGTAAATTCGCAGTTTTAATTAAAACTTCAGTTTATAAATAATTAAAATAATTAAATCAATAAATAAAATAATAGTTTTAACTATTATAATTAAATATAATCGATATCCTAAAACTGTTAGCTATTAATTTAAATAAAACTGAAATTTATTTAATATAAATAGATTACATTTTGAAAAGTAAAATTCAACTAGCACTTAGAAAAAGATTTATGATGGGTTTTCCAATGTGAGATGATAAAAATGTTGAAATTCATAAATATATTCATTACACAAAAATATATATATTTATTTATTTAATGTATTAAAATATTATAAAGAATAAAAAATTAATTTAAAATATTAAAATATTGCTTTATAATAATTTAAAATAAAAAGTTTGGTGGGTAGTTTAATTGGTAAGGGGCATGAAAACTTAAAAGTTACTAAACTTGAAGTTTTGGGTTCAAATAGGGCTTACACAGAGCTTGAAAAATCATAGCTCCTTACAAGTTTACTAATAATTACGTGTTAGGAAGGTTGGATATATAGTGGGGAAATTGACAAATCATAGTTCATTGTGGGGAAATTGACAAATCATAGCCCCCAACAAGTTTACTAGTGATTACCTGTGAGGTGGGTTGGACAGATCGTGGGGAGCTTGAAAAATCATACCCCCAAAAGTTTACTAGTAAATACGTGTTAGGTTGCTACACAGATCGCGTGGAGCTTGACAAATCATACCTCCCCAGAAGTTTACACCCCCAAGAGTTTACCAGTAATTACGTGTCAAGTTGGTTGGACAAATCGTGGGGAGCTTGAAAAATCATACCCCCAGAAGTTTACTAGTAATTACATGTCAGGTTGCTAGACAAATGGCGTGGAGCTTGACAAATCATACCTCCCCAGAAGTTGACACCCCCAGAATTTTACTAGTAATTATGTGTCAGGTTTTTTACTAGTAATTATGTGTCAGGTTGGTTGGACAAATCTTGGGGAGCTTGACAAATCATATCCACCAGAAGTTTAATAATAATTACATGTCAGGCTGGTTGGATAGATCATGGGGAAATTGAAAAATCATAGCCCATTATGAGTAAATCAACAAATCATAGCCCCCTAGAAGTTTACTAGTAATTACGTGTTAAGCGGGCTGGATAGATCGTGGAGAGCTTAAAAAAACATACCCCTAGAAGTTTACTAGTAATTACGTGCCAGGTGGGCTGGACAGATCATGGGGAGCTTGAAAAATAATGCCTACCCAGAAGTTTACACCCCCAAAAGTTTACTAGTAAATACGTGTCAAATCGTGGGGAGCTTGAAAAATCATATTCGCTAGAAGTTTAATAATAATTACATGTTAGGCTGGTTGGATAGATCATGGGGAAATTGAAAAATCATAGCCCATTATGGGGAAATTACCAAATCATAGCTCCCCATAAGTTACTAGTAATTACGTGTTAAGCGGGCTGCACAGATCATGGAGAGCTTGAAAAATCATACCCCCAGATGTTTACTAGTAATTACGTGCCAGGCGGGCTGCTCCTCAGATTCGGTCGTCAGCATAAACCTCTTCCCATTGAATCGGCGGCGGGAATTTTCATCACAAGGGAAACGAAAACGAAAACTGGAATCGTGCTCGCCCTCCGCTAAGGCTGCGGTGACGACATCGACCGGAAAATTCAAGGAGGCGCGATTGCCCCTCATTTTGAATGCCGCCATGTCATAAGCCAAGGCGGCTTCTTTCTCCGTGTCGAACGTCCCCAGCCATCTCCTCACCCTCGAATCCCTGATTTCGGCGGCGAATTTCCCCCATGGCCGGCGGCGGACACCTCTGTAATGTTTACTGTAACGTTTCCCCTCTGCCGACTCTCTGTGTTCCTCTTCTCGCTTTTCCGCAGGCGCAGGGTGTTGCTTAAGGATTTCCCGCGGAGGCTCTGAATCGTTATTTTTCATCAATACCGAAAGCAGATCATGATCCTCTGAATCGTCATTTTGCGTCAAGACTGAAAGCCAGTCCTCCTCCATTGGCTAACACAAGAACTCCGAAGATTCTGCAAACAAGGACTGCATTTTGCAACATTGCTTACGTTTCGCCGTCCATCAGCCTGTATTTATTTAAATAATTTAGGAGCAGTTAGTGGCACTGGAGTCAAAGAAACCAAGAGAAGAGCCCACTGGTTGTTTCGTCATTGCTGATGATGGCCGGTCAAAGAATCCACCCGTTCTTTCGTTATGGCTGATCATGGCCGATGTTTCTATTTTCTAGAAGGTACAAAAAAAGTACCCCGGGGCCCGAACTAGAACAATGCCGCAGTGGAAATGGATCGACCAGAGACAACGACGAGTGATCGCTCGAGTAGTCAATCGCACGCGCTGCTAAAGTTTCTCATTTTCTTCTGCCGTACGAGAACTCTGGTAGCCTCTGAGCATAGTTGGTAGAATATTCAGTGGAAAATATCTAGTTTGCTGCGTGGTGATTAATGTCCAGGGTGGTATATATTTACTATTGGATTTAAGTAACTAGATTATGTAAGGGTGAGCAGTAGCCTTATATCCAAGTCTATCGGCCCCTAAATGTACCGAGAGACCAAATAGCCACCGTAAAATCATTTATTGCTTTAATTTGATGATGGTCATTTTGTCTCTTGGTGCATTTTACTGTGGTCATTTTGTCTTTTGGTGTATTTATGGGTCGATAGACTAGGATATAAGGCTCATATACAGTGTTTGAGCATTAATTGTCGCCAACAAGTTGATAAATCTTGCTAGATATTCAAACACTTTCCCATGTGATCATTTGACCATGTAACCATTTCAAATGCAACAATCTAATTTGTTGGCACTTTTTGGTCCCCAAATATCTTAGTTGGCAAATTTTTTTAAAATGTTATTTTTGTAGATATCTTGAAAATTGTTTAGGGTGTTAAATTAATTTTAACCAAAAATAGTATTCCAACTCTAAACAAAAACCTAAAAACAAAAATAACTTAACTTAACGACATATCCAAAAGTAAATTAACTCATCAAGCTATCAACTCCAACAACATATAATAATATTTATTACTCTAAAACAAAACTTTTACACGCTATCCTTATCCTTAATAGTGGATTATTTCATCCAACAACATATAATAATATTTATTACTCTAACACAAAACTTTTACACGCTATCCTTATCCTTAATAGTGGATTATTTCATAACTCACAAAGGGAAACACATACCACACTTATTACAAGAAAGTTAATTTTGGTATCTTCTTTTCCCTTTGTCTTTTTGTCCTTCATTGAACCATGGCAATTCACAAAAGGTATGGAAATACTTCTGGTTGATTATTTCCTAACTCACAAAGGAGACCCATAATACTTTTATTAAAAGAAAGTTAATTTTGGCATCGTCTTTTGTTTTTTTTTTCGTTGAACAATGACAATGAACAAAAAGCTATGGAATACTTGGGTAGAAATGCACATTTAAAGTTATAATTTAAAAATTTAAAATTTAATTTGAAGTGGTAATTTAAAATTCAAATGAGAGATGGTTAAATTTGACATTGTTAATTGTTTTAGTAATTTTTTTTAAAATAAGAATTAGGAATAGTTATTATATTAAAAAAATTGAATTAAAGTTAAATTTAAATACATGATTTATATAAATAAGTTGAAACTAGTGAATATAGTTGGAATGAAGTATGTATCAACTATCATTTACATAATTATGATTTTGAAGTTTTTGAATAAAATGCTATAATATTTACAATATCTCATTTGTACATTCACTAATATTGACCTAATAAAAACCAAAATTTACAAAACATCAAAATATTACATTAAAAGGTGAGGAACTCCACTTTGATTTTTGAGTCTTCTAATTAATCATTAAGGAAAGGGGGCATACCCATTTTGTGCCTACCACCAAAGTTCACTTTGATTTAGCCTAGACCCCAAATTGGCCATGAGATTAACCTTGGAGTTGTTTGTTCTAAGAACATGGACACAATTTTTCTTGGGGATATACTAATACAACTAATAAATCTACTTGAAAATATAACTTACCTTTGTATCTGAAGAGAGAGATTATGAATATAAATGGTAAATTATATTCAAGGAATCACCTCGTGAATTAGAAAATATTAGAAGTGTGACGTAAACTCTAAGCCTACCTATATTCTTCCCTTGATTTATTTTACAATTTTAATAAAAAATATTTTGTAACCATATTCAACTAACAAATCACTCTTAAAATAACAATGAAGAAGTTAATACAAAACATACTATTATATGTTCCCCACCTTTATTCTTACATATAAATTAATATGCAAAACATTATATTATATAGTATTATGTTTGGTACTTTAACACTCCCATGTTAAAGTAAAGAAGGTGAATTAATATGTAAAAAAATATATTATATAATAAAGTGGAATGAAGGAGAATTAATATGTAAAAACAATATTATATAATAAAGAAGGGGAATTAATATGTAAAAAAAATATTATATCATAAAGAAGGGGAATTAATATGTAAAGACAATATTATATAGTAAAGTAGAATGAAGTTGGAAGAGTTAATATGTAAAAATTATATTATATAGTAAAGTAAAATGAGATTAAGAAAAATAATTTACAAAACATAACATTGTTTTTCTTTAATATTAATTTCTCATTTTTATTATCCATGAAAAAAACAATAATATGCAAAACATAAAATATTGAGGAGTTAGTTGTTTCGATAGAATCTTTGTTTAACATTAAAATTGTTTTTTTAGGTCCGGGTTTTAAATATTTGGGGTTTCATATGAAACCCAATAAATATAGCATTAAGGATTGGCAATGGATGATTGACAAAGAGAAAAGAATGATATGGGGGTGGACAAGAAAGTGGCTGTCAAAAGGAGGGAGACTTATCTTGGCACAGGCGGTCTTACAACAAATTATGGTATACTAGGCTCATATCTATGTGATTCCTACGAAGGTACTAAAATGCATTAGGAGCATTATTATCAATTTTTTATGGAACAGGGGAAAGGAGGAAGGTAAGATTCATCTAGAAAAATGGAAACTGATTATGAAACCTAAATAATTTGGAGGATGGGGTCTTAAATATTTACACATATTTGGCAGGGCTTTGATTATGAAGTCTTTATGAGGGGTCTCAATTCTAAAGGCATATGGAGTGAGATTATAAGGTATAAATATTTGAATAATGGTGGTGTGGAAAACCTTTACATGCTGGGTTGGTAGAACATTAAGGTGGGGTCAATCATATGGAATGGTTTTAAACAAAATTGGTTGTGTTTCACAACAAATTTAAAATGGCATTTTGGTGATGGAGCTAAGATCTTAATTGGTCACCCTGGGTCGCGAGGGATCTTGAATACTGCCCCTCTCAGTGTCGATCTTATAAGACAACTTAATGGTAAGGGATATTTCTATCTGGTTCAAATTATAAAGGAATCGCTCAATGAGAGCCCAAGATGGATGACAACTGCGGATTTGCAATTGTCGGGACATCTGATGGAGGAATGGGATGGGCATAATGAGGACTTGAGGAGTCAGGGTTTGTTTATGGACAGAGGAGGTGACTATGTTATATGGAGGGGATAGACAAAAAGCAATATGCCTGTCATGAGAGATTCCTATATCAATTTAATGGGCTCAAAATCCACTGCCGCAGAGATTAGTGTCTATCGTCAAATATGGGGGAACAGTGCACAAATGAAGATGATTTTTTTTTTTTTTTTGGTTGGTTCATTTGGATAAAAATCTAACACGGGACACTCTTCAAAAGAAAGGCTGGATCGGTCTGGGTTACTGTAGATTTTGTATGGAAAATGCTGAAAGAAATTATCATCTGTTCTATACCTGCGTCTTTGCAAGGAAATTTCTGGCAATACTTGGAAGTCTCTTAAAACTTAAGGTACCGGATCTGTCAAATACTATTGTTTTTATCTTATGGTGGAATAGGAGAAATTCAACATTGAGGAATATACCGGCGTTTTATCACTAGTTTATTTGGTGTGGTCGGAACAAATGGATCTTTGAGGAAGAGTGTTGTAGCCCAGAGAAGATTGCTAGCAATATCATTCATAACTGGGATTGTTTGAAGACTTCAATGAGACCTCCAGAGGATCTTTCAATAAGACTAAGACCATTTGAGATTCAATATCCAGCAAGGTTCTTTGATGGAGCCTCACAACAATCTCAGTGCGAGTGTGGAGCCTGGTTAATGATTTCACCAAACTGTCACTATAAGATTTACTGGTATGGAGGCAATGGAACTAATATAAGGGCATAAGTCTTGGCACTGTGGGATTTATTGTGGTTTGCCACACAACTTTGTATCGAGAATATGTGGGTTTATGGTGATTCGAAAGTCCTCATCGATCATCTTAACATGGGTATTGTATTGAACTCTGGAACCCTAACGTCTTGGCTGGACAAAATGAAATCATTAAGAAAAAATTTCTCTTATATTTAGTTCAATCATATATTTTGTAAGAAAAACTGTCAGGCAGACAGATTGTCTAAGAATTGCTTGCAGGATATTTTCGAGGATATGCACTATACGCTTTTCGACTTAGGTGGACTGGGTGCCACAAGGACGGTTAAGTTCTTTTGAGTTCACGTCATCAATAGGTTTTTTGGTCCAAGGACACTGGTAAATGATGTTTCTCTGATGGTTTTTTGTTTTCTTACAGTACTAAAATGAATGTGAATGAGAATATGGGAAGAAGATGGAGGAATGGTCTTAGAACAGTTAAGATAGATTTTTTGGAGGAAAATGAAGGATAAAGAACGCTCCAGGTTTCCTTTTCTGGGGGGGGGTGCTTATTGGTGACAATAGTTTGTTTTTGAAGTCAACTGAACTACTGATGATGTCTTTTGTAATGATGTAATGAGCATGGGTCTCAGTACATGCTGAAAGATAGTTTCCGATGTTTATCTTTTGAACTAGAACTTTATCAGAAGCTGAAATGTAAGTTTTTTTTTTGAAAAGATTTTAATTATTGATTTGGTACATTATATAAACCAAAAGTTTTTTTCTGCTGGGAAAAAAAAAATTATAAAATATAAATTATATTTAATAAACAAATTGCTAGTAAAATATGAATTATTAATCAAATTTTATGGCCACATCCACATGATAACAGCATATAAATACTATAAAATATGACATTTTTTCATATTAATTCTTCCATCTCTACCTTTATGCAAGGTCAAAGAATTAGTTTACAAAATATATTATTATAAACTTTCAATCCTATTTAATAAATATGATCCCTGGGAGATAATTTTGACGACTTAAATCCCTGTTAGTTGCGATGCTATAGATTTAAGTTGAAATCATGTAAAAACCCACATTACCAAACAAAAAAACACATTTCATACCTAATATATAAATTTCCTATCAAATTCTATCCCCGGACACAAGCAAATCATAGAAACACTATGAGGCGACAAACCCCATTTTGAAAAGGACTGATTATACCATAAAGTGGTGTAGAACATTTTCGGGAAGCTTCTCCATATGACAATTTTTCCCCGCGGATAAATGGGATAGCGAGAAGGAAGAAAAATGAGGTTTCCCATTGGAAGCAGAGGAAGTTGCTGGAACAAACTGTTTGAATTTCGCAGAATTGTATCGATGTTGCAATCTCAACAATTGCACTTCCCAATCTTCTGGAACAAACTATTTGAATCGCGTCAAGCTTTCTGGAAGTAGCAATCTCAGCGATCTCACGTGGAGATCTTGTTCGGAAGACTAATCAATAATCAATAAAAAAAGGTGAAAATCCAAAACTTCGTCTTCAAGGAATTTGATTGTAGGGTTGAAAAGAATTTATTGCAATGTAGATGAAATGAATATAATAACAAAAGATACCGAGACCGTACAGGTTTAATACTTTTAAAATTATATATCAACCTCTATCCTTTTCTACTTGTTCATTCTTCTAGTTTTTGGACCGAGCATGGCCTGGAATATTTTGAACTTAATATTAAAATTATTTTAGTGGTCAGAAATAAAAGTCAGCAGTTATTTCATTTTTATAAAGATAACGTTGCTTTTTCCCATCTATATATAATAATAATGGTGTAGTTTTAATAACCTTTTCATTTTTCCAAAATTAAACTTCGTTTAGATACATTTTACCTTAAGTTATTTAATTAGTTTTAATATAATATAATATATTTTTTATTCCAAGAAAAGAAAGAGGCTTTTACCCGTAAGTTATATAATTAGTTTTAATATAATATAATATATTTTTTATTCTCAGAAAAGAAATCAGTTTCTCTCAAGTTATTAGTAACACATTAGCACAGGAGTATATTTTTTAAGAGAATTTTTTAAGCTCTAAGTCATTATAATAATATTCATTAAGGAGTTCTTTTGGATGTGTGTGTCACGAACTGTTCAATTATTTGCTTACTGCCGGCATGATCACGCCCTTCACTTAACGTCCTTTCTCCCCAGCTCAATTAACCATGCCAACACCTTCCTTTATTACTAGTCCCTCACTGCATCCTTGCACTCTTGGAGCCAATGCTAGCCTAGATGTCACCCACTGCACATTTATTTCGCTCATCATGTTTGCATTATGGAGTATTCTTCCTCCTCCTTCGGTTCTCTCACTCAACACGTGGCCTCATTCGACTTCCCGCTCTGCATCTGCAATCATCGACACCCCTTTGCCTCTTGCACACCTGATTGACCCCAATTATGCCACCATGATTTGTGAACGTGGGTGAGTTTGTCACACTGGTCATGGAAGGGGAAGAGATCGCTCGCCTACTACCCTTGTTGTCGACAAAGACATAGCTCCTTACGATAACTTCACCCCGATGCATATTCGATGTCAGATAACTGAATTGTAAGCTAAGGAGGTTCGACATGGAAGGAACACTCATTGGGTGCTCCACAATCTCCTTGCCCATCATCTCCTCACTCAGGAACGTGAACAGTCCAATGTTGCCAGATGGATTGTTGAAATCTATGCCAACACCAGCCACATTATCTCCTCCCTCTGTTGCCTCTCCCGCAACCTTGGCATAACCTTCCCTTCAAACATTCCATCCTCTTCCTCCCCCAACCCTTCAACCTTCATCTTTGAGGTTCCTCTTGGCTCCTTATTTCCATCCACCATATATGCGAATGACATGAGCATATCTCTGGCTCGTAGACTACAAGAAACCTTGTCTCATTCAATGAACGCCCAACTGATAGCTACCAGGTCTTGGTCCTCATCCTAGTCCTTATGGTTGCTACATTATAGAAGATTTTTCTGCAATTGATCCTTTTGGCACTCGAGACGTTGTCACAGTAGATCCATCTAGTGATAAACGTGGTCAACAACAACAAGTCAACACTCCTCTTGGTCTTCATGGCACCAACTAAGCTTAAACAAATTCTCCTTCCACATGGAATGTTCTAAAGTTTGTTTTCTTTCCAAATGTTTCGAAGTCAAATAATGGCCATGTTCCACCACAACGCCTTGGTCTATGGTTTTGTTTCTCTCAGGCAGTGTAATGGGTTTAAACTTTAATTTTTTAATTTTTTGAACGATTTTTCTCGTTTCCCTTACTAAGGAAAAATAACCTCCCTCCTGCACATTTCTAAGTTGCTCGAGGGCCAGTAGCTCTCCAAGTCCTCATACTTATACTTTATGTATTTTCTCTTGTTAATATAATGTGAACTATTTTCCAACCAAAAATACATTAATAAAAAAATCAAAGTTAAACTTGTAACTATAAAATATTTAAATCTAGTGAAAAGAATAGTAATCTTTCCACCCACCACAAAAGATAACTCTAATTAATATATATTTTCTAATATAGTTATATAAATATATTTATTTTAATAATACTTATCTATTAAGTAAAATGATAATATAAAATATTTTTAAATATACATTTAAACAATTTTCTTATAAGTAATATTAAATTTCATTCTTAAATATGTAAGTAAATTGGCAGAGTTTATAAATAATTAAAATAATTAAATCAATAAATAAAATAATAATTTTAACTATTATAATTAAATATAATCGATAATCGATATCCTAAAACTGTTAGCTATTAATTTAAATAAAACTGAAATTTATTTAATATAAATAGATTACATTTTGAAAAGTAAAATTCAACTAGCACTAAAAAGATTTATGATGGGTTTCCCAATGTGAGATGATAAAAATGTTGAAATTCATAAATATATTCATTACACCAAAAAAAAAATATATATTTATTTAATGTATTAAAATATTATAAAAAATAAAAAATTAATTTAAAATATTAAAATATTGCTTTATAATAATTTAAAATAAAAATTTTGGTGGGGTAGTTTAATTGGTAATGGGTATGAAAACTTAAAACTTACTAAACTTGAAGTCTTGGGTTCAAATAGGGCTTACACAGAGCTTGAAAAATCATAGCTTTCTACAATTTTATTAGTAATTATGTGTTAGGCAGGTTGGATATATAGTGGGGAAATTGACAAATCATAGCCCATTGTGAGGAAATTTACAAATCATAGCCCCCAACAAGTTTACTAGTAATTACGTGTGAGGTGGGTTGGACAGATTGTGGGGAGCTTGAAAAATCATACCCCTAGAAGTTTACCAGTAAATACGTGTCAGGTTGCTAGACAAATAGCGTGGAGCTTGACAAATCATACCTTCCCAGAAGTTTACACCCCCAAGAGTTTACGAGTAATTACGTGTCAAGTTGGTTGGACAAATCGTGGGGAGCTTGAAAAATCACACCCCGAGAAGTTTACTAATAATTACGTGTCAGGTTGCTAGACAAATCGCGTGGAGCTTGACAAATCATACCTCCCCAGAAGTTTACACCCCCAGAGTTTTACTAGTAATTACGTGTCAGGTTGGTTGGACAAATCGTGGGGAGCTTGAAAAATCATATCCGCCAGAAGTTTAATAATAATTACATGTTAGGTTGGTTGGATAGATCATGGGGAAATTGAAAAATCATAGCCCATTATGAGGAAATTAACAAATCATAGCCCCCTAGAAGTTTAGGGGTAATTACTTGTTAAGCGGGCTAGACAGATTGCGGGGAGCTTGAAAAATCATACCTCCAAAAGTTTACTAGTAATTACGTGCCAGGCGGGCTGGACAGATCATGAAGAGCTTGACAAATAATACCTCCCCAAAAGTTTACACCCAAAATTTTACTACTAATTATGTGTCAAATCGTGGGGAGCTTGACAAATCATACCCGCTAGAAATTTAATAATAATTACATGTCAGGCTGGTTAGATAGATCATGGGGAAATTGAAAAATCATAGCCCATTATGAGGAAATTAACAAATCATAGCCCATTATGGGACAGAGAAGAAGTATATGGATATGGAAATCACCAACAGAAAAACTCTTCTTCATTTGCTGCTGCAGCAGCAGAGGATGATGACGATGAGCAGCTTAATAAAAGCAGTTTCTCCAGGTAGTCAGCGCCCAGGTCCTGTAGCTCCAACACATCAGATGCGGCACCGTTGCAGATTTGCCCATCATCCCGCCCTGCGCGTTGCTCAATCTGCTCTGTGTCCAAATTATGCCTCCGCCACTTCAAAGGCGGCTGCTCCTCCGATTCGGTCGCAAGCATAAACCTCTTCCCATTGAATCGGCGGCGGGAATTTTCATCACAAGGGAAACGAAAACGAAAACTGGAATCGTGCTTGCCCTGCGCTAAGGCTGCGGTGACGACATCGACCGGAAAATTCAAGGAGGCGCGATTGCCCCTCATTTTGAATGCCGCCATGTCATAAGCCAAGGCGGCTTCTTTCTCCGTATCGAACGTCCCCAGCCATCTCCTCACCCTCGAATCCCTGATTTCGGCGGCGAATTTCCCCCATGGCCGGCGGCGGACACCTCTGTAATGTTTACTGTAACGTTTCCCCTCTGCCGACTCTCTGTGTTCCTCTTCTCGCTTTTCCGCAGGCGCAGGGTGTTGCTTAAGGATTTCCCGCGGAGGCTCTGAATCGTTATTTTTCATCAATACCGAAAGCAGATCATGATCTTCTGAATCGTTATTTTGCGTCAAGACTGAAAGCCAGTCCTCCTCCATTGGCGAACACAAGAACTCCGAAGATTCTGCAAACAAGGACTGCATTTTGCAACATTGCTTTCGTTTCGCCGTCCATCAGCCTGTATTTATTTAAATAATTTAGGAGCAGTTAGTGGCACTGGAGTCAAAGAAACCAAGAGAAGAGCCCACTGGTTGTTTCGTCATTGCTGATGATGGCCGGTCAAAGAATCCACCCGTTCTTTCGTCATGGCTGATCATGGCCGATGTTTCTATTTTCTAGAAGGTACAAAAAAAAGTACCCCGGGGCTCGAGTAGTCAATCGCACGCGCTGCTAAAGTTTCTCATGTTTCTTCTGCCGTACGAGATCTCTGGTAGCCTCTGAGCATAGTTGGTAGAATATTCAGTGGAAAATATCTAGTTTGCTGCGTGGTGATTAATGTCCAGGGTGGTATATATTTACTATTGGATTTAAGTAACTAGATTATGTAAGGGTGAGCAGTAGCCTTATATTTATTGCTTTAACGGTGGTCATTTGGTCTCTTGGTGCATTTTACTGTAACCATTTTGTCTCTTGGTGCATTTATGGGCCGATAGACTAGGATATAAGGCTCATATACAATCTTTGAGCATTAATTGTCGCCAACAAGTTGATAAATCTTGCTAGATATTCAAATACTTTCCCATGTGATCATTTGACCATGTAACCATTTCAAATGCAACAATCTAATTTGTTAGCACTTTTTGGTCCCCAAATATCTTAGTTGGCAATTTTTTTTAAAATGTTATTTTTGTAGATATCTTGAAAATTGTTTAGGGTGTTAAATTAATTTTAACCAAAAATAATATTCCAACTCTAAACAAAAACCTAAAAACAAAAATAACTTAACTTAACGACATATCCAAAAGTAAATTAACTCATCAAGCTACCAACGCCAACAACATATAATAATATTTATTACTCTAACACAAAACTTTTACACGCTATCCTTATCCTTAATAGTGGATTATTTCATCCAACAACATATAATAATATTTATTACTCTAACACAAAACTTTTACACGCTATCCTTATCCTTAATAGTGGATTATTTCATAACTCACAAAGGGAAACACATATCAAGAATATACAAGAAAGTTAATTTTGTATCTTCTTTTTGGTTGTCTTTATCTCTACAAATCATAAGGGATCATAAAGTGCAGGAAATACTTTCAGCGATTAACTAAGCTCATTCAAGGAGACATAATACTTAGTGTAGTGAGTTAATTTGGCTATCTTCTTTTGTTTTTTTCGTTGAACAATATTAATGAACAAAAGCTATGGAATACTTGGGTAGAAATGCACATTTAAAGTTATAATTTAAAATTTAATTTAAAGTGGTAATTTAAAATTCAAATGAGAGATGGTTAAATTTGACATTGTTAATTGTTTTAGTAATTTTTAAAAAAATAAGAATTAGGAATAGTTATTATATTAAAAAAATTGAATTAAAGTTAAATTTAAATACATGATTTATATAAATAAGTTGAAACTAGTGGATATAGTTGGAATGAAGTATGTATCAACTATCATTTACATAATTATGATTTTGAAGTTTTTGAATAAAATGCTATAATATTTACAATATCTCATTTGTACATTCACTAATATTGACCTAATAAAAACCAAAATTTACAAAACATCAAAATATTACATTAAAAGGTGAGGAACTCCACTTTGATTTTTGAGTCTTCTAATTAATCATTAAGGAAAGGGGGCATACCCATTTTGTGCCTACCACCAAAGTTCACTTTGATTTAGCCTAGACCCCAAATTGGCCATGAGATTAACCTTGGAGTTGTTTGTTCTAAGAACATGGACACGATTTTTCTTGGGGATATACTAATACAACTAATAAATCTACTTGAAAATATAACTTACCTTTGTATCTGAAGAGAGAGATTATAAATATAAATGGTAAATTATATTCAAGGAATCACCTAAAATAATCACCTCGTAAATTAGAAAATGTTAGAAGTGTGACGTAAACTCTAAGCCTACCTATATTCTTCCCCTGATTTATTTTTACAATTTTAATAAAAAATATTTTGTAACCATATTCAACTAACAAATCACTCTTAAAATAACAATGAAGAAGTTAATACAAAACATAATATTATATGTTCCCCATCTTTATTCTTACATATAAATTAATATGCAAAACATTATATTATATAGTATTATGTTTGGTAGTTTAACACTCCCATGTTAAAGTAAAGAAGGTGAATTAATATGTAAAAAAATATATTATATAATAAAGTGGAATGAAGGAGAATTAATATGTAAAAACAATATTATATAATAAAGAAGGGGAATTAATATGTAAAAAAAAATTATATCATAAAGAAGGGGAATTAATATGTAAAGACAATATTATATAATAAAGTGGAATGAAGGAGAATTAATATGTAAAAACAATATTATATAATAAAGAAGGGGAATTAATATGTAAAAAAAATATTATATCATAAAGAAGGGGAATTAATATGTAAAGACAATATTATATAGTAAAGTAGAATGAAGTTGGAAGAGTTAATATGTAAAAATTATATTATATAGTAAAGTAAAATGAGATTAAGAAAAATAATTTACAAAACATAACATTATTTTTCTTTAATATTAATTTCTCATTTTTATTATTCATGAAAAAACAATAATATGCAAAACATAAAATATTGAGGAGTTAGTTGTTTCGATAGAATCTTTGTTTAACATTAAAATTGTTTTTTTAGGTCCGGGTTTTAAATATTTGGGGTTTCATATGAAACCCAATAAATATAGCATTAAGGATTGGCAATGGATGATTGACAAAGAGAAAAGAATGATATGGGGGTGGACAAGAAAGTGGCTGTCAAAAGGAGGGAGACTTATCTTGGCACAGGCGGTCTTACAACAAATTATGGTATACTAGGCTCATATCCATGTGATTCCTACGAAGGTACTAAAATGCATTAGGAGCATTATTATCAATTTTTTATGGAACAGGGGAAAGGAGGAAGGTAAGATTCATCTAGAAAAATGGGCACTGATTATGAAACCTAAAGAATTTGGAGGATGGGGTCTTAAATATTTACACATATTTGGCAGGGCTTTGATTATGAAGTCTTTATGAGGGGTCTCGATTCTAAAGGCATATGGAGTGAGATTATAAGGTATAAATATTTGAATAATGGTGGTGTGGAAAACCTTTACATGCTGGGTTGGTAGAACATTAAGGTGGGGTCAATCATATGGAATGGTTTTAAACAAAATTGGTTGTGTTTCACAACAAAATTTAAAATGGCATTTTGGTGATGGAGCTAAGATCTTAATTGGTCACCCTGGGTCGCGAGGGATCTTGAATACTGCCCCTCTCAGTGTCAATCTTATAAGACAACTTAATGGTAAGGGATATTTCTATCTGGTTCAAATTATAAAGGAATCGCTCAATGAGAGCCCAAGATGGATGACAACTGCGGATTTGCAATTGTAGGGACATCTGATGGAGGAATGGAATGGGTATAATGAGGACTTGAGGAGTCAGGGTTTGTTTATGGACAGAGGAGGTGACTATGTTATATGGAGGGGATAGACAAAAAGAAATATGCCTGTCATGAGAGATTCCTATATCAATTTAATGGGCTCAAAATCCACTGCCGCAAAGATTAGTGTCTATCGTCAAATATGGGGGAACAGTGCACAAATGAAGATGATTTTTTTTTTTTTGTGGTTGGTTCATTTGGATAAAAATCTAACACGGGACACTCTTCAAAAGAAAGGATGGATCGGTCTGGGTCACTGTAGATTTTGTATGGAAAATGCTGAAAGAAATTATCGTCTGTTCTATACCTGCGTATTTGCAAGGAAATTTCTGGCAATACTTGGAAGTCTCTTAAAACTTAAGGTATCGGCTCTGTCAAATACTATTGTTTTTATCTTATGGTGGAATAGGAGAAATTCAACATTGAGGAATATACCGGCGTTTTATCACTAGTTTATTTGGTGTGGTCGGAACAAATGGATCTTTGAGGAAGAGTGTTGTAGCCTAGAGAAGATTGCTAGCAATATCATTCATAACTGGGATTGTTTGAAGACTTCAATGAGACCTCTAGAGGATCTTTCAATAAGACTAAGACCATTTGAGATTCAATATCCAGCAAGGTTCTTTGATGGAGCCTCACAACAATCTTAGTGCGGGTGTGGAGCCTGGTTAATGATTTCACCAAACTGTCACTATAAGATTTACTGGTATGGAGGCAATGGAACTAATATAAGGGCATAAGTCTTGGCACTGTGGGATTTATTGTGGTTTGCCACACAACTTTGTATCGAGAATATGTGGGTTTATGGTGATTCGAAAGTCCTCATCGATCATCTTAACATGGGTATTGTATTGAACTCTGGAACCCTAATGTCTTGGCTGGACAAAATGAAATCATCAAGAAAAAATTTCTCTTATATTTAGTTCAATCATATATTTTGTGAGAAAAACTATCAGGCAGACAGATTGTCTAAGAAAGGCTTGCAGGATATTTTCGAGGATATGCACTATACGCTTTTCGACTCAGGTGGACTGGGTGCCACAAGGACGGTAAATTTCTTTTGAGTTCACGACATCAACAGGTTTTTTGGTCCAAGGACACTGGTAAATGATGTTTCTCTGATGGTTTTTTGTTTTTTTTACAGTACTAAAATGAATGTGAATGAGAATATGGGAAGAAGATGGAGGAATGGTCTTAGAACAGTTAAGATAACTTTTTTGAAGGAAAATGAAGGATAAAGAACGCTCCAGGTTTCCTTTTCTGGGGGGGGGATGCTTATTGGTGACAATAGTTTGTTTTTGAAGTCAACTGAACTACTGATGATGTCTTTTGTAATGATGTAATGAGCATGGGTCTCACTACATGCTGAAAGATAGTTTCCGATGTTTATCTTTTGAACTAGAACTTTATCAGAAGCTGAAATGTAAGTTTTTTTTTTGAAAATATTTTAATTATTGATCTGGTACATTATATAAACCAAAAGTTTTTTCTGTTGGGAAAAAAAAAATTATAAAATATAAATTATATTTAATAAACAAATTGCTAGTAAAATATAAATTATTAATCGAATTTTATCCCCACATCCACATGATAACACCATATGAATACTATAAAATATGACATTTTTTCATATTAATTCTTCCATCTCTACCTTTATGCAAGGTCAAAAGATTAGTTTACAAAATATAATATTATAAACTTTCAATCCTATTTAATAAATATGATCCTTGGGGGATAATTTTGACGACTTAAATACCTCTAAATTGCGATACTATAAATTTAACTTGAAATCATGTAAAAACCCACGTTACCAAACAAGAAACACATTTCATACCTAATATATCAAACCCCATTTTGAAAAGGACTGATTATACCATAAAGTGGTGTAGAACATTTTCGGGAAGCTTCTCCATATGACAATTTTTCCTCGCGGATAAATGGGATAGCGAGAAGGAAGAAAAATGAGGTGTCCCATTGGAAGCAGAGGATGTTGCTGGAACAAACTGTTTGAATTTCGCAGAATTGTATCGATGTTGCAATCTCAACAATTGCACTTCCCAATCTTCTGGAACAAACTATTTGAATCGCGTCAAGCTTTCTGGAAGTAGCAATCTCAGCGATCTCACGTGGAGATCTTGTTGGGAAGACTAATCAATAATCAATAAAAAAAGGTGAAAATCCAAAACTTCGTCTTCAAGGAATTTGATTGTAGGGTTGAAAAGAATTTATTGCAATGTAGATGAAATGAATATAATAACAAAAGATACCGAGACCGTACAGGTTTAATACTTTTAAAATTATATATCAACCTCTATCCTTTTCTACTTGTTCATTCTTCTAGTTTTTGGACCGAGCATGGCCAGGAATATTTTGAACTTAATATTAAAATTATTTTAGTGGTCAGAAATAAAAGTCAGCAGTTATTTCATTTTTATAAAGATAACGTTGCTTTTTCCCATCTATATATAATAATAATGGTGTAGTTTTAATAACCTTTTCATTTTTCCAAAATTAAACTTCGTTTAGATACATTTTACCTTAAGTTATTTAATTAGTTTTAATATAATATAATATATTTTTTATTCCAAGAAAAGAAAGAAGCTTTTACCCGTAAGTTATATAATTAGTTTTAATATAATATAATATATTTTTTATTCTAAGAAAAGAAATAAGTTTCTCTCAAGTTATTAGTAACACATTAGCACAGGAGTATATTTTTTAAGAGAATTTTTTAAGCTCTAAGTCATTATAATAATATTCATTAAGGAGTTCTTTTGGATGTGTGTGTCACGAACTGTTCAATTATTTGCTTACTGCCGGCATGATCACGCCCTTCACTTAACGTCCTTTCTCCCCAGCTCAATTAACCATGCCAACACCTTCCTTTATTACTAGTCCCTCACTGCATCCTTGCACTCTTGGAGCCAATGCTAGCCTAGATGTCACCCATTGCACATTTATTTCGCTCATCATGTTTGCATTATGGAGTATTCTTCCTCCTTCTTCAATTCTCTCGCTCAACACCTGGCCTCATTCGACTTCCCGCTCTGCATCTGCAATCATCGACATCCCTTTGCCTCTTGCACACCTGATTGACCCCAATTATGCCACCATGATTTGTGAATGTGGGCGAGTTTGTCACACTGGTCATGGAAGGGGAAGAGATCGCCCGCCTACTACCCTTGCTGTCAACAAAGACATAGCTCCTTATGATAACATCACCTTGATGCATATTCAATGTCAGATAATTGAATTGGAAGCTAAGGAGGTTCGACACGGAAGGAACACTCATTGGGCGCTCCACAATCTCCTTGCCCATCATCTCCTCACTCAGGAACGTGAACAGTCCAATGTTGCCAGATGGATTGTTGAAATCTATGCCAACACCAGCCACATTATCTCCTCCCTCTGTTGCCTCTCCCGCAACCTTGGCATAACCTTCCCTTCAAACATTCCATCCTCTTCCTCCCCCAACCCTTCAACCTTCATCTTTGACGTTCCTCTTGTCTCCTTATTTCCATCCACCATATATGTGAATGACATGAGTATATCTCTGGCTTGTAGACTACAAGAAACCTTGTCTCATTCAATGAATGCCCAACTGATAGCTACTAGGTCCTCCGGTCCTCGTCCTAGTCCTTATGGTTGCTACATTATAGAAGATTTTTCTGCAATTGATCCTTTTGGCACTTGAGACGTTGTCACAGTGGATCCATCTAGTGATAAACATGGTCAACAACAACAAGTCAACACTCCTCTTAGTCTTCATGGCACCAACTAAGCTTAAACAAATTCTCCTTCCACATGGAATGTTCTAAAGTTTGTTTTCTTTCCAAATGTTTTGAAGTCAAATAATGGCCATGTTCCACCACAACGCTTTGCTCTATGGTTTTGTTTCTCTCAGGCAGTGAAATGGGTTTAAACTTTAATTTTTTGAATGCTTTTTCTCGTTTCCCTTACTAAGGAAAAATAACCTCCCTCCTGCACATTTCTAAGTTGCTCGAGGGCCAGTAACTCTCCAAGTCCTCATACTTGTACTTTATGTATTTTCTCTTGTTAATATAATGTGAACTATTTTCCAACCAAAAACACATTAATAAAAAAATCAAAGTTAAACTTGTAACTATAAAATATTTAAATCTAGTGAAAAGAATAATAATCTTTCCACCCACCACAAAAGATAACTCTAATTAATATATATTTTCTAATATAGTTATATAAATATATTTATTTTAATAATACTTATCTATTAAGTAAAATGATAATATAAAATATCTTTAATGATAAATTTAAACAATTTTCTTATAAGTAATATTAAATTTCATTCTTAAATATGTAAGTAAATTCGCAGTTTTAATTAAAACTTCAGTTTATAAATAATTAAAATAATTAAATCAATAAATAAAATAATAATTTTAACTATTATAATTAAATATAATCGATATCCTAAAACTGTTGGCTATTAATTTAAATAAAACTGAAATTTATTTAATATAAATAGACTACATTTTGAAAAGTAAAATTCAACTAGCACTTAGAAAAAGATTTATGATGGGTTTCCTAATGTGAGATGATAAAAATGTTGAAATTCATAAATATATTCATTACACACATATATATATATATATATATATATTTATTTAATGTATTAAAATATTATAAAGAATAAAAAATTAATTTAAAATATTAAAATATTGCTTTATAATAATTTAAAATAAAAAGTTTGGTGGGTAGTTTAATTGGTAAGGGGCATGAAAACTTAAAAGTTACTAAAATTGAAGTTTTGGGTTTAAATAGGGCTTACACAGAGCTTGAAAAATCATAGCTCTTTACAATTTTACTAGTAATTACATGTTAGGCAGGTTGGATATATAGTGGGGAAATTGACAAATAATAGTTCATTGTGGGGAAATTGACAAATCATAGTCTCCAACAAGTTTACTAGTAATTACGTGTGAGGTGGGTTGGACAGATCGTGGGGAGCTTGAAAAATCATACCCCCAGAAGTTTACTAGTAAATACGTGTCAGGTTGCTACACAGATCACGTGGAGCTTGACAAATCATACCTCCCCATAAGTTTACACCCCCAAGAGTTTACGAGTAATTACGTGTCAAGTTGGTTGGACAAATCGTGGGGAGCTTGAAAAATCATACCCCCAGAAGTTTACTAGTAATTACGTGTCAGGTTGCTAGACAAATCGCGTGGAGCTTGACAAATCATACCTCCCCAGAAGTTGACACCCCCAGAATTTTCCTAGTAATTATGTGTCAGGTTGGTTGGAAAAATCATGGGGAGCTTGACAAATCATATCCGCCAGAAGTTTAATAATAATTACATGTCAGGCTGGTTGGATAGATCATGGGGAAATTGAAAAATCATAGCCCATTATGAGGAAATTAACAAATCATAGCCCCCTAGAAGTTTACTAGTAATTACATGTTAAGCGGGCTAAACAGATCGTGGGGAGCTTAAAAAAACATACCCCCAGAAGTTTACTAGTAATTACGTGCCAGGCGGGCTGGACAGATCATGGGGAGCTTGAAAAATAATACCTCCCTAGAAGTTTACACCCCCAAAAGTTTACTAGTAAATACGTGTCAAATCGCGGGGAGCTTGAAAAATCATATTCGCTAGAAGTTTAATAATAATTACATGTTAGGCTGGTTGGATAGATCATGGGGAAATTGAAAAATCATAGCCCATTATGGAGAAATGAACAAATCATAGCCCCCCATAAGTTTACTAGTAACTACGTGTTAAGCGGGCTGGACAGATCATGGGGAGCTTGAAAAATCATACCCCCAGAAGTTTACTAGTAATTACGTGCCAGGCGGGCTGGACAGATCATGGGGAGCTTGACAAATCATACCTCCCCAGAAGTTTACACCCCCAAAAGTTTACTAGTAATTACGTGTCAGGCGGGTTGGATAGATCGTGGGGAGCTTGACAAATCATACCTTCCTAGAAGTTTACTAATAATTACGTGTCAGTCTGGTTGGATAGATCGTGGGGAAATTGACAAATCATAGCCTATTGTGGGGAAATTGACAAATCATAGCCCCCCAGAAGTTTACTAGTAATTACGTGTCAGGCGTGCTGGACAAATCGTGGGGAGCTTGAAAAATCATACCCCCCAGAAGTTTACTAGTAATTACGTGTCAGGCTGGCTGTACATATTGTGGGGAGCTTGACAAATCATACCTCCCCAGAAGTTTACACCCCCATAAGTTTACTAGTAATTACATGTCAAGCGGGTTAGACAAATTATGGGGAGCTTGACAAAACATAGCCCCATAAGTTTACTAATAATTATGTGTCAGGTGGGCTGGACAGATAGTAGGTCCTAATAAGTCCCCATAAGTTTATAGTAACTAGGTTTTAGACTAGTTGCTACATCTTGAGGGTTAAAAAAAAAAATTCAAAATAAAAGTATATTTGACCAATAAGATTGAAATAACTTTAATACAAAAGGGAGAACTAATTTTTAATAGAAAATTAGAAAAAATAAAATAAAATATTGTTTTTATAATTTAATTTAAATTAAAAGTATATTTTTAAGAATAACATTTAAAAAATATTAATATGGAAGAAAAAGAGAAAAAAACAATTATTGATTAAAAAAAAGAGATCTTTATCTACTTTTTCTTTTAATAGAATATTACGTGAAAAATTACAATTAAGTAAAAATATTATGGAGTTTCAATTTATATATTTAATGAACTTTATATATATATATATATATATATATATATATATATATATATATATATATATATATATATATATATATATTATTTTATTAATTAATTTATTTAGATAATGATGATGGTTAACATTTTTAAGATATTATTTTTATTTTTTTAGAAATTTATTATTAGGGTTGAAAATCATTAAGACAAGTGTTTCGAAATCATTATATATTTACTGAGGATCTTAGTTCAAGAAGTTTGGTGAACAATTTGTTTCCCCAAATATGTGTGTTAAAGTCTCTAGAAACATGTTGTAATTCTGGTAGCCAATCATTCATAGTTATTGAGTTTCCAAATTTTTTTTTAGATAATTTAAGATAAAGTGTTTCACATCTTCATCTTTCTCGATATCACTCCTCATAGAGGGTGCGAAGACATGATGACTCATTCAAACTTGGGATGAGGGAAAAAGCATATGGAAGGGAAGACAAATTGACCTCCACCTAGAAACCTACATGCATACATGTGTGCTGTATGAATATAAAGGAGCAAGGTAAATCGAAATATTTTGCAGTGCAACATATTTGTTTTGTCTGAAGTTTGGGAAGGCACATTTGACCTGGTTTTTGAATTGCAGAGGAAGTATGTCACTCATTATGGGAGGTAATTGGTAAGTCTAAGTGAATTATGCTAAGAGGTGGCAAGATGGAGATCAGTTGGTGAAGAATGAATGCCTTTGCATGCATTTAATCAACCAACCATGTAGAGCGAAGAATATAATTGGAGTTGTTGGAATGCCAAAATTAATTCATAGAACTGTTGAGGCTCGGGGTTTTGGTATTTATCCTTGGCAGAAGCTTTCTCAGGAGAAACTCTCCAGCTTTGAAGCCATCTCCTAGAGCCTCGGGCAATTGTAGGTTTCGACTTTTGGTTATTACAATTTGGAATTTTATTTTAGTCTTATATTCTCTTTCCAATGGCTTAAGCTCCACCTCTAGTTTTGTGGGCTTATGGTTTTTATTTCCTTCTATAGCTTTAATTGTTCTAGAGGGACTGGTTCTTCTTATGGGTTGATTCCAAGCCTCTCTTCCTATTCTTCTTTCTCTCCTTTTCTTTCCTCTCACTCTGACTATTTCAACATTCCCCTGGTTTATCTCTACCTCTCTAGGCTCTCCCCCTATGAATCCTCTCTCCTCCTTTGTTCTACGTCTCTTCCCTCCCTCTCCTTTTCCTTCCTATAGTCTTGGTCTTTTATCCCTCCTTCACTTGTCTCTCTCCATACTCCCTCTAATCTACTTACTGTTCATCTTCATTTACTCTCTATTTAATCGATAGGATTTTATTTTCATCCCCATCCCTGACCCTCTTCCTTTCATTATGGCTAGACATAGATCTATTGGATTGCATCACAATGGCAGGTGGAGATGCCCTAGTATCATCCCCCCTTCTTATCTCAGTCCAACCTCTTCTTGTGAAACTCAAGCCCAAGCAGTTGCAAGAGCGGCAATTGAATGCTACAGGGGCATAATCCCTGCAATTGTTTAAAAGGTTATCTCTGACGTGGAGGAACATGTTTGGAAATCTTGAAGATTCATTCTTAGCAAACAAGTAGAGTAGGAGACAAGAGACTGATGCTAGACATTAGGAATTCTACCAGGGCCACAATATCCTCCTACATGCAAATTGTCAACTTTTATTGGCATTTAAAAACTCTAATGGGAAGGATTCTCATAGTCAAGGCATACACACAACAAGAGTTAATCATACACATGGTATACCTTCTTGAAAATGTGGATAAAATAACATAAAGGTCACACTTCTAGCTAAGAACCTGAAAAATATGGATGTTTCTTCGCTTGAATCCAACAGAGAGCCACAACCATCATGCCTTGAGGACACCCCTGTAAACTGAAGATCAACAAGGAAATATTATGCAACAAAACTTCAATTTTCATGTTGTTTTTTTATGTTATTAAGTTTAGTTATAGTTTCCCATGCTATAAATTGTTCCAATTTTTGGTTATGTCTCAAGTAGGGAATAATATGAACAATCAGAAAATTTCGTGCTTATGCTACTGGCCTGGTTTCCCAAGTGGCCTACTAGTAGCAATAAATATTGATGCATATATATGCTTTTGCAAGTAATATAAATATCCTGATCTTACCCAAAAAGAAAAAACTTCTTATTATCACAAAAATGGCATATTCTTTCATCCCAAAAGGTTTTGGGAATTGACCGATGGTAGGTTTTATTATGGAGCTCATGATAATTTGTTCTTATTTTAAAAATATTCATTTTTGTTTTTATGCCCCAATGATCTAGCCAATATTTGACATCATTACGCTATCCCTGCTTGAGCTAAATGTAGTTTTAGCTAGAGTTTGAAGCAATTTTAAGGAGCCTCTTGTCTTCCATTTTCATCAATACATCGTTGATGAAGATGAGCCAAAATTTTATGATTAATTAAAGAGTTCATGGGGTTCGAATTTATATAACTAACCAACTCATTTCAAATAAAAAAGGTATTATTTTACTAATTGAATTTAATTATCCGATGATGATGACGATGATGATTAAGGTCGACTAAGATGAGAAAACAACCTCTAAAAACTTAAGAAAATAAGATATTATTTAAAATTATTTAGAAGTTTATTTTTATGTTTGAAAATAATTAAGACAAGCGTTCCAAAATCACCATAGTTTTGTTGATTTTAAGGGTCAAGAAGTTTGGTAAGGTGACAAATATTTTGAAATTTAGATCTAATTTGAGTATATGATGGACAATTTAAGATAAAATGATTTTCATTTTCAACGATCTTAGTGCTACAAAATTGACGTACTCTTTTATCCTAAAAGGCTTTGGGAATTGACCATTGTCTAGTTTCATTATAGAGTTCATGAGAATTTGTTCTTATTTTAGCAATGTCTTTTTTTCTTCTTAACAATAGTTAAGATAGACATATGATTTTGATTTTTGAGATTTGTGTTGTTCACCTCCTTATAATCACTAGCACAAAATGACTAATTAGTTACAAAAAAAAGACCAAAATTTTCATATAAACAATCTTTTTTCAGTCAGTGACCAATAGTGACTAATTTATAGTATCTTATAACATGACCAAATTTTAGTCATAATTAGCTTAATCATTAATTGGTTGTTTCAATTTTATCGTCTAGTAGTATATTTAGTCATAAATTTGAACATTAATATAGTCATTAATTGTTACACTTAATGACCAAATACACAACAAAATATACCATTACAGATCATCCGAGAAAACCAGTTAATGACAAAAAATAATATGACTAAAATTTTGGCCACGTTATAAATATTGTAAATTAACTACTAATAGTCACATATATGCAAATTTTAGTCATCATTTAAAATCAATTAAAGCCCAAATAAATATAATTAATTTTTGGTCGTGTATAAGATACTGTAAATTAACTACTAATAGTCGTATATATGTAAAATTTAGTTGTCATTTGTAATAAAAAATTTATCATTTACAATAGTCATTTATCTTTTTTTGGCAGTTCATATTCATTATATAAATGACTGATTTAGTAGTTTATATTTATTTCATTTACTTTCATTAAGAATCATTACAAATGACCAATTTAATCGTTGTACATTCATTTTATTTGTGTTCATCATTAATTAATATAAACTACTAATTTAGTAGTTTTACATTGATTTTATGTTTTCATTATTAATCAGCATAAATTGATTACTATGATTTTGTGACTAAATTAAAAAAAAAATTGTCACACAAATATGCATGTTCATTTAATATGAAAACACCAAGTTACATATGGTAATTACAATATTAAATAATACCAAGTACGAGTATAAATAATTTCAACCAAATAAATTATATTATATGAAATGTCAAGTATTACAATATGAGTTTCCAACTTAATCTTGGTTGGATTACAATTTACACATGACATATTGTTTCATCACTTCAAAACATTATCATTGTGTTGCCAATGCATTGCAACTGAATTGACCAACTTTAAAGACTTGTCCATTTGTTTCTATCTATGTGTCTCATACAAAATACTAGCTTTAGGGGTATCACTAGACCTGTTCTTTTATCTCTTTCTTTCGGCATTTGTCATTTTAGTGTTATTGTTCTCCTCTTTCTTCAATTCCCACTTCTTACTATTAATATTGAATTCCTCTTCTGAAAATGAAAAAAAATATGATGCAAAATATAAGACATGAAAAATGATGAACAATGGAATATAAACTAGAGTAGATTATCAAGGATTTATATGACATATACCTCAACATTAGCAATGTCAATGTCAATTTCCCCTAAAAAAACAAGAAACTCGAACAAGTTTTTTTTAGTTGGGTGATAGTGGCCAGATGACCTATATAAACAAAGCAAATAAAATATCACCATAGAAAAAACACCTTATTAACTTAGTATTCAACATTAAGGAAAAAAATCGACGCAATAAATCCAACTAAATTACGTGCTAAATAACTCAGGTTGTAGATAACTTGTGAAAACAAATGAAAAATAAAATAAAACCTATAATAAATAATATATGACAACTCGCTGGAAAATTTCATCATAGAAGAAAACAATTCTCGTATGTTTACCCATATATATGGGTGGGTAACATGCCCCAATATGCCATGATCCTTAGGGTTTATAGGAAGTAAACCTCAATTAACATAATGATTGATTGGTTGCATCTTGGTATTGCCTATCCTTTGTGAGTCCAAAAAATAAAAATAAGTCCATCCTTAATTAGTTGTACTCCATAATATCCTTTTCACATGTTATCTCCACATACCAACCAAAAATTTCAAATATACCAAACAAATGGAATTTTGGAATTGTTTCTAAAACTATGTCATTTACAACCCCTTCCAAAGTATCTGACCAAATGTACCCATTTGATTTTCTTATTTTAGGTTCATTTACATCCTGAAAAATATCCGTTTTAAAAAACCAAAATAGCCCCAATATCTCTGAATCCTAACACTCATCTATATTTTCCACAGACCATAGGAATTAATACTCTCTTACAAAAAAAAAGTTACTGATCAAATAAGAATTACTACTTCAAAACGAGAAATCTAGTAAAAAAAACCCCAAAATAACATGAAAATAAGGTTGAAAATGAAAAGTGTTGATAATGAAATAACGTTTATTTTTTCCGATAAATTTTCAACATTTTTAAAAAATGATAGTAAAAACTAATAAAAACCATTTTTTGTGCAAAAGACACCTTGAAAAGGAAAAGTGTTGATGCTGAAATAACATCTTTTTCTTTTCGAGGTAGATTTTCAATTTTTTTTAATAATGACGTTAAAGATAAAATATCATGACTCCGAAAAGCTTTAAAGTTGCAACGATTTTCAAGCATGACATTAAAGTTAAAATATCACGTATTTGAAAAGCCTTAAAATTCTAACGATTTTTAGGTATGACATTAAATATAAAATATCATGTCTTTGAAAAACCCTAAAATTCCAACAATTTGCAGTCATGGTGCTAAAGAAAAAATGCTTATAACTGTTTTCAACTATAACATTAAATATAAAATATCACGACATAGAAAAACCTTATAGTTTTCACAAATTTTCAACCATGGAATTAAAACCAAAGATTATGACTACAAAAAAGCATGAGTTTTCAAAATATTTCAAGCATGACATTATGGATGAATTTTATGACTAAAAAAACTTTAAAAATGAACACGTGAATGAAAAAGTCAGTAAACTAAGAGTAATTTTTTTTTCAAACGCTAAATGTACATCGTTTTTAAAATCTTTGCATAAGACAACTTGACACATTGCAATAAAAATTTAAAAATGGATCATCAAATTGACATGCAGTGTAGGCGAACTTGACCCATTGTAATGAAAACTTAAAGACCAACAATGAAATTGACATATTATGGGGGCAGATTCGATTGATTATAACAAAAACTTTAAAATCGGCTATCAAAGTGACACATAATAATATCAAGTTGCTAGTAAAGCATCGACATAGACCCTGCAGCAAAATAAAAAATAAAAAATAATAGATAAATAAAAATGAAAAATAGAAATGAAAATAATAATTCAAACATAAAAAAAGAAGAAGAAGAAGAAAGAAAGAAAGAAAGAAAGAAGAGAAGTTTTTTAAAAAAATAACAAGTAATAAAACACGGCAATTTTTTTTTTTGTTAAATTTAAAAAACACAAAAAAAACAAACATAAAAATGTAAAGAAATAAAAATTAACTTGTAAAAAGTATATATATATATATATATATATATATATATATTGAAAAGTAAATAATAAATAATACATATTATTATTATTATTATTTTTTAAATATGAAAAATATTAAAAAGCATTAAAAAAATTTAAAGATATAAAAAATATTAAAATCAATTTTAGTTTAAAAAAAAATGAAATTAGAAGAAAACACAATTTAAAAAAAAAAAATTTAATAAAAAATTAAATAAATATAAACCGTAAAAATTTGGGCCTAACTGGCCAAGGTAGATTCCTGAAATCGACCTGGCCACCCAGGCCTGAGGCTGCATGACCTTGGGCGGCTAGGCTGATTTTGGGAATCGACTTGGCCGTTCAGGGTCTTGGGGCCTCGGCTTTGGGCGGTCATGGCCGGCTCGGCCTTGGATCCTCTTGCATGGGCGGGGTGTCGTTGTGCAACACTGCCTCACATAGGCCCAAGGCCCTGCGAAACTAAGTGGGCCCTGCGAAACTAAGTGCCTATAGCCATGCTCGTCCTTGGCCGCGGGGCCTTGGGCCTGGGTGGGACATGGTTCTAGGAATTGTCCTTAGCCGCTAGTGCCCAATTTTTTAAGGGTTTTTATTTTTATTTTAGTTTTAATTTTTAAATTTGGTTTTAATTGTGTTTTTTATAATTTCAATTTTTTTTTTTTTTTTAAAGAATAAAATTAAAATTTTTAAAAGGTCGATTTCAGGAATTGAATTTTTCTCTAAAGTGCCTTCGGGCCTCTCTCTCTTTTTTGTTTTTAACACTATTATATATATATATATATATATATATATATATATATATATATGTTTTTTTTTTAATAATTTAATTTTTGGAAAAAAACGTTTTAATGTTTTTTTTTTAAATTTTAAATTTTAATGCTTTAATTATTTGTTATGTTTTATTTTTTTTTTAAATTTAATTGTGTTTTTATATTTTATTTTTTATGTTATGAAATTTTTAGTTTTGAAGATTTTGTTGTTTTTAATTGTTTTTATTTTACCTTTTCTTTTGTTATTTTTACTTAAAATTTTATGAATAATCTTTTTTGGATTTTTTTTTCCACTATCATCATTTTAGATACAAAATTCATAAAAAAATCATAAAATTTGCTATTTTTCTAGCTTTTTTAATTCAATTTTATCATAAAATCTTTTATTTAATATGTCATTTTTAGCAAAAAAAAAGTCCTAAAATATTTATTTTTTTAATGATATCTATATGCAAAATGTGGATTTTTTGTTGAGTGTTTAAAATTAGTATTTTTAGTGACAATTAATTTTTGTTTATTGAAGTATTAATTAGTGATATATACATACATAAAAAACCCCGACCTCAAAATATTAATGTTATTATCTTTTTAAAACTTTGCCAAAAAAAAAAAAAAATCATGATAAAAAAACATAGCAAAGTAAAACAAAAAACACATGTTTGGAAAATCCTTAAAAAAACATCTTAGGACGAAAAACAAGAAGATGAATAAGACAACCTGAAAAATGGTTAAATAATTAACATTTAAAAAAAAATGTGCATACTTGGGATATGAGAAAATTTAAAATGTCAAAAATATGCCTTATAAAAACAATGTTGATGCTTTTCAAAATCCACATGAAAATCACCAACATTTAAAAAAAATTATCCACACTTAATACATTAGGATATTTAAAGTGTAAAAAATAAACCCTCTAAACAAAAAGGGTTGATGTTGCATCAACACTTTTCAAAATTAACATAAAAATCACTAACATTAAAAAAAAATGTTCATACTTGATACATAGGAAAATTTTAAGTGTAAAAAATAAGCACTCTAAAAAAATGGGTTGATGCCGGATCAATACTTTTCAAAATCAACATGAAAATCACTAACATTTAAAAAAAATGTTCATACTTGATACATAAGAAAATTTAAAGTGTCAAAAATATGCTACAAAAAAGGTGTATCGCATTTCAAAATCGGATGATTATTTTGCTACCTCAAAAAAGCTAGGAAAAAATCGATAATCGGTAAAGTTCTCATTTGATTTGTAACTATGTTACAATCAACCCACTAGTCTTAATATACATTTTTCTTCTTTCCATTCTTGATGCACATAAAGTGATCTTCTATTAATTGGCTAACAAGCTGCCATTAAAAGCAACAATTTCCATCATTTATCATGAAATGTGTCCATGCAACCTTTCATTGCTTGCCTTGAAAAAGCAACTCTTACATTATTATATTAGAAAACATGTTTCATGTGTTATAGAAAATATGAATTGAAATATATTATGAGTACTATAGAAAAAACTAGAGTTAATATTATTACAAATATATAATGAAACATAAATGGTGGACACCATAACATACCTGTAAATTTGATCTCTGAACTTCTTTAATTGTTTCACTCTTTTGACACATGTCAGAAAAATCCTTATAAACAATTTCTTCTTTTTGAGCCCAACTTTCAAAGGCTTGATGGGATGGAACAAAATGTAAATAACATTACTAAAACATTCAAGGTCACTCTCAATTTTTTTTTGAAGTTATAAAAGATACATGAAACATTTGCATCAATTTTGGGTGTTGTTCCAAAATATGGTTAAGTTTTTCTTGATCGCTCAATAGAGCATGCGTGACAGTAGCAGAGATTCCAATTTACCGGAGGTGACAAAGATGACTTTTTTACATCCACTTTTTCAAATAAAGAAAATATAAAAACATGTTCAGATACTTGAATGGATTCAAGAGAACTAAAATGTTGTTGTAGTCTCAACCTTGATTTTTTTTGTTGAACATTTTCAACATGTTGGCACTAATATTGTGGGTGAACATGTTCCCCTTGATCATGGTGTCGTTTCTTACGTTCATGATGTTGGCGTTGATAATAATATTGTTGGACTTGTTGCTGAAGCCAGTGTGGGTGTTGCTGCACACTTTGTGCTAGATAATTTTGCTGCATTGGCGATGGTTGTGGCTGAAATTGTATATGTTGTTAACTTATTGATGAATGAATATGAGTTTGCAGTTTTTGTTCCAATGGTTGAAAGGGGGAGCATGGTTTTTTATGAGGTTGAAGTGGAGGTGGATGGGGTGGTTGAGGAGGCTGTTTTGGATGCAGAGGCGGCTGCACTGGTTGAACATGTTAGGGATGAGTTTGTTGGTTAAGTCCCTATTTTTGAGCTGAGACACTGCCAGGAAGGTTTCCAGGCAACGTTGCTGGCCTACCAAGTGGAAAAGGAGGCACAAAAGTAGGAGGTACATGATGATATTGAGAGATATAAATTTGACCGACACTGGATGTAGAAAATATTCCAAATATCTTATGGCAAAAGGATGTTGGTAGATGAAGCGAGATAGCTAGAGTAGGATGAAAATACATATCAGATTCAGGATGAGCAATTGATGTTTATGGAGATGCCTGCACAACTTGGAGCCCATGGGGGCTGAAAATGGTGGAGGTGTGGGAGGAATATGTGGAGGATGTCTTGCTGAAGCAATGGTCTCATCATACATTCTAGCAGTACTTGAGACACTAGCCCATGGACTCGTTGAAGTATCAAAACGAGGGCAAGGAGGGGTAGCTGGGGAAACAAAAACATAAATAACTAGTTTTTGATTTTCTGGATGGAACTATATAGGTAGAGGTGGACAAAGAGGAACCTCTAATAGAGAACGAGTATTGGATGGAGGTAATGGTGGTGCCACACTGATATTAATGTTTCTTCCCGTCCCTTGCATATAGTAATATTTTGGAGTAGTTGGTTTTCGATCTCTTCTGGGAAATGGTGGAACTGCACTATTTGTAGCAAAGTCAAATGTCCGGCAAGGTGAACCTGAAGGAAGAGGAGGTTGGAAATATCTTGTGGAATCTATGTAAGAATATGCATGGATAGGAATAACTTCCACCACTTAAGGATTTACACCAGAAGGAACTATTGGAGGTGGTTGTAAAGGTGGTAGTGGTGGTGCATGTAAATGACCTTTCTATTTAAAATGGGGTTGGGTTATAGTTAACATCAGGCCAGGACCAACATGCAGTTGAGTGGATATGTGATGAAGTACAGGGAAAGGCATAGGCCCATGTTCTCCTGCTTGCATAACTCCTGAAACATATCTTTGATCATAAAATGGTATTGTCATATTTGGTGGTTTAGATGTAACAAGTGTCTCATAATTATTAGATGTTATGGACATTGTATTTGGTATTATGTTATCAAATTTCTCTCGAGGGAATTTTGTTTCTCTACTTGGAATTTTCTTTCCTTTTCCTTTGTCTCGAGTAAGGCTTTCATGTCTGACAATACCACCCTCAGGTTGTGTAACCTGGTACCTAGAAATTGGGCCTGTAGAATTAACACCTTCAACTTTGTCCATTGTTGTGTCCTTGCCCACCAGAATAAAATGTGGAGAACTACCAGGGTTATGTTTTGAATCATCAACAAGAGATTCATGTGAATTATTTCCATGTAAGTTCACTAGTGCATATTGTAGAAAGTCATCAGACTATGGGAAATGCAACAAGTCTTCTGATTTAGAAACAACTTCTAGCTTAATATTGATTTCTTGTAAGTTATCTTCAAGGTGAGACTTCAGTTCTCTAGATTTATTATTTTTATCAAAATTTCTCTTAGTATCAGGTGGCAGTGTTTGCACACATTTTTGTAGGTCTCCACCAACTAAAGCTACTAACTATTGGCATCCCTATTTTTTAGCCAAAATTCATCCACATGAATAGATGGTTTCCTACCACCAGGAGAATCTCCATACTGAACATTAACAACATTGGATTTTCTACTCATACCATCATTATTTCTTTCTCTTACAACATAATCATCAACATAAATAGAAGGTGGTCTACTAATATTATCTTTGCACTATCAAAATGTGTCTCTTCTAGTTGTACCAGATGAGGAAACAATTGTACCTCCTGCATGAATAAACAAGCTAGTGGATTTGGCTTATACCACAACTCTTAAACCAATTCTGTCTACTCTCTGATGCCTATTTTATCCATCCACTAAAGCCAATTTCTCTTTAGTGAATATAAATGCAATGTAGGTCTATCCGGTGACAAATATGGGCACTTCCACATAAATTTTTCTGCAATACCCTCTATAAAATAAGAATCATCAACTGTTTCAATACTATGAACTCACCCCCCTACAAAATAAGAATCATCAACTGTTTCAATAATCTAGACTCATTATTTTGTTTTCTCATTGGAGGGTGTTGACTCTTTTGCAATATTCCTTAGGATTAATAGATTGATGAGGTGGCAACTTCCAAGATGAAACTATAAGCTCAGTTGCAGAATATGGAAGCTATTTTTTTGACACTATCTCTGACAACTGAATTATACATGTAGGTTTCTTTAACAAACAAATCATTTCTCTGATAGCAGTCCTAGCCTGCCATCATAAACTATTAGTTAGTATAAATAGATAAAGACAAGAAAGAACTAGATTAAAATGAAACATGCTTAAAGAAATACATTAGCTTCATGGTCTCTTACCTGCTTTAAGGTAGTCCCTATGTGCAAGGAAACATTTGTGTTATGGTCATTTATTTTCTTTGTAAGAAGGTACATTATGGTAAACAAATATTTCAACTTTTATTCAATTTGATGGTCCGATGACCCAAAATCAAGTCCAAAAAGAGATTTCAAGGCTACAACAACATGTGCATTGCATGTTTTCCAATGGCATTATGGATTCTGAGTATCTAGTAATTAAGGAAAAAAAATTAACTAGCTCATGCAGGAATATCCACAACACATACTACAAAGATTAACATTCTTTGTTGTATTTTTAATGTAATGGAAAACATGTGATGTAATACACCTAGCAAATATAATGGGGAGATGCAACAAAAATCATGTGATAGAAATATCACTATGAAAATTATGATTAATGACAAATATTTATGGATATATATGGACTTTTGAAATAAATAGATTATTAACTAAGGAATGTGAATATATCAGTTGAAGAAAACAAACGTAGATGCTACAACAAACATTTCATTGCTAGGTTACTAGGAGATGGATAAGGATATGGATAAAGATCAAGATTGGATATATATCCACCAAAATTTTGAAAAACCAATATTCAAATGTTGTGGAAATGCCATATACAAAAAATGCGGTAATATATTTTTAAAATTAAAAAAAATAATTTTAATTTAAAATTAAGGCCATTCATGAATCACAACATTAGAACTGAAATCATTAGATAAATTACAAATATGAAGATTGAAATCATGATGCATCATGCCTTATCAAAATCAAGTGTTTCATCAATAATCACTCTATTGATATGATGATGTAGAGTAGGTCTAACTACACATTGAGAAATGGCTCTACATCCTCATCATATAAATATTTCAACTTTACATCATGATCAACTTGTCATCTTCCTTGAAATCTTCCTTTAAAAATAAAATTGTTGGCTAGTTACCATGGTAAAGAAATACCATAAACTATTTGAGAACACGCTATAGTATATTCATCATACTGTTCTAAGAGGAGGCCTCACCTAGAGTTGGATGTGATTAATCTAATTAAAATTTTAATGACACAAAAATCCTTTGTAAACAAAGAAAACTGAAAAATAAGCATGTATATATACATAATATTATCTATATATTGTCTCTTGAAGCTTTTTCTGATCATTCCCACTATCATTATAAAAGAATGAAAATTAAAAATGTAGTGTCTGAGACCTTTCTTGCTGGCATTATTATGTTCTATACAACCTACACGATACAAGTAATTAAAAACTTATAAAGGTATAAAGTCTACATTTTAATAATAGGCAATCTAACTAAAAGTATAAATAAAATATTTTCTACTGAGGGTTTCAAACAAGTGGCAATTGCCCTTTAAAAGAGAAAAAAAACCACAAACTTAGCTACAAGTAATGAATAATTTATACAAGTATACAATCTACAAATTAATAATAGTTTATATAGCTAAAATTTTAAATACAAGATTTGCTAGTTAGGCTTTCAAATAAGTGATGAATATTATTAAGAAAAAGGTATAAAAACAAACCCTAAAACTCTAGTGTTATTTTCTTGGGATATGATGTGTTAGAGCTTGCTGGAAGAGGATATTTTTTCACAGCATGGGGTCCACTTCTAGGTTTGAATAATTTGTTTACATAGTCTAGATTTGTAACTATCATATGTGGAGATTTTATCCTTTGACTAAAGCCCATAACTGAACCTTCTCCAACTCTCCTTCACCATTTATGATCACCAGTTAAGTCATATGTAGAGCCTTACAATGGATTGAAACGATTTCCAATGCTCTTCCTGGGATTCCTAATCCATTTTAAAAACCTTCTTGGCGAGGTGTTTCCCTCCCGTAGCTCATACCAAAAAATACAATGTTGACTCAGGATATATTATAGAAAAGGAACATGGATGGCCCAGAAACTTGTCTATTGGGCGGAAGTAATGAGGAATATATTACACATATGGTGATTAAATGTCATATTCCAAATTTTTTTGAAAGAACTTGAAAAATAGTTGGTGAACCATATGTTTGGAATGGAAAATTGGAAGTCATTTTGAAAAATTGGCTGGAAAAAAATAATAATAGAGCAATGCCATGTCTAGTACTGCGAGGGATATGGTAGTCTAGAAATGTCCAGGTTTTCGAAGGAAAGTATATCACAAATTTTCAAGTTTTTTCCTTTTATATCTCAGATGGATTATTGTATAATACCTGTATAGATTGTTGCTCCACATTAGATAGTTGACTTATTTATTGATAAATTTATTGTGATTTGTTTATTGATAAACCTTCAAGATTATTGTAGTGAAAAAGGTAGCATTTTATCTTGGAGTCTCGCATCATAAAGTTAAATATGGTCTTGGTAAATGTACTGACAACTATGTAGAGTTTATGGACCTGATGATGCTTTTTAAATTTGCAATTGTGAGGGAAGTCAAACATATTCAAATATTAGAGGATTCTTCTTTGGTAATTAATTGGATCAAGGGATCTCTTTAGTTTCACAATGTACATTTTTAGCCTTTAGCTTCTCGACTACAATAAGTGGAAAAATCCTTTGATTTGATCGCCATCTAAATATATTTATTGAGAGCATAATGTAAAAGCATATTTTCCAAAAGAAGGCCAACATTTGGTTGAAGGCGATCTTAATGGAGGGAATATATGGAGAGGGAGATACATGAATAATTTTTGAGAACAAATGTTTGGAACTGGGCAGTCCTCTTCTTGGAGGTCTGTTTATAATACTTTTTCAGACTGGTCTCTCCTTTATGTGTTCAAGGTACAGTCAGATACTCTCTCATATTATTATAATACTATAAGCACTTGAAGAATGTAATATCCATTCTAGAGATTACAATTTTTTTTCTCGGGAAAAAATATTAAGGATAGTCACATAAGAAACAAGTAAAAAAATGAAATTCACCAACACTTTGCACCAAAACACTGTAACATGAAACAAATGAGTGCAATTATTTCACTTCCCATCTATCTCCAAAAAATTTATAATGGATGAGAATACATGAGTCTTATTTCACTCTTGTCAAATTAGAATCCCAAACCTTTATAGCATTGTAAAAGCACATACTAGGATAGGGGAGAATAACTTCAATGCATGGAGATGCTTTACAAGGAGATGAATATAACTAGTAAGGATGACTAAATGGTGAGCATGTCATAGATGTAACTTTAGAATCTAAAATTAATGTTGGTACCATTATAGAAATTGCAAATTTTTCCTTGGAAAAAATATTAAGGATAGTCACATAAGAAACAAGTAAAACAATGCACTTCACCAACACTTTGCACCAAAATACTGTAACATGAAACAAATGAGTGAAATTCTCACTCCCCATCTATCCCCAAAAAATTTAGAATAGATGAGAATATGTGAGTCTTATTTCACTTGTGTCAAATCATAATCCCAAACCTTTGTAGTATTGCAAACACACATACTAGGATAGGGGAGAATACCTTCAATGTATGGAGATGCTTTATAAGGAGATACATAGAAGTGGGAAATATGATAGAATGGTGAGGATCCCCTAGATGTAACTTTAGGATCTAAAATTAATTTTTGTAAGTAAGATAAATTTTAATTCATGATGTTGCAGGATTTACTACTGGATCCTTCATATAAAAATGATCGCATTTTAGCTTCTCAGCAGACCCCCCATTACCCAACCATTTTAAATTTTTATATGCATTTTGTATTAACATACTCGATACCTAAGCCATTTCATCTATGCAAACATTTTACACTATTTACAATGAAGAGCCGAATCCATAGCATCATGAAATGTAAAGCTGATCACAAAAGGATAATCCATGACTTACCAATCCTTACAGTTTTTCTGTATCCTCCAAGAAAATCTTGTAAATTTACAAGAATTAGTAGGAGGTTGAATACGAATTTAAAAAATAAACATGAAATAAACACTAACCTTAGGTCTATGTCTCCAAATATATCAAAAGGATAATCACTCAATATTTCAAAACTCTGTTGTGCAAGGAATTTTCCTAACAATACAAGACTAAAATTATATGATCATGATCATAGTACAAACAAACCTGCAAGGGGTGAGTCAATTTACTATCTCTATAGAGAACATGATCACCTTCTTTGTGATTTTCCTCATCTCCTTGTGCACCTATGACATTTTCGAGTGCCAATAAATCCTTGTTAATGTGAACAGATGTAAATA